>CM053790.1:361813551-362053551 GCA_028749045.1 Cupressus sempervirens | reverse complement strand
CCATCAATTTTGACTCTTCCATCTTTCCAACTGTTCACCATGAGCTTAGTAATCTCTTTGTCAAACCCATGGAGTTTTTCCATGTACCTTGCTATTACACTCTTCTCCAGTCTATTCCAGACCTTCATTCTTCTTCTCCATTTTTCCACCTCCCCATTTGACTCCTTCCTACTCCTCTCCCCAACCATCTTGATCTCCTACAAAGAAACCCTATACTAGTACTCTACCCCTTTATAGTCATCTTCTTTTTGAGTTTCTCAATTTTCCAAATCTTTTTCACCTCTAGTAGTTTTAATGGAAGATGAAAATAAGACCCATAAAATGTGCCAAAAGTACACAAAATGATGGCATCTCATAACCTCCACTTGATTCTCATTAAAACCTTTTCTTTTGTGTCATCTTTCATATCTTTCAATTATTAACTCTAGATTACCTTTGTACTCTCCTAGATTTGTTCCAAAATTAGAATATCTTTTACGGCCATCGGAAAGTTGTCTCCACTATGCCACATCATTGTCATATTTCTAGTCACTACCTCATTCGCAAACCAGTCTACAACATAATTTGCCTCTCTACACACATGGCTGAGGTGGACCCTTTTGAATTTTCCCAAATTAGCTCAGATCTCGTCCACCACATTAGCAATGGTCCAAGAAGGGTGGGAGCATGCATTTAAATAATTTATTATATTTAAAGAATCTCCCTCTAACCAAAGGTTCTCAATCCCAATAGCAAGAACCAGCTTGACAACCTGAAAAGCCGCACTGGCCTTCATGTAGTAGTTCATCTGACTCCCTAAAAGATTGGAAAAGTCTACTACACCAATCCCATGACAATTTCTAATTATTCCCCCATAGCAAGCTAGGCCAAGGTTCCCTTTGGCTATGCCATCAAAGTTGGCTTTATGCCATTCTTCTAGGGGAGAAAGCCACTTAGCCTTCTATCTTTTCACCTCCCTATCCTTCTTCCTTTCCATACTATTTTCTCCTTCTTCAATATTTTCTCCTTTCCTAATAGCAAAGTTTTCTCTCATAGAACTATCAATTTTATCTACGAGAACAAATGTCTGAGCTTCCCTTTCTCTAAAGATATGATTATTTCTCTCTTTCCATATTCCCCAGTAGAAATGTGGAAGAATCTAGGAGCCAATCATCTATCTTCATGCCTTTATGCAAACAATTCCTTTGACTAAAGAAATCTTGGAAGTTGTCCGATTTACACCAACCCCATAGCTCTTGGTCATAAGTTCCCAAACCTTTGAGGAATAGGGACAATGAATAAACATGTGATTAACTATCTCTAAATCATTCTTACATAGACTGCACCTATTAGGAATGTATAGACCTCTCTTAGCAAGGTTATCAATGGTGAGGATTTTGTCTTGCAACACCAGCCAAAAGAAAATGTTGATTTTAGGGGTAAGGCCACATATCCAAGCCTTAGCCCAAATGGGTTTTTCCATCCTTTTCCAAAGTGATAAATAGCCAAAAGAAACTAAATATAACCCACTAGTATTATCCTTCCAAATAAGTTCATCCCTCTTATTATTTAAAATCATAGCATTCAGAATAATCATTAGAGGTTTGAGATCTTGAGATACTAAAGATAGGTCTTTCCACCCCTGGTCTATTTTGTAGTCAATAACTTTCAATCCAAATCTTCTTATACAAGATTCAGCCCATCTCTCATAATTAGGGAAATCTATGAGGGGCCCCTGACTTAACCAATTATCCTCCTAGAAGAGAATGCTTTCACCATTCCCCACTTTTCATTTTGCCTTTGATTTGGTGAAAGATCTTGCCTTAAGAATCTCATTCCAAATAAAAGAACCATGCAAAATGTTAGCTTCACTAAATAAAAAGCTAAGGGACTACCTTTACAAGTACTTCTCCACCATGATATCCTACCATTCTCCAGTGCTCTAAAATAAGCACCATATCTTCTTTGCTATTAGGGCATTATTAAGGTGTCTAATTTTTCTTATACCTAGACCACCATAACATTTGGGGAGGTAGACATTATCCTAGGCCACCAAAAGATATATTTTGTTTTCTTCAAGTCCTAACCATAAAAATTCCCTCTAGATTTTCTCTATTCTGTTTGCAAACTTAACTAGAATCCCAAAAAGGCTAAGAGCATAAGTTGGGAGCTTTTGGAGAGTAGATTTCACTAGGGCACATTTTAAAATGGTGAATCATGTGAGACTTGAAGATAGGCTTGAGGGTGCATCTAATTTCTCTTCATGTAAAATTAGAGTATTAATAATATTAAGAGAATTAAATGGAGTTAGAGCAATATATTGAATCAAATCTACCATTCTTGAAAATGAATCAAAAAAAGTAACTTGGAAGAGACATAATAATAAGGCAATGAAAATCATTATAGATTCTATAAAAGATCATATTATTCCTTCCATATCTAATCTTCAAACTACATTTGAAATGTTCTCCACTATTTGAGATACATTTGAAATCAACAATACTAGTAGATTATTAACTCTAAAACAAGATCTAATAAATATATAAATGAAAAATGGAGAATCTATAACTTCATATTTTCTAAGGATTTTTAAGCTAAAGGATCAACTCGCAACTATGGAAAATTGAGTTTATGACAAAGAACTCAGCATGATCACTCTAAGAGGTCTTCCTCTTTCATGGGAAACATTCATTTGAGGTTTAAGATCTCGACCTAAACTTCCTAAATTTGATCTAGTAAAGAATGAATGCACACAAGAAGAATCTAGGTTAATTTCAAGAGGACTAAGTACCAATCAAGAGGGAGAAATTCAAGCACTTCATGTGAAATCAAACAAGAAAATAAATTTCAAGTATAGCAAAATGAAATCTAACAAAAGTCACAAATCAAACAAGCAACATGATTGGTCCAAAGTTAGATGCTTTAAATGTGATAAAATTGGTCACTCTCATATATACTACCTTGAAAAGAAGAAAATACAAGCAACCTTAGCAAAAATTAAAGGAGAAAGTGAAGAGAAAGAAGAAAGAGAAAACTATGCCTTTTACTTAGCACTTTCAAGTGAAATAAACTCTAACCACAACACTTGGATCATAGATAGTGGAGCATCTCAGCACATCACCAATTTTAAAGACAAATTTGAAACCTTCTCTAAATAAGCCTCAAAAGAAGTTACTATTGGAGATAACTCTACATATCCTATTAAAGAAACTGGTTCCTATTCAATACAACTAAATTTAGGAATTACACTACAACTCAAAAATGTTTTATATGTACTAGAATTAAGAGAAACCTAGTCTTTATTTCCAGTCTTGTTGGCCAAGGCTTCAGAATTACATTTCAACAAGACAGAGTTCTATCTTGGCCAAAGAACTCTAATATTAAGAAAGCCATTTCCATTGGATTTAGAGATGGAAGTCTTTATAAACTTTGTAATAATCAGAATCTAAACCTAGCTCTTAGTCATGAAACTTCAAATTCCACTAAAATTTGGCATAGGAGGCTAGGTCATCTTCACTATTGAGCATTGTCATCCATAGGAAAAATTATAAATGGTTTACCTAGTCTAAAATTTGATCATTTAAGAATTTGCAAAGGATGTTCTTTAGGTAAAAATTGTTTAAGCATTTGCAAAGGATGTGCTTTAGGTAAAAATTCTAAACAATAATTTCCTAAAAGTGTTTACCAATCCAAATCCATACTTGAACTGATCCACACTGATCTTTGTGGCCCTATGTCAGTATTTCACTTAATGGGTGTCTCTACTATATAATTTTTATTGATGATTACTCTAGAAGAACTTGGATCTATTTTATGAAACAAAAGGAATCAATTGAAGTCTTATCCAAATTCAAAGAATTCAAAGCCTTAGTTGAACCAATCAGGACAAAAGATTAAAACTCTAAGGTTAGATAATGGGAGTGAATACATCTCTGATATTTTTAAGAATTTTTGCATTACTGTTGGGATTAAGAGGAAGTTTTTTGTACCTTATAATCCTAAATAGAATGGAATTGCTGAATGGAAAAATAGGTCTATAGTCGAATCAGCCAGAGCAATGTTGCACGACCAAAATCTTTATTATTTATTTTGGGTTGAAGCATCTAACACAATAGTCTACATTCAAAATTGGTGCCCACACTCAATATTAGAGAACACCACTCCAAAGGAAATATTCAAAGGAATTAAAATTGACCTAAGTCACCTAAGAATATTTGGATGTCAAATTTATATCCACATACCAAAAGAGGAAAGAACAAAATTAGAACCTTCCAGAAAGAAGGGAATATTTATTGGATATAGTGAAACCACAAAAGGATACAGGATCTTCATTCTAGGTCAAAGAATAATTGAGATTAGCAGAGATGTGAAATTTGAAGAAGACATAGCTTTTAAAATTTTCAAAAATAGTGATGAATCTATTACAGAGTCTATTTCTAAAGAAGATCAACCTACAAAAATTGAGAGGGGGAATGATTTTGAACCTTCATCTATGTCTAATCATAGAGATTCTAAAAACATCAATAATAATAATAAAAAGAGACCTCTTTGGGCTAGGAAAATGATAGAAGAAAATTAGGTTGAACCAGATGAAGTAATTCAAGAAAGTTAAAGGACTAGAAATCAATCATGTTATGTTGCATTGTTAACTGAACTTATAAAAACATAACCTTCTAATGTTGAAGAAGCACTTTCACATCAGTTGTGGAAAGAAATAATGGTTGAAGAGTATAACTCTATATTAAAAAATGAGATATGGGATATTGTACCAAGACCAAAGAACAACTCAGTCATTTCTTCCAAATGGTTATTCAAAATTAAACATGCATCAGATGGCAGCATTGAAATATGCAAAGCCAAATTTGAACTCGAGGTTTCTCTCAAAAAGAAGGCATTAATTATGAAGAAACATTGGGTCCAATTGCCAGATATACTTCAGTCAGAACCATCTTAGCAATTGCAGCATCCAAAGGATGAAAGGTACATCAGATGGATGTCAAAATAGCATTTCTTGATGGCAAGATTGAAGAAGAAGTCTATATTGAACAACTAGAAGGATTCAATACTCATGACAACAAAACACATGTTTTTAAATTAAAGAAAGCACTTTATGGACTCAAACAAGCTCCTAGAGCTTGGTATGAAAGAATAGACAACCATCTATTGAAGTTAGGATATTCCAAAAATAAAGTTGATCCTAATTTATATTTCAAAATTGATGGTGATGATATGATTATCCTTGTATTATATGTTAATGATTTGCTAATAGTAGGTAAGGAACATCTCATAAAGAAATGCAAACAAGAGCTCACAATAGAATTTGAAATGAAAGACTTAAGGCTACTTCACTACTTTCTAGGATTAGAATTTTGGCAACAAGATAACTGCATTATTCTGAATCAGGGAAAATATACAATTAACATTTTAACAAAATTTGGAATGATGGGTAAACCAACAGCTACTCCTATGGAAGTAAATCTACACAAATTGAAAGATGATATGAAAAAATCTAAACTTGTAGATTCTAATTACTACAAATAGATTATTGGATCCTTAATGTATTTGGTTAATACTCATCTTGACATATGCTATTCTACTCACAACTTGAGTTATTTTATGTGTGCACCAAAAAAGATACATCTACATGTAGCTAAATACATTTTGAGATACCTAAAGGGCACTATTGGAATGGGAATCAAATATGATTAAGTCAACATTGAACTTCATGGATATTCATATTCTGATTGGGTTGGCAGCTCTATTGAATGGAAAAGTACTTCAGGATATTGCTTCACTCTAGGATCTAGGATGGTTTCTTGGTCTAGTCAAAAAGAGACTTCAATTGCATGAAGTTCCACTAAAGCAGAATATATTGCATCTTTGTTAGGTGCTAGAGAAGAAATATGGTTATGAAAGTTGTTATCAGACTTATTCAAAATACCTTTGAAGCCCACTGTGATTTATTGTGATAATCAAAGTTGCATTAAACTTTCATCCAATCCAACATTTCACAATCACTCCAAACATATTGAAATTTTGTTTCACTACATTAGAGACATGGTGAATCAAGGAATCATTCAACTAGAATACATCTATACAAATGAGAAAATAGGTGATGTCTTTACCAAACCCCTTACTAAAGTGAAGTTGAAATACTTCTAGGAAAAACTTGGTAAGATAAATTTGTAATATTGAATATTAAGCTAAATTTAATTCATATGAGTTTATGCTTCTAATTGGTTATTTAGTAGTATCTAATATGTAATGAAAGGTGATGATCTTTCATGGACATATTTTCAAATAGGTAACTATATATTTACAAGGTGAGGATCTTGTAAATATTAGACCTAGCATCATGGACATCTCTAGACATTGCTTAAGTGCAAGTAGGATCATGAGCATCAAATTTTTCATGGACATCTCTAGATATTGCTTCAAGCAATTAGAGATCATGAAATCTTATGTTATTTCTATGGAGACATTACTTCAAGTAATTAGATATCATAGATAATGAATTCTACTATCATGGACATCTCTAGACATTGCTTAAGTGCAAGTAGAGATCATGAGTAACAAATTTTCATGGACATCTCTATACATTGCCTAAGTGCAATTAGAGATAATGAAATTTTATAATCATTATGGACATCTCTAGACATTGGTTAAGTGCAAGTAGAGATCATAGGAAACATTCTTTTATATTGTTTCAAATAACTAAAATTATAGTATACATTATGATAGCATTGTGATAACATAATGATTTTTTGTTATTTGATTTCACTGATTACTTGTAGCACTCTAATGGTGTATTACTTCTCCCTTGCTAAAGAGGGAGTGCTGATGTTTTAGCATTAGTATAAGTAAACAATGATTATCTAATACACTAATCTATGCTTGTGATTAACAAATAAGGTGTTACTATTGATTATCAAACCTACACACACACACACACACACATATACATATGTGTGTGTGTGTGTGTATGTGGCTATGAATGTTCAACAATATTATCATCAGTAGTTAACTTATCGACTGTCATTTATTATCAGGCTCCATATTATTATCGGTCACTATCTTATAAATGTCATCGAGCTTCTTGTGTTAAGCACACTTATAATTGGCTTGTTTTAATTAAGGCATGTTATATCATGCCTTTGAAGAGGCATGACCTTACATGGCCAAAGGCCACATAGAGTCATGAATCTTTGGAGTTGTGACCTTCCAATTAATATACATATTTCATGCAAGTCGCTAAGGAAGGACATCAATCACCGACATCTCCAACCCAGTGATTTGTTTATTTATATTATTCATAGTAATATCATTTGTAGGATCAATTGTATTCATATGTCTCTCTAACTTATCTATGATATTAGGAAAGAAGAAGGTTGATTGTAAGAAACCTACAAATCACTATTGCGGAAGATATATTCATTACTATTATCATACAAGTAATAACATTCACTATTATTATTATCATTTTAATTGTTTTATCTATCATAGATCCACAATTTTAACAAGACCATTGGACTGCTTGCAAATTTATACCTAATTTTTTACCTCTACATTATTGAATTCTTATTGAGTTGGCTTGGACTGTATTATACCATAATGAGTTAGAACAATACTTCTGAACCAATTTAAACTATATCAAACCTATTGAACCTAATTGAACCACTTTGAACTAATTTAAACTAAGTTTAAAGTGGTTCAATATCCTTTCCCATATTTGATTTAACCTTAATATGCAATAAAAAAAGGAGATATTTTCTAAAAACATGTCATGCAAGTGTGCCAATCAAATATTGGAGAAATTTTGAAATAAGGGTCCTTATTCATTTGGGCACTAACTGTTGGCTAAAATTGTGTTGAGTTTCCCAAAATTGAGTAGGAAAGCTTGTAGGAAGTCAACCAAAAAATTTGTGCATCAACAAGTCTGAGAAAAGAGTTTAGAGTGAAAATGATGATGAATTAGAATTTGTCCATATAAAAGAAGAAATCCTGAAAAAGAAATTAGAGAAGAAAAAGCCCTAGTTTCACAAGTTGAAAAGAAATTTGATTGGATTATAGATAGTGGATGTTCACACTAACTGGAGACATAAATAAGTTTGTTAAGATTATTAATCATTATGAAGGAATTGTTATAATTAGTGGCTTTTCATATCAAGGGAATATGATCTATTACTCTTGATGGAAAGACTAAAATTGATTATGGTTACATTGTTGATGGATTAGAGAATAACCTATTGAGTGTTGTAAAGTTGGTTGATAAAGGTTATCAATTGTGATTTACAAGGAAGACATGCATTGTCAAGGATAAAGATGGTAAGTTAATTGGAAATAGTACAAGATCTAGAGGTAATATTTGTTTCGTTGAAAAGGTGCATAACAATTGGTTATGGCATAGAATATTTTTTCATATAAACTTTGACAATATTGTGAAGGCTAGCAGTACATTTTTTGTTAATGATTTACCTAAAATCATGAAATCTACTAATGATATTTGCAAATAATGTGTTATTTTCTAAGAAAAAGAAAGTTTCTTTTCCCTACAAGAAGTTCACTACCATAGTGAAATTGGAGATTGTTCATACATATTTGAGTGGTCCTACCAAAAAAGGAGGATTGTATGGTGAAAGGTACTTTATGATTTATTTTTATGATTTCACTAAAATAATGTGGGTAGCATTTCTTAAAGAAATTTTTAAATCATTTGAAAAGTTTAAGTTGTTCAAGAATAGAGTTGAGAATGAATCTAGTGTAAGGATAAAAAATTTGAGATTAAATAGCGGTGGAGAGTTTACTTCTAGAGAGTTTAACATCCTTTGTGAAAAAAATGGTATCATGAGACAACTATCAGCACCCAAGACTCCTAAGATAAATTGGATTGATGAAAGAAGAAATAGGTCTATAACTAAAGCAACAAGAGCAATGATGTTTGAGAATGGTGTATCTAAGACATTTTGGAGAGAAACAGTCAACATAGTAGTATACATCTTGAACAAAGTGCAGATCAGAAAATGTACAAACAAGACTCCCTATGAATTATGGTTTGGAGATGCATCTTCAGTACAATATTTTGGAAGTTTTGGAAGTAAGTGTTACATAAAGACAGATGGTGAAATTGGTAAGTTTGATGCAAAAAATGGTGAAGGTATGTTCCTAGGTTATTCATTGAATGAAAAGATTATAGATGTTTTAATTAGTGAACTAAGACTATTGTTGAGTGTGCAAATGTGAAAGTGGATGAAAAGTTTGAAGTTAAAGAAAGAATGATGGATTATATTTCTGATGAAGAAGAAGATAATCATGTAACTGTTAGAAAGAATATTGAAGTTTTCTTTGAGACTAACAATGATTTGCAGAATGATGTTCAAATTGTTGAACAAGGAGATGAAAAGAGATTAGAACCAAGAGAAGAAATAAGAATTGAAGGAGAAACTCCTACACCAAATAGGAATTTGACAAAGAAACGCCCTAAGAATCAAATTATTAGAAGTAAAGACAAAGGAGTTATGAAAAGAAATAGAGTACATGAGGAATTATCTTTGATTTCTCAAGTTGAACCAAAGAGTGCAGATGAGGCATGCAAGGATGACCATTGGATTCTAGAAATGAAGGAAAAATTAGATCATATTTGTAAAGAATGAGACATGGGAATTGGTTCCTAGACCTGAAGACAAAAATGTTATAGGAATTAAATGGGTATTCAAAAATAAGATGAATGAACAAGGTGAAGTGAGAAATAAAGCAAGATTTTTATGCAAAGGACATTCATAGAAAGAAGGCATAGATTATGAAGACACATTTTCCCCCATTGCCAAACCTGAAGTAGTAAGAATGTTCTTGGCTTATGCAGCAAGTAAGAAGTTAAAAGTGTATCAAAAGGATGTAAAGTCAACATTTTTGAATGTAGAACTTGAAGAAGAAATCTATATTGAGCATCTTGAAGGATTTTCTTTGACAAAAGAAAAAGGACATGGTATGTAGATTGAAAAAAGAAATGTATGGTCTAAAGCAAGCACCTAGAACATAATATTGAAGATTGGACAAATATTTGGCAAAATAAGGATTTGTTAAAGGTACACAAGATAGTAACTTATATTTGAAAGAAATTGAGAATGCATTGTTGATCATTCTAATATTTCTTGATGACAAAATCTTTGTAGGTAATGATGAAGCAAGTGATAAATTTATTGATGAAATGAAGAATAAGTTTGAGATGAGTATGATTGGCAAGATGAAATTTTTCTTGGGTTTACAAATTGTACATAATGGTGATAGAATTATGTTATCACAAGAAAATTATTTGAAGTATTTAGTGAAAATATTTGTCTTAGAAATTTGTAAGCATGTTGGTACACCTATGATAACTAGTCAGAAGTTATCTAGAAAAGATGAAACACCTATAGTTGAGCAAAAGAAGTATAGATTTATGATTTAAGGTTTGTAATATCTGACTCACATCAAACCAAATATAGAAAATGTAGTTGGAATAATGGAAATATTTCAAGTTGATCCTAAGGAATCACATTGTGTAGTAGTATAAAGAATATTAAGATATTTAAAGGCTACACTTGATTTTGGATTATGGTATGACAGATCAAGTGATTTTACTATGTGTGCTTATATTAATGCAAATTGGACAAGCAATATGGACAATAGAAAGAGGACTAGTGGTGGAGCATTTTTCCTTGGAGGAAGATTAGTTTCTTGGCTAAGAAAGAAACATGCATGATTGCATCTCACAAAGTATAGAAGAAGTTGGGTATGTAGCAACAAAAAATAATTATAATTTTTAATGATGTAGATGAAGCAAATGGTGAAGGACATTGGGATAGAGTTTTCAGAACTTTTTATCATACATTGTAATAACATAAGTATAGTGAGTATGTCTAAGAATCTTGTGTTGCATTCTAAGACTAAGCGTATATCTATTAAGTATCAAGTTTTGAGAGAGAAAGTTACAAAGAAAGAAACTAGATTAGAGTATGTAAATACAAAAGAGAATATTGCAAATATCTTATAAAGCCTTTTCCCAAAGATACATTTGAGTCTTTATAAGGTATGATTGGGGTTATGCCCCTACCTACTTCTAAGTAGATGATGGAAAGAGTGCATTATTCCACTGGTATAGAGCACTATTATTTATCTGGACTAAATATTGATGTTTTTTGTATGGGAGAGTATCTACGATGAGAAGAGTCATCAAGGACTCTTGGTAGTTAATATTGAATGGTGTCTCTGGACAATTGATCTAGTTAAAGTCTCAAGGAAGATGATAGAAATAATAAAGCATTCGTCATTAATGTCAGTGGGGGAGAGGTATTCATGAAAAAATTGTCTAGTACAATAGGGGAGAGAGTACATCTTCTGGTAGTATGTGGGAAATGTATGTATAGGGGAGAATTATTCATAGCTTTATTGATGTCAATTGGGAGAAACATTGAATGGGGGAGAAGTTGTGAACAAAGAAGAAGGTAGAGCAGTGTTCCTACAAGTTCTAGATTTGATTGATGAAGAGGATTTGAAAAGAAGAGAACAAAAGTAGCAGCAGAGTTTGACTTCGTATTCTTAGCACTTAGATTTTTTTCATCTATGTTACAATGCATGCAAAAAGGGGAGATTGTTAGCATGAATGTTGATGGTATTCCTTGAGGGGAGTATCTTAAGCATTGGAGAGATTTCTTATGATTGACATATTGAATTCATGACTATGTTTATCATTGATGTCAACATAGTATTGTTTCTATGAAGACTAGCAGAGTAACAAAAAGAGAATGAGGTCATATAGACTATGTATTGATGATCAAGTTAAGTACGGTTAAGGATGTATTATATATTTTATCTTGATGACATGGATAAGTTTGCATAGAAAGAGTTGAAGACATGCATAAGTTATTCGAGATTACAGAAGATTGTAAGTGATTTCTAATGATTGATTTATATCTCTTAACTATGATAGAATCATGATAGACACAGTTAGACTATGATATTAGACAACTTAATGATGATTTCAATGAGTGCACAAGGTTAGAGGTCACATGTGTCATAAGTTGTAAAGACTGTTAGCCAATAGTGATTTGTAATTGCAAAAATATGTAAAGTTTTAATGAGGTCCTATTATAATTAATTGGGAGAGCCTCAATACTAACTCAAGGAATTATTTTGAGGATATGTTATATAGGAAGGTTATTTTCCTTTTGATGGAGTATATTATTGATGTATGAAGTGTGAATTGTGCAAGTGATATGTGAAGTTTTTAAATATGTGTAAGTGATCCAAGGGATTATTTGGATGCAAAGTTGGTGATCTAGTATTGAGATTAGAAGAGGATAAGTGCAATCAAGAGGGTATAGGAGCTAAGGTTATTCTATTTCTATTATTCTAAAAGGAATAATATAGAGACTAGTTGGATATTGAGTTTGGTGGTCTTACCCTTAAAGTTGTGTGGATAGTGGGTCAATCTACCTTCTACAACTCCTAACAAGGTTGGCACAACTCCTAACTGGGTTGGAATCTCCTAACAGGGATTTAGAGTCTCCTAATAGGGACTACTATGTATTGAATGTTTTTCATTGACTCCTAATAGAGTCCAACCTATTACAAGGAATATTTTTATTAGTACACCATTTTGTGGGTATCATCCCCACCGGGGTTTTTTCCTCTTATCAAGGGTTTCCCTAGTTAACATATATGGTGTTATTATGTACTAGTATATTTTTATGGTTGTCAATTATATTTCTCACATGGTTAAGGATTAATAAGGTTGCTAAATGTTTTAACAATTGGATAACTGATTCACCCCCCCCCCCCCCCCCCCCCCAATTATCTTGGTGGACTTTAATTTCTAACAAGATCTTAGGGTTTGGTCAAATTCATTGAATCCTTCCACATTTTGTCTCCTCTTTTATCTTCTAAAAGCTTTTCCAAACTTCTCCTTGAATTATTGCATAAAAATTTGCAAACATAATTTCCCTTAAGTTAAATATTCTAGCTCATCCATGTTTATCTTTAACATGATTTACACATTCCAAGAAATTAATTGTATTAGTTTGAAATCATGATTTCCTCATAATTTATCAAATGTTGTCCCTCGGCCAACACTATACTCTAACACTCAATCATCACTGGATTACTTGGTAACTACTAACATTTATATTTGGCACATATAATGATGCTTAATCAATACTAATGCTCGATCAACCACTATATTTTCTTGGCTTATACTGGCACTCGGTCAACTCTAGCATCACTTGGCTTAAACTTCAAGTTGCTTAATCTTATGCTCTTTTTCTCGATCAAGCCTACACATTTGGTCATTCTTTGATCACTTCTTCTAAGATTCAATACAATAATCATCTTCATATATAGTATGATTAAACAATCACTTTATCTTTTCAAAGTCCAACTAATTCAAGTGCCCATTGTAGTTCCTCATAACTCAACCTTTCCTCTAGGTGCTTTTGTTATGTCCTCAAATCCTCTTCATCAATCATCTTGATATGGTACTCTAATCAAATAGAATTTTCTTACTAATAAGGTCTGACATTAATAAAAACATAGAAATTCTCTCAATTATAGTTTTCAACATTATTATATCTTCTTTAACATCTCATCATACTTTGTCTTCCATTTCTTTATCCAACATCACATCCTTTAGATGGTTGCAACTATGAATAAGTATTGTCAAACAAATTGACATTAATGACAATAGAGAAACTAATTCAAATCTACTAAATATACTTTATAGCTTTATTATGATCTTTTTATTTATCAACACCACTTCTATCCAAAAATTTCTCCCTTCTAATTATTAGTATTAGTTGTGTCCAACAAATCCAATAGAGAAAGTTCCCTAGGTGGAGGATGTTTATGAGGATAGAGGAGATGATGGTGGTGGATATGGAGGTCAAGGTGGAGGGAGTAGAGGTTGTAAAGGTGGTAGTGGATATGGTGGTGGATATGGTGTTGGCATTAAGTTACTATTTCCATTAGTGACAACACTTATCTATATCAGTATAGCTATCGAGCTCAACACTCAGTTTCCTACACTCACTTAGCTTAGAAGTGTTCAACAGTTTACACCGAGCATCTTAGTATCCACCAAGCATCTTAGTTTACACCAAGCATCTTAGTATCCACCAAGCATCTTAGTATCCACTAAGCATCTCAGCATCCACCAAGCATCTCAATGTCTACCGAGTAGTTAGACTATGTCATGAGAATTCAATGTAAATTGAGCATGGAAGTTATAATGTTTACCAAGTAAAGCAAGGTAAACTCAGTGTGGAGTATCTACCAAGTAACACTACATATACCAAGTCACCAATGATCACCAAGTTCAAAACTACATCAAGTGATTAGTATGGACTGAGCCTTCACTTCTACCGAGTGCATGACAATGCTGAGTAATGCAGTTGACACCGAGTATCAGAAGGTCACCAAGTTAGTTCAGTGAACCCAAGTTATTTACTATTGGGCCCACTTAGTAATTTTTTGTTCACTTGTGTTTTAGCCGACCTTGTAATTATAATTATTGGAATGATATATATGTAATGTATTATATCATTTACAATGCATGCATGAGAGTATCAAGAGAGACATGTAATGTTTTGAGAAGTGAAAATGTGAATCAGTAGCATAGCAAAATACTCAACAAGGTCAACAAGGAATAGTAAAAGATTCATCAATCACAAAAGGTGATATGTACTTCAAAGATCTAATTAGAAATCAAGTTGTAATTCAAATCTACTATTTCATCATAACAGGTGTACTAGTTTATAAATCCTTTAACAAGGTAGACTTAACATTCTTTTGTAAATCTCTTAACCAAGTGCATACTTGATTGTATGTTAGTAAAATCCTCTAACAAGGTGGACCTATCAGTCCTTGTGCTCCTAATAGGGCAGATCATCAGAAGTGGTCAATGTAAGCCTTAACAGGCCAACTATATATTGCAGTATTGAAGTTTTGTGGATATCATCCCCACCCCAGTTTTACTTTCTATTTGGAAGGTTTTTGGGTTACCAAATCACTGTGTACATGTGTTATGAATGTTTGATCTCTCATATATGCAATAGATTAGATGAATGAATGGTGAATAGTATATATGGTTAAAGTGCTAAATTGTTTTAAAGTTTTGAAGTTACTAATTCACCCCTCTCCTCTCAATAACCTATCATATCTTGAATATTTCCAACAATTGGTATCAGATCTTTGTGGTTCTCAGGATAAAGTTTGACAACTTGAGCAAAGATCAAGGACAATGGAGATATTTAGACTTGACAAAGCTATTGAAAATGTAAAGCTAGATCTAGAAATGACTATGGCTCAACTCAAAGAAGCAAAGGAACATCTTTCCCAATCTTTGAAAAGAAGGAAGAAACTTGCAAGACAGATGAATGACCATCAGTATGTTGAAGAAAAGATTGAAGATCTTTTACCATCAAGCAGTTTAGATGAAGCTAATGAGGCAATCAAGGAACTCCTAGCAAAGAATGGCTCTCTACATGAAGAAGTAAGAAAGCTTAAAAGAGAACAAGAAATTTGATCAATCAGGCTATGTGAAGCTTTGGAACAGAGAAACAAGGAAAATGAAGACTTGGAGGCAAGAAATAATCAATTTAATCAGCATGAAGATCTTATAGTTCAACTATCTAATGCAAATGAATAAATTATGAATCTGAGATCTGAAAATGAAAGCCTAAGGAATGATTTAATCACTGAAAGACAAATCAATGAAAGCTTACAAAGTGACTTAAGATCTGAAAGATAAATCAATGAAAGTTTGGAAAATGACTTAATCACTGAAAAGCAAGTCAATGAAAGGATAATGAAATCTCAAGCAGACATCACTTAATTAAATCAACAAAGTGAGTAGAATCTTCATAGACAAAAAGGTAAAGTTGTTCTTGGTTATAAGGAAGACTCCAAACAAGGTGCCCAAAGGAATTAAAGACCTACTTGCAATCACTGTGGTAAGTTAGGTCACACATCAAAAAAATGTTGGAGCAATGGAAAAGGTAAATTCAATGGTAAATGCTACAATTGCAGTCAGCATGGTCATAAAGCTAATGAATGCAAGGAGAAACCAAAATTTAAAGGTAATTGTCACAAATGCAAGAAGCATGGTCACAAGGCATTTCTAATGCAGATCTAAATCATTCAATCTAGCTAAAAAACTTTTTAAAGCAATATTTGGATGGGACTACAATACCTGGTGCAAATGTCATTATTGTGGAGAATATGGACATATTGGTATAAACCATGCAAGACATCACCTAAGGTAGAAGGACACTACTATAACGTGCTATACATGCACATAACTTAGTCATATAGCTAAAAATTTCATAAATATAGGAAGAATTGAAGATGAAAAGAAAGCTAAAGCTGATAACATTCAGAAGCAGATGAGGCAAGAGTGGATTCCTAAATCTACTGAACAAAATAGTTCATATGATGGCAATGTCACTCAAGAAGTGGGTGAATCCACCATTTCCAGTTAGATCCATAAACAAGGATATGGAACTACATCTTCAAGTGATATCTCAAGTAGTTCCAAATGAAAGAAAGAAAAATGATCAAATTAGTATTCTAGATACACAAGGATCAAAGAAAGTGTATCCTTTGCCAAGTTGCATCTATTGAGGAAAGTTAGTTGAAGACCTTGTCGAGCTAGGTCGAGAGTAACAAAAGTTTTGTTCGATTACTGAGCTACCTATCACTTCTTCAGCTACCAAGTTAGCTACCTTAGCTCCTTCACCATCAGTTAGTGTAACACTAAGTTCTACAATTTTGTCTCCATCTATTCCAATAAGTTCTACAATTTTGTTTTCCTCAGCATTATCTGTATCCAATTCAACTGTAATCAATTCAGATACTACTATGGGTACTCTATCGAGTTTGACACCATTTTTTGTAAGTGTTTCAATTTTTGATCTAGTTAGCACTTCTACTGGCATTCAATCCTTGAGTCCTATCCCATTTTTCACTGCTAGCCCTTCTATCTCCACTATTGTGTCTATTCCAAAGGTCAAACTAGTAATCACAGAAGTCAAACAAAAGAATCCATTAAAACTTTTGATCACTGGAAAGGAAATTGAAGAAGACATTGACTTAGACACAGAGATAGTGATACCAAAGATTGACTTTGACACTACTACCATTGAAGAGATGAGGTTAGCCAGTCAACTCATAGAGATGAAAGCTATGCAAAATTAGTTAAGGTCTGAAAGGGATAAGGAGTAGAGAATAATTGAGAATGCCAAATATATAATTACAAAAGCTATAGGTGTTGAAGTAGATTCCACTCAACACATTTTGATTCAGTTAGAAGAGGCAGTACAAAAAATTAATGAAGATACTTCTGGACAAGAGAAAATAATTGAAAAGGCTGAAAGGAAATTTGATGACAAGGTGTTAGAGCATATTGCTCAATAGATAGCAATCAAGCAAGTTGAATTGTCCACACTTTTGGGTAATTTTGAAAATTCTTTTAATAATGCAGCATCACATTTTACCAAACTTTGTGATGTTTCTAGTTTTACTAAAGAAATAAAGGATAAACTAAATATGATTGACATTGATATGCAATCAAATGCATCCAAGATAAAGGTGGACTCCTCCTCCACAACCCCCCTTCACACCAAAATCAAATATCTGGCAGATGTGCAAGTAGAACTATTGAGAGAGGAAGCAAGGATCTAGTCTACACTAATAGACATCTAGAACATGATCCTTCCTATCATGGATGCAATGCAAAAACATATTGCTCATTGCAAAACACTGGTCCAAGATTAGAACTTCTCAGTGCCTGATCACATTATCCAATTATCAGCAAAAGTTTAAATTGCTCTCTCGACTAGTCAAATTTTGTATTAGACTTGGGATAATACTTTTGCCACCATCCTTAAGGTACATCAAGATTTTCTATCTCACTTTGGTGTAGCCATATAAACTATATATGTAGTCCTTTGGCATTATTGTCAAAAAGAGAGAGAGAGATTCAGCATAATAAATGAGGAGAGTTATCAGTATAAGTGAAAGGGGGAGTTAGCACTCAATAGAATTAGCATGTGTACATAAGTATCTTTGTATATACATCATCAAGAAGATATATGTAGAAATGTATATGTGGTAGTCCTACAAAGAGTTCTACAAAGATCAATTTTGAAAAACCAAAATTCAGTGAGTCAAGTTATGTACATATGTTTTGGCTTATAAGTGTTTTTTCACTAATGCCAAAGGGGGAGATTGTTGGAATTAAGTTACTATTTCCATTAGTGACAACACTTATATATATTAGTATAGCTACCAAGCTCAGTACTTAGTTTCCTACACTCACCGAGCTTAGAAGTGTTCAGCAGTTTACATCAAGCATCTCAGTATCTACCGAGCATCTTAGTTTACACCGAGCATCTTAGTATCCACTGAGCATCTCAGTATCCACCGAGCATCTTAGCATCCACTGAGCATCTCAGTGTCTATTGAGAAATTAGACTGTGTCATGAGAATTCAGTGTAAACTGAGCATGGAAGTTATAATATTTATCGATTAAAGCAAGGTAAACTCAGTGTGGAGTATCTACCGAGTAACACTACATCTACTGAGTCACCAGTGGTCACTGAGTTCAAAACTATGTTGATTGATTAGGATGGACTAAGCCTTCACTTCTACTGAGTGCATGATGATGCCAAGTAATGCAATGAACGTCAAGTATCAGAAGGTCACCGAGTTAGTTCAGTGAACCCGAGTTATTTAGTATTGGGCCGACTCAGTAATGTTTTGTTCACTTGTGTTTTAGCCGACCTTGCAATTATAATTATTGAAATGATATATATGTAATGTATTATATCATTTACAATGCATGCATGAGAGTATCAAGAGAGAAATGTAATGTTTTGAGAAGTGAAAATGTGAATCAGCAAAAAAGAAGAATACTCAGCAAGGTCAACAAGGAATAGTAAAAGATTCATCAATCACAAAAGGTGGTCTATACTTCAAGGATCTAATCAGCAATCAATTTGTAAGTCAAATCTACTATTTCATCCTAATAGGTGAACTAGTTTCTAAATCCTTTAACAAGGTAGACTTAACAGTCTTTTGTAAATCTCTTAACCGAGTGCCTACTTCATTGTATGTTTGTAAAATCCTCTAACAAGGTGAACCTAGCAGTCTTTGTTCTCCTAATAGGGTAGATCATCAAAAGTGGTCAATGTAAGCCTTAATAGGCCAACTTTATACTGCAGCATTGAAGTTTTGTGGGTATCATCCCCACCCCAGCTTTACTTTCTATTTGGAAGGTTTATGGGTTACCAAATCACTGTGTACATGTGTTATGAATGTTTGATCTCTCATATATGCAGTAGATTAGATGAATGAATGGTGAATAGTATATATTGTTAAAGTGTTGAATTGTTTTAAAGTTTTGAAGTTACTGATTCACCCCTCCCCTCTTAGTAACCTGTCATATCTTGAATATTTCCAACACCCTAGGTGGAGGATGTTTATGAGGATAGAGGAGATGATGATGGTGGATATGGAGGTCAGGGTGGAGGGAGTAGAGGTTTTAAAGGTGGTAGTGGATATGGTGGTGGATCCAAAAGTTGCATCTAGAGAGGGGCATATAACAACCCAAGAAGAAGAAAGGTACCCATATAGCTGAGACATCATTAGGAGAGAGGGTCACTAGGAGAAGTTGGCATGAAAATTATGATGGAGAAGGAGGAAGAGAAAATATTGAGATGCCAGGTTGATAGAGGGCCTTGATAGTATAGGGCCATAGGTAGCTAAGGGGACAACCCAAGTAGAGGGTAGAGGAATCAAGAGCATCAAAAATGGTCAGGAGATGACACCATAGCCTAGTAGACGGTAGAGATCAGAGTATAACAAGAAAAACTACTAACTAAATAGATCATGATTGAAATATGTGACCAATAGATATATGAATTGATCTAAGAGTTAGATAGGATCACTTATAAAATAAAGACAACCTAGTAGGATGATGAGGGACATGGTGCAAGAGTTTCATACTATTTTCATGTGTACAATGCAGCAATGTCTCTAGGGTAGTGAGTTCTTGGCTACTCTTAAGGGGTAGAACAGTCACTGAGTGTCATATAGGAACAAGATCAAGGTTAGGTTAATCATCCTCCCTCTCCACCTAATCAAAGGGAGGGAACCATATGTGAAAGCCATGTGTATATTGTATCTTAGGATTAGATCTTAATATCCATATTTTTTCTAATGATATGTACATGATGTATCCTAAGGAACTGAGCTTATGATATATCCACATTTTGGATCTCATTGTAGTATTTACTAATATAAGTATATATATATGAGATAATGGATTTGAGGCATATCTTGTGTATCTTTATACCTTTTCTAATGCTTTATTATTCATGTTATGGATGCCTATACTTTGAATTACACTTTATTTCATGCTTATGTGATACTAATGTAGATAGCTTCTCCAATTTTATGTATTATGTGATGTATGATTTATTCTCATTACTATACTTGTGATATTTTATGAGACCTATTTTGGTGATGTTCAAATGATTTGAAAACTTAGAATTTGACTAGATTGATGTGATAATTAACTCCTTAATTGCAGGATGAAGGATATTGAGATAGAAGATTTGATTATGAGAGATGATTGAGATATAATAAAGAAATGATTGAGATGAATTCCAAGAGATGTTGATATTTTTGTCTAGTTTTGATGAGATGGATACAAGTGCAATCTCCTTAGCCTAGTCGTATTAGCCTAGTTTTTCACCTAGTTGAAATCCTTAAAGTTCCTTGTGAAAATCCTATTTATTCCATATAATCAATTTGGGTTTGTATTTCTCAAGATCAATCATGCCCTAGAAAACCCCTAATTGTTGTGCCCTTTACGTTGGGCATTTGAAAGTTTTAATTAACTACACTTTTAAATTTTAGGCGAAAGATTTGAAAAATCCCTAGATGTTATTGAAAAATACTTTGAGAGCTCTAGTATATCCTTTTAATTTCTTATTCCAAGGTTTTTTCTATGTCATTTCTAAATATTTCAAAATTTCTATTTTTGTTGTAGCTCATGACTTAGTTTCAACCCATGATTGTATTATGGTTAGCCCGTACCCTACATTTTCCCTCTTTTGTAACCCTTCTGATAAATCATTACTACTATCGTTGATCTCTTTCTAGATCAATAGGCATCACATTCTCACAAATTCAAATGCAAAACATCTAACCAAAGTGAGAAATCGATAGAGTGAAATACAAAAATAAGTTTTTTTATGATAGTCGTTGATTTTCTTCTTGATCAACGGATGTTTCATCCTTGCAAATTTAAAGTTCTCATTGTTTAAGAAGTGTGAGAATGCAACATGTTAACTTGTGTCTTGGTAGGGGCCATATCATCTTACTTCAATGTGTTCTTTAGTAATATGCTAGCTATCACACCAAAATTGGTTCCTAAGTTAGATTAAACTTTCTTCCCTAATCATTGATTCAAGTGATGATCAAGGGTTGTCACATTGTTGCAAGATGAAAGTGTTCAGTGTTTAAAGAATGAGAAATTAAGATAGATAATCACGTTTCCATGTGGGCCTCTTTTTACATTCAAACAACCTAAAGAAAAATCATCTTGTCATCCATATATTATGATGAAGATTGACGATAGTCATATTATCACAAAGCCAAAATACAAAATGTTAACCAAAGAGAGAAAGAAAGAACCTAACACATGGAATTTGTGGGGCCATCTTGTGTTACAAGTTGCAAAGAGGATGTTGTCAACATGGGATACTAGATGGCATGTTTTGATTCACTCTATCACTATGTAATAATTATAACATGGATTAATGATTCCTCCCAATTGTTAGATCTTTAGATGATTGGTGGTTGTCACATTCTCATAAGATAAAGATGTTTGAAGTTTAACTAATGTGAGAATGCAAAAATTTTCCACGTGTCCATGTGGGCCATGTTTTGAATACAGTCACAGGAAAAAATCTTAGCTATCCATTGCTTGAGGATCAATGGATTTCATAATTTTTCCTAATGAAAATACAAGGTTTTTATGCAAAGCAAAAATGTGAGGTGGCGACGTGTGTCTCAGTGGGCCCATTTCTTAAAAGGAATGATCATATAGGGAGGATTTGTCCTTCTCATGAGGTCTACAAGGATTGACAATGATTATATTCTCGCATAATAAAAGTATTCAATTTTTAACCAAAGTAAGAATTTGAGAGTTTGACACGTGTCCATCTAGGTAAAAGGTCATGTAATTACAAAGTTTGAATCTTAGTTGTCTAGTTTTTCCCAAATCAACCATCAATTTTCAAAGTCATGGTATAATTTGCACAGGTTGACTTTTGGAGCATTAATATCTCTTCAAGGAAACTCTATGCGAAAGAATTTAGTATAAATTTTATAATTTACTCCATAACTAGTTACAAAGTGAAATAAATTTGAAGCATAGTGAAGTAGAGCTTAGATTCTAGGTTTTCCACATAGTGAATTATTGTGAACAAATTGTTTTGTTGAGATCAAAAAATTTGTGGGTAAGTTCCTAAAATTCTTATTGTCTAAAAATTTCTAGTCCAAAATTTACTGAATTAACAAAAATGCCTCCACAAAGGGATTTTTTCAAAAAAATAGATTATTAACATAGAAATGTACATGATGATTTCCTAGAACAATTTCCCCTCCCCACCAATGAAACAACCAGAGGAAAGGAGTTAGTTCCCAAAAACCCTACATTGATGATTGTTGAAGGTTTCTATGATAAGGAAAATTGGTTGAGGGATGCAGAGACAACAATGGGTGGTTTGGATCTATCTAGATAGTGGTTTTCATAAAGAAAACATGATACTCCATTAAGTAATGCATAGAAATTTGACATTGGAAAGTTGGTCATCCCTAGTTTTTCTCTGATGATGACCTACCAATAATATTGGTAAAGAGGTATGATCCTATGTTGAGGGTTGTGAAGAACCATGCAAGAGATAACTCATTTAGGGTGACAACAGAATTGATTAGAGAATTTTCATGTTGAACCCTAACAATGCCTTGCATGAACAAATTGACTTGAAAGATCTACAAGCAAGGTACAATTCTCAGAGGATATACCTTCAAGGAGGGCCACTTAAAAGAGCATTTTGTAAGGATAGAGCATCTTTCACTAGTAACATCTCATACCCCAAGGCCTTATTAAAGAAATAATTCAATCCTAGGGCACAAGCTTTTTACATATGGGTCTATAAAATCTTTAGAATGGATGAGAAAGATCACATCCAAGGGTCTCTAGTTTTTTATGATTGCTCAGACATTGCAGTATGGGATGAGCTCTATTTTTTGACTTTTTTTCTTACTTGGCAAAGTTGGTTCACACTGGATTGATTGGCATCAAAAAGGGTAAGGTTGAAAAGCCCTTTTCCTGGTATTCCTTACTAGTATACATATTCTTATATAAGGGATTTTTTGTCTTTTCTAAAAGAAATGAAACTAAAGTTTGAGAAGGATGGGGAGAAGCTACTAGTTTAGCTATGGAGTGTGGACATGACATGGGAGGTCATTGATACTAGTTTTATCCATTTTGATAGATTTTTTGCCTTAGAATTTTGTTGACTAGAGATAACCCCAGGATTCCTCAGCTCTTGTTAGAGTTGATCAAACCTAAGGATCGTGCTAAGGGTTTGAAAGTCAGTCATAACTAGGGGGATATTATCCCTTACTCTGTATCAAATTTCTTCAGAGTATATGGTTTCCAAGGGAAACCTCATGTCCTACCATATAAAATTCTCTAAAGGTGGGAATTTTTGAATTCTTGTGGTAAATAGGAGGACTTGAAGAGAGAGAGAGAGAGAGAGAGAGAGAGAGAGAGAGAGAGAGAGAGAGAGAGAGAGAGAGAGAGAGAGAGCTAGTGGGAAGATCAAGAGGAACAATTTTCCCAAACTTAACTGTCATCCACAATTTTGTGTTTACCAAAGGAGGATGGAGAAACTTAGGTAATTTCTTAGATAAATACCAAATGGTTCGATCTCATCATCATTTTATTGACTCGGAAGGCTTCTATGATATGTTCAAAGATAGGACTAAAGCTAAACCATATGAACGTACTATTTACTTTCCTAAAGATATTATGAGAAATGAATTTTCTTTACAAGAATAGGATGTAAAGAAAGAGAAATAGAAAGTATACAGTAGGGCTTTAGATTTTATTAATTCTTTGGATATGAAATATGACCCCATAGCTAACATCAAATACTAGGGAGATAAGATAAATAAACTTATGGCTCATTTTGTTGGGATTATGAAAACTCTTAATAAGAAGAAAGATATATTAATAAAAGCATACCCGAACCAAGCCAAGGAAGTAGAGAAAATATTGGAAAGTAGGGTAATAGTAAGCCTGGGACACTATACTCTACAAAGAAAAGTAGGTTATCTAGTGGCTAAAAATGTGAATATACAGCTTGTTCCTTTGTACAAGAGGCAATTTTCAAAGATCCTACCCTCGACACCAATTGCTAAAAGAAAAAATTGGAACAAGGATCTTCATCTAGGTTTGGGGAATAATCCCCTTCATAGACTCCTATCCATATTGACAATGAAGATTACTCAAGGGATCAATTGAAGCAGATGGGGAGTCAGGGTGATGTGTTGATTACTACATTAGAGGTAGAAGTGGGTGTTAGAATATATAGTCCAAAAATATAACTAAGAGGGGGGTGAATTTTTTATCTATCTATTATCACAATTATCAACTTTAAACAAAATTAATCATATGAGTAATATAATCAAAAAACACAACAAGATACCCATATACAATAACATCAGATATGTTAACTAGGGAAGCTCTTGATCAGAGGTTAAACCTTGGTGGGAATAGTACCCACAATATGATGTACTAATATAAATATTACTTGTTAGAGGATGGACCTTGTTAGGAGTCTATAACAACATTCAGTACATATCAGTCCTTGTTAGGAGACTTTAAATCCATGTTAGGAGATTCCAACCCTGTTAGGAGTTGTGGAGGATAGCTGGACCCACTACCCAAACAACTTCAAGGTTAAGACCAATAAAACCACTATCTAAATGATCTCTATATTATTCCTTGAAAAATAATAGAAATGAATAGTACTTCATTCCTTTGTCCTATCAACTAGACCTCTACTCCTTATGATCTTGTAACTAGATCATAAAACTCACATCAAATAATCTGTTGGATTGCTTACTCACATCTAGTAAGCAATATGCTCATTTTTTCACTTTGCACTTCATACAATGATCACAATGCTCATACCCCATTAAAAACAAGGAAAACATCTTTCCTTTATAGCATATCTTCAAAATAATTCCTTGAGTTGTCCTTGAGGCTTTCCCAATTAATTATAATAAGCTAACTAATTAATTACAATTACAATAGCACTGTCAACTTACAATCTATACAAAAATTCACACATATGATACTAGGGCTTATGCATCTACTAACATCATCATCCAACTATCCTCTATCACTATCTAATTGTGCATCTCTTTATTACATATTAGATGAAAGATATAATAAAAACATCAAAAATTGTTTTCCAAGTACTCCATTTCTAAACTGCTCTTTGTAAATTAGGTACAACTTTTGTACATCTTGACTTACATGCTATGCATTGAACCATGTCATCAAGACACTATGTTGAACATGTCCATGACTATGCATCATGAGATAAGAAAAACATTATCCATACAAATATGATATTTCACTGCTACTCTATCAATCTTCACAGTCTTACTGCTATGTTGACATCAATGAAAAACATAGTAATGAATGCAACATGTCAATACTCTTCAATGCTTAGGATACTCCCCCAAAGTAGTATCATTAGTATTCATGCTAACAATATTCCCATTTGACATTGATGGAAACATAGATAAAAAATATCTAAGTTCCATGATTACTAAAATAGTAATCTAATGTTGTTATTGTTGTTCTCATCTTCTCAAATCCTCTTCATCAATCAAATTTGAAATCCTCTAGAACACCACTCTATTATTCTTGTTCTTCAGGATTGGTAATAGTTGTTCATGATAAACAACTTGCAATACATATGTCCCCCATAGAGATATTCATCCTTCTTCTTTACATGAATCTTTCTAAATCTCCCTAATAATTATCGCTCCCCTATTCATGTACATATCTCATCTATTCATACTTAGGAGATGTTTTCTTCTACCTCATTTCTTAGGAGATTTTTTTCATGCATATTCTCTCCCCTATTGACATCAAGGGTGAACTCCTCATTATGTCAATTTACTACTCCATGTCTTCAACCAGCTCAAGTGTCCAAAGATACTATTAAAGACCAAATACCAGGGGTCCTCAATGACTCACTCATCACAGATACTCCCCCATACAAAACATTCAATCCAATTTAACAATAGTGCTCTATACCACTAGACTAATGCACTTGCTATGTCATCTACTCAGAAGTAGGTAGGGGCATAATCCCAATCATACCTCTCAAATACTAAAATGTATCTTTAGGTAAGGGCTTCATAATGGTATTTGTAATCTTATATTTAGTGCTCACATACTCTAATCTAGTCTTCTTTTATAGCTGTTTTCTCTCTCAACACATAATACTTAATAGATATATGCTTATTCTTAGAATGCAATATAGGATTCTTAGACATACTCATTATACTTGTGTTATCATGGTAAATGATAATAGGTTCTGCAAACTCAATTCTGATATCCTTCAGTATTAGTTTTGTTTACATTACTTGGTTATAGTTATTAGCAACTACAACATACTCTACCTCAACTATACTCTAGAAATACAATCTTGTTTCTTTCTTAGCCAAGAAACCAATCGTCCTCCAAGAAAGAATTCTCCACCATTGGTGCTATTTTTGTCATCCATACTGCCTGCCCAATCTACATTAATATATGCATATAGATTGAAATCACTTGATCTACCATACCAAATTCCATAGTCAAATGTTCTTTTCAAATATCCAAATATCCTCTTTACTTCTGCATAATAGTGCTCCTTAGGATCACCTTGAAATCTAGCTACAATCCCAACTTCATTTTCTATATCTAGTCTAGTGTAAGTTAGATACTGCAAACCTCCAATCATGGATCTATACTTCTTTTACTCAACTATAGGTGTCTCATCCTTGCTAGATAACTTGTGACTAGTTATAATAGGTGTACCAATAGGCTTACAACTTTCCAATCCAAATCTCTTCAACAAGTCTTTCAAGTACTTAGCTTGTGAAATAAAAATACTATCATTATTCTACACAATCTGCAATCCTAGGAAAAACTTAATTTCACCTATTATGCTCATTTCAAACTCATTCTTCATTTCTTCAGCAAACTTATCACTTGCTTCATCATTTCCTTGAAATATGATGTCATCAAAAAATATTACTATTATCAGCAAACTATTTTCAATTTCTTTCAAATGCTAGTTAGTATATGTTGTACCTTTAGCAAATCCAAGCTTTGCCAAATAGTTGTCCAACCTTGCATTCCAAGTTCTAGGTGATTTCTTTAGACCATATAGAGCTTTCTTTAGTTTACATACCATGTCTTTGCCTTTTGTTAGAGGGAAACCTTCAAGATTCTCAATATATACTTCTTCTTTAAGTTCTCCATTCAAGAAGGCTTATTTAACATCCATATGATATACCTTGAACTTCTTTTTCATTGGATAAGCCAAGAATATTCTTATTGCTTCCATTTTTGCTATAGGTGCATATGTCTCCTCTTAGTCTATGCCTTCTTGCTATGAGTAACATTTGCATACAAGTTTGGCCTTGTTCCTCACAACTTTTCCTTACTCATTCGTCTTGTTTCTGAATACCCATTTGGTTCCTATCACATTCTTATCTTTAGGTCTAGGAACTAACTCTCATGTTTCATTCTTCACAATCTAATAATTATTCCTTTATTTCTTGAATCTAATGACCATCTTTACGTGATTCATCTACACTCTTAGGTTTCACTTGAGAAATCAAACATATCTCTTCATTAACTTTGTTTCTTATCATCACACCTTTGTCTTTGCTTCCAATTATCTACTCTAGAGGGTGCTTCTTTGTTATATTCTTGTTAGGGGTAGGAGTTAACATCTCATCTCTAGGTTCATACCTTTTCTATTATCTTTACTCAATAGTTAATGCATCATTTTGTAGATCATTGTCAATCTGAAACAAAACTTTGGCATTTTGTCTAACAAATCTAGAATTATCTTCTTTAGTAATAGTTACTAGAGCTAGCTCTTATTTTACTTCCTCTTTCTTAACCATTTTAGGCTTATTATTTTTATTAGAAGGTTAACTCTTCCTAGATTTTCTTTCTCTCATAGGACATCTTGATGAAAAGTGACTAAGCTTTTTACATGTCCAACAAATGAAAAAATTTATAACATCTGGCTTTCTTTTCATAATTAGATCAATTCCTTCTTTAATCTTCATGTCTTTTTTGTATACACTTCTATTCTTTTGTATGGAACAAAAGAATCCTGGATCAGGAAACTTAATGCTCATATCTTTACACATATCTGATAACTCAACAAGAATCTACATCTTCTAGGTGTCAAAATTTCCTCTATCTGACTTAGGACTATCCTTTCTGAAAAGATTCTCCATTGATCTCCCAAAGATATTAAGCTTATCCTTCAATGACCTGATGCTTTGATACCAATTGTTATAATGTATAGTCCACCAATATAACTAAGAGGGGGTTGAATTATTTATCCAACTATTATCACAATTATCCAATTTAAACAAACCTAAGCATATGAGTAATATAATCACCAATTACAATCCATGGGTCTAGTAAAGCTCTAGTAGGTAGGAACCTAGTTGGTAGGAATTTAGCACTAGGGATTGACTCTAGTGGTACAAGGAATCTAGAAGTGGGGAGTTAAAAAGGTGGCATAGGGAAGTCAGATTTGGGTGGTAGTGGGATTCTAGAGCAAGAAGAAGATAAAGTTTTTTTGGATTTTTGTTCTAGAATATTTGGGGTCTTTGAATATAATCATTTTGATCCTCTAACCAAGAGCACAATCCAAATAAGGGACCCACTAAAGATTGGGAATATATCGATGGATGTGACCAAGAATGTTGAAGGATCATGTGATGAGGAATAGGAGGAGGATTGTGAAGCAAGTCAATGAAAGTGGTCTGTGTTGTTTGGAAAAAGGCTAGGAGGAAAGTCTTCCTTTCCACTTATTACCTCAAAAACCTACTGGGAAAAAGGTGAGTTTCATATTTTTATCCTAGATTCAATAGCTGATTATTCTTTTTTGACTATGGATTTCACCCTAGTTGGGAAATTTCTAGGGGGCCATCCAGATATTGAAGACATTAGAAAAATGATTAAAAGAAAATGGGTTATCTGTGGTCAAGTGGATATTGCTTTAATGATGAAAGTGTTTTTCTTCTTCATGTTTACAAGAAAGGAAGATTTAAATATGGTCTTATGTGGAGGTCCTTGGTCTTTTAGTAACAATACTTTAATGATTAAAAAATGGGAACCAAATATGGATCTCTCTAATGATTTCTTCCTTACTACTCTGGTGTGGGTTAGACTCCTAGGGATCCCACTTGAGTTTTTGCATGAGGAAATGTTTAAGGGGATAGATGGTGCTTTTGGAGAACTTATAGCATTGATAATATGATAACATCTAGATCAAAACTTCAATGTTCTAGAATCTATGTGAAAGTTATACATTTGAAGGACCTTCCTTAGAAGGTGGAAATAAACTCAAAATAAGGAAAGTGGGTCCAAGAGATTTCTTTTGAAGATTTTCCTAATGCTTTCTTTGTCTACAAAAAATAGGGTCACTTCACAAAAAATTATCCATTTAAATTTAAAAATAAAAAGATGGTGAATGTGAGAAAAAAAGGTTCAAAATATGGTTTGGAAACCTAAATTTCTTCCCAATAAGATAGTCTTACAAGAATAGAAAGATGAATCTTAAGTTATTCAAAATAAGGAGAAATTGAAGGAGGAAGAGAAGTAAATTTAGAACATTGAGAATATTAGTATCAAGTCTAATAAGGATGTAAATATTTTAATGATCCACATGGTCATATATCAAAATAAAGATGATGAGATAGAATTGATAGAATATTTAGAGGAGGCTGAGGAAGGAGAAATTCTTGATGAGAGTGGTCAACTGGATGAGATTGAAATTTTAGAGGAATCACAAGATGAAAAAACTCTCTCTCTATTGCATCCTCTTTGTCAAGATTTTCCTATTATCAAAAGTGTATTAGATTCTAAGTGTTTGGATCTAATAATTGAGAAGAAAGAAGCTAAAAAGAAATAGGGGTCAAAGGAAGACAATTGATAAAAAAAGGTAACCCTTTGCTGATAGGAGTTGAGACCTAAAGAAGTAAATTGGAAACATGCTCTCTCAAGTTGAAACTAAATGTTGGGACTCTAGAGATAATTGGAAGGAAAACAACTAGGAAGACTAGAGAAAGTGAAAGCTTACAAAATATTGTTGATAGGAAGCAGGCAACTATTCTGGATTTTACCCCTAAAAATTTATAATGAAAGTTATCACCTAGAATATTAAGGGGATGAACAGCATTCATAAACTTGATGTTATTCAAAAAAAAATTAGAGAGCACAAACCTGATATAATGGTGCTCTAGGAAACTAAAATGGACAAATGTAAAGCTGAAATTTTGCAATATTTCAATAACTATTGCATCATGGCCAGTAGTTCTAAAGGGGGTTTTAGGGGAATGATGATTTTGTGGAAGCATTCTTTGTTCTTTGGTACCCTAATAGATACCAATAAAAAATTTATTGCTATTAATATTTAGAGTTTATCCTAGGATAAAAATTGGTATGTTCCTAATATTAAGAATAAATGTGTATGTTCTTAATATTAAGAATACAAGAAAAAAGTTTTGGGATTCTTTGTCTAAGCTTAAGAGTGTTGATTATTATGGTAGTTGGTTATTTCTAGGGGATTTTAATGTTCCTTTTTATGAACATGAAAAAAAAGGAGGTAATGCTAGTCAACTAGATGGAAGGTTGGATTTTATGGACTTTATTAACAATGAAGGCATAATGGATCTAGATCTTCAAGGGATTGATTTTACTTGGAGTAATAAAATATTTGGAAATGATTATATCCAAGATCATTTGGATAGAGTTTTTATATTTCTAGATTGGACTAAAGATTTTGTGCATAATCTCAATGCTATTTAGAAGATTGCCTCTCACCATTTTCCTCTTGTGTTTAAGGCAAAGACTATTCAAGCTAGGAAGAATTTCCCTTCTAGATTTGATAAAATGTAGATGCAACACCCACATTTGGAGGATCTATTGGAATAATGGTGGAATATTAATATTGAAGGAATGACTCTGTGTTTTTTGCCTCTAAACTTAAGGATGTTAGCAAATGGAATAAAAGATCCTTCAAGAATATTTTTGAAAAAAAATCAAATCTTAAAGATGATCTAAAATCTATCCAAGATAGAATTCAATAGGAGGGATACTCAATGGAGCTAGTAAAAGAAGAGAATGAAAAGTTGGTGGAGTACAATGATATCATTTCTAAAGAAGAAATATTTTGGAGATAGAGGTCTACATCCATTTGGCTGAAAGAAGGAGACAAAAATGCTAAATTTTTTCATCTCTCAACTATGAAACATAGAGCCAAGAACCATATATCTAGCATTACTAAGGGAAGAGAAAAAATTACTAATGAAAAGGATATTTCTAATGATTTGGTCTCCTTTTTTTCTTCTCTACTATCTTCTAACTCTAATGTTGATGAAACTAAACAGATTGAGCTATTTGAAGCTATTCCCCATTTGGTTTCTAACAAGTAGAATAAAATTTTGAGTGTTATTCCCAAGGGAGAAGAAATTTTTGAAGTTGTGTGCTGATTTGAAGGAGATAAATCCCCAGGGTTGGATGGTTTCCCTTTGTTTTTATTTTAGAAAGAGTGGATAATGGTTTGCAAAGATGTGTGTGATTTTGTCAAAGAATTCTTTGGAGAAAAAAGAATGTTGAAGAAAATTAACTCTACCTTTCTTTGTCTTATTCCTAAAAAGATGGGAGTTGATTCCCCTAAATAGTTCAGACCTATTAGCCTCTATAACTCGATTTACAAAATCATCTCTGAAGTCATCACTTTGAGATTATTGAGTATCCTTAATAATCTAATTTTTTAGCAACATAATGGTTTTATTCCTCAAGGAAAATCCTTAATTCTATTATATCTATTCATGAAAATGTTCATTATTTATCTCTATCTAATAATTAGGGGTTTATTATGAAAGTAGACGTTACTAGAGCTTATGATAGAGTCGAATGGACTTTTCTTCACAAGTTTTTACTTACTATTTTCTTTAATGATAATATTATCAAGCTAATTATGTAGTTGGTCTCCACTGCTTCTATTGATCTGTTAGTCAATGAGAGTTCCACTAATTTTTTTAAACCCTCTAGAAGGTTAAGGCTCGTGGATCCTATCTCTCCTATTCTCTTTACTATTATGGTTGATAGCTTGGGAAGATATATTGGGAAGATGGTTTTAAGAAGGGAAATTCAAGGTTTGAGACCTTCTTCTCATCCTCTTATTTTCTCTCATGAACATTTTTTAGATGATACAATTTTTTTTAGGTAAAGTTGAAGTTAGGGAGGCTAGAAGCCTTAAAAGGGCTCTCAATATTTATTCCTCTAATTATGGGTAGTCGATTAATTGGAATAAGATTTCTCTCTTTTTTATTAACAATATTGATCTTAGATAGAGAAAGATTGCTACTATCTTGGATGTTCTATAAAATATTTTCTATGTTCCTATCTTGGTCTCCCTCTGGGGCTTAGCCCTTTGGATACATTTTGGAGGATCTAGTTAAGAAATTAAATAAGAAATTAGTTGGTTAAGAAAGTAATATGTTGATTCAAGTAGGTAAAGTTACTCTTCTTAAAGATTGCCTTCAAAGTCTCCCAACTTATGCTTTGAGCCTCTTTAGGATTTCAGCAAAATTTACAAATGCTATTGATAAAATTCAAAGGAATTTTTTATGGTTTGGAACTAAGGAAAAAAAGAGAATGGCTATGATTTCTTGGGAGAAGATCTACAAACCTAAGATGGATGGTGGATTGGGTATTAAATCTATAAGAATTGTGAATAAATCTTTACTATCTAAACAAGGGTGGAGAGTGCATCAAGATGATAAAGATTGGAGTTCTATTTGAAACTATAAGTATCTTTATGGTGCTCCAAATATTTTTGACTTCTTATCCTACCCTTTTATTCCTATTTCTTCTACTATTTAGAGTGTGTTCCAAGGTGCTAAACATATTTTGAATAAAGGTTGTAAATGGAAAGTTGGTAATGGATGTAAAATCAGATTATGGGATGATGAGTGGCTTTTGGATCACCATTTTTTTGACAATTTTGAGGATATGAATTCTATTGAAATGTGTAAACAATTTTATGGTGAATTTGGAGAATTATTTGACTAACAATGAGTGGGTTAATATTGCTAAGATTAATTGAGAGTTTTCCAGTATCTAGATTGCCCTGAATGCTTGTAGCCTTTATCCACATCAAGAGGATCCCATGGTGTGGGGTTTTTATCCTGGAGGTTGTTTTAAGGTCTCCTCTATATATAGATCTAAGGATAAGGGTAACTCTCCTATGTGGGCTAAAGCATGGATCAAAGGACTCATTCCTAAAATCAATATATTTTTTGGACTATGCTTCAAAATAAAATTTTAACCCTAGATAATTTGGAAAAAAGAGGGGTCTATTTGGTTAATAGATGTTACCTCTACAAAATGGATTCAAAAGATAGGAATCACCTTTTTTTGAATTATATATTTAGCCAGAATGTTTGGGGTTATCTTCTTCAATATGGAACATCTCTTGGGTTCAATATTATAACATTGATCACTGCTTTCAATGTTGGATATTCCCCATAAAGAGAATTTCAAACCTCAGAATAAATTTTTTGATGAAATCCAAATAAGAAATCCTATGAATGTTAAAGCTACTAAAACTAAGTAGGATGACCAGAGACAATATATGAAAAGGAGATCTCCCCTATTGGGATGGGTTAAATCTAGTTTTGATTGTTCAACTAAAAGGAATCCTAGAAAAGTGGGGTGTGGTGGAGTTTTGAGAGACCATTGTAGTAGAGTAGTAGATGTCATTTCTATACCTATAGGTCATTCTACTATTCATAAAGTTGAGGCTATAGCTTCTCTATTCACGATGAGGATGGCAATGGAATCTAGATACTAGAATTTATGGTTGGAAGGGGATTCTCTTGATATTGTCAACATCCTAAATAATAAGAGTACAATAACTTGGAGTATTGAGGGCATCATCATGGAAATTAAATATCTTATTAAAAATTTGATAATGTTATTATTACTCTTTTTTTTTTTTGAAGGTAACAAATTTGTTGATTATATAGAGAATAAAGCAGTTTGCAGGGAAGCTAAGATGACCTGGCAAGATTACCTCAACAAGAAGTGTGAGCTGACGGCAATTATTAATTATGATATGAGAAATGCTATTCAAAAATATCACATAAGATTAAGAAATTTATTATGAGAAGAGATAGTTTTATGGTGGATTATTTGTGTATCCTAAGGAAGTACCATTGTGCAATTGTGAAAAGTACTTGGCACATTTTTAGGGTTAAAAGTTTTTTGGAGATTAAATATTCTTTAATCTTTATTTTTGTTACCATTTCTCAAATTAGTTGTAGGTCTAGAGTAGACTATGAGATGGGTGGAGAACTGAGGAAGCAAGAGCTGACTACCTACAAGGATTGGAAGGTGAATTTGGTTGTGTGGGTTATTCTCAAAAAAGGGAAAGTAACGACTTATATTAAGAAGCTTCATGGTTATAAGCCCCACATTATAGAGTATTTTTTCAAGAATTGGATTGAAGATAGGGTTATGATGCATGGTGTTATTATTGATAGCCCTTATTTTCACTGTACCAAAAAATTGAAAAAGTTGATTGTGAAAATACTTTGAGCTATGTTGCATTGTTATGGTTTGTGCTTTACTTCTTATTATTTTCTATAATGAACCCTAACCTCGTTATTTTTGCCCTAGCCAAATGTTGCAATTCTTGTCCTAGTGGAATACTATGATATTCTAAGGTTGTTTCTTTACTCTTGTCATGAAAAATTTCATTTAAAAAACTACAATCATTTTACCCTTACCCTAGGTTTTATTCTAAGTAGAAGATCTATGTCATTCAAATTATGTGATATGATCTTATGATCAAGGGTTAGGTGTCTAATTGTGAACTTAAAATCTTCATCTCTCGATGTTACGATGTAAGGTTTAGTGGAGGATCATATGGGTAATGTGTTGAGTCTTCCAATCTTAAGATATGATATAGGTTGTAGCATCACAAGTGTTCAAAATAAAGTCTTTGATCTTACGACTCCCCTTGTGTCATGTTATCTTAAGTGTTTGATGGAAGGGTTTAAAATCAAGGTATATGATGTTATGACAAATAGGTGATTTTGGGATTGTAAAGGCAAAAATGGAGGCTCATGACCATGTGATAAAGTGGTGTTCATAAGATTGCAAGGACATAAAAGTGTAAAGGTAATGTGTTGAGTTCCAATCTTATGAAAAATGGGAAATTGAGACATCGTAAAAGTTTTCAAGGAGACCTCTGAAGATACGACAAGCTTATGATCATAAGATCATGAGAGAAAATTATGAGGTGTCTGATGGCACAATAAGGAAGTGATTGTAAGATCATAAGTATCAAATGATAAAGCAAGGTGGGGCTAGGTGCATTTACATAAGGTTTTGGGACATGTGGTAGTTCATATCTTCTGATTCTATGAGAGGCAACAAATCATAAGATCTCAAGGGCAATTCAATAGCTTTATGAAGCTATAAAGCAACATTAGATTGTGAGATCATGAAAGTGAAAATTGATGCTTTTGAGGATACAATAAAGAAAGGATAACCATCATCATGTGGTCATAGGTTGGTGATAGTAGCTAAATGCAACCTCTAATGTTACAAAGTTAGTTTAGTAATTGTGATTGGGAGGTCATAAGGAATTAAAAGTGGAGACATAATGTTACACTAAAGCAGTGCTCGTAACATTGTAATAGTGTGAAAGGTAATTGCCAAAGTTACAAAATGGTCCAATTAATTGTGATTGCAAGATCATAAGGCAATTAAAAGTGGGATAAGATGCTACAAGATGGGTTATAAACTATCTCGTGAGATTGTAAGAGGTTTAAGGGTAAGTTCTAAAGACATGATAAATGGTATATCATAGGATCATGAAAGCTATTTTATTGGCTTGTGGTAATGTGATAAAGGTTTGAATTCAAAGGATTGTAAGATTGTAGAGTCAAATTTCCCAACCTAAGATGGTACAAAAGGCTCCTCTTTCATAGTGTATCATAAGATTGTAAACCCTAGTTTGACATGAAAAAGTGAACTTTACTTTTCTGAGTTGGAATAATGATAGAATGCCCTCAGCCAATGAAATTTGAGTAAAGTACAAAGGTTCTTGAGATGGATAGTTATGTGGACACTCCATCTAAGGTGACAAAAAGCACTAAATTTAAAGCTTGAGCATGAATAATATCAATGCACAAAGAAGGTTGATGAAAGTACACATAGTATAAAATATTCCATAATCCAATAATTCATTACCATTTGTAGAGAAAAGAAATTTCCAATAGTTGCAGTTGTATAATTTTCAATGTGAATAGATTTTTGTTTTTAGAGCTAGATGTGGAAGATTTCCAATCTTCTAATCTATTTTCAAGATGTCTAATAAGGAGGAGGAAGAGATTCAAGCTATAGACATGGAAGTTGTAGAGACTTCAACTTCCAAGGGAGGGAAAACCAAGCAGAAGAAGCCTAATAGGTTTGTTGAGGAATGGATCAAGTTGTTCCCAGAATCCTCTAATATCATCGATGCAAATGATCATGATTTTAGAGACCCTTATATATTTTGTAGAGATGCTACATGCCCTAAATTCACTAGTTATGAATTTTTTATATACTTCTATCACAATAGACCTGGGAAGGTCCTAGTTTGCAATCCTTGGAAGAAGAATTTGGAAAAACTTATCTTTCCAGAGGTTTTTGTGGATGTTGATTTGGTAAAGGAACTAATCAAATCATATAACCTAGCTACTAAATCATTCCATAGGAGGGCTAGAATGATTTTATGCACATTGGACCATGCCTCTTTTATTGAAGCATTTGTATTGGATGGAGCTTTGAGTGAACTAGTAGACCTGCAAGATAAATTTGAAACCAATACCAAACCTTAAACAAGGAAGTCTATGCTACAACATATTCCCATGTGTTGAGATAATGGGTGTTGCACACATTGCATAATATTGCTATATTATTTTATTTTATTTTATTATGTAATGTTGCACCTAGATGGATGTGCAACATGTAAATATTCCCATGGGATATACATGATGAGTTGTATTGTAACATGATGATAATATTTGATGTAATTATTTAATATTGGGGAAAAGAATTAAAATTCCAATATTAAATGTGGTGTCAATGGATTACGTAGCACATGTTTTTAGCACATGGTTTATGTAATACCACTAGGTGGCTTTGTGGGACTTGTTACTATATAAGCATCCACAAGGGTAGTTGTTGTAATGAGAAGACAGAAGGAAAAAAGGCAAGAGTTGAGTAGGACAAGGCTTGACAAGTTAGCCAAGAGAGCATTTGTGAAGGTTGGAAGCATGGAATGGAATGTGTGGATTCATGCTTGTTCGCATAAATTGCTTAGTTATGGCTATGGCTTTGAAGGCTTCCATAATTGTATTGTAATAGTGTTTTTTCCAAATAATACATGGTGATGGATGCTTTTAGAGGTTGGGTTTTTCCCTCAATAAGTTTTTTCTAGGGTATATCTTATGTCACATTTTTGTGGGTATGTTGTCTACTCTCTTGTATGTGGATTTCAATTGCATATTTATTTCAAATCTATTATGGGTTATGTGGGAATGGTTATATTCTTTATTGCAAGTTTCTTTACACCATGGACCTAAAGCAAGTGGGTGATTACCCTAAGAAAGTGGAAAAGAAGATTCCTTTGGACAAGTTCAAGAACTACTTTGTGAAAATAGTGTATGGTGTCCACAAGGTGGTTGGAATAGATGGAACTAATATAGTTTATGGAGCCCAATTTATCATTTCCATAGATGTGCAAGACTCCTACCATGGAGGAGAATATGACTATGTTGAGTATATTCTAGAAGTAATGAAGGATAATATTGGATTGGCACGGAGTGGAAATATAGGAAACTTCAAGTTCCATCATTATTCATTGCTTATGCACCTAATCTTGTACAAGAATGTGGGATACATAAGCCCATATTTCATTGGTCACACTTCTAATGCCAATGGAGATTTGTCAGTTTAACTATGGACACAAGTTGGGATAGTTCTTATCATTACTTTGATTCTATTTCAATTTCAATAATTTTAGTACAGTCATAATGAAAATGTTAGACCTAGGCTATTTTAGAGTCCTTGAGATCTTGAAGAGTCTTTTGAGACTAGCCCTACTCCTAGAAAATAAAAGACTAAATCATAATTGGGGAGATATCTTTCTATTTCTTTTTTTTCCTTAATGAGAGTTTATGGTAATCCACAACCACCCCATACATTGCCAAAATTCATTCCCCCTAGACTAGCCATCATTGAATTCATGTGGTAACTATTTATTAAGGAGTACCTAGGACCAAAGGTGCATAGAGGCACATTCTTATGTAGGTGTTTTAGGGTGGGGTACTTTTCAATTGGAAAAGAATCCCTAGATTAGATTCATTCTTTCCTCCACCATTACAATCTATCAACTAGCCCATCTAGGATGTATGACCCTAATAACTGGATGAGGAACACCATCAAGGAAATCAAAAACTATGTGTTACCAAGCACAAAGAATTTCCCCATGAAGATTGCATTCCCAATATTTTTGTTGAGGGGGAAGGAAACTTGGAAACTATCCAAGTTTGATAGTGTTTTGAGGGTAGAGAGGGATTTGAAGAGAGTAGATCCCAACTTCAAAGGTTTTTACCTTGATGTCCCTTACCCATAAAGGATAAGGAAGATGGTTACTAACCATGCTAAGATTATGGCATAGATGCCAAAGGAACCACTTACAAAAGAAGAGAGGGTGAACCCTGATAGCCCTAAACCTGATGTTACCCTAAAGATTAAAGAAGATAAGTCTATTGAGGCATCATGGGTTAGAAAAGAAAATAAGAGGAAGAAGGTTGTGCACATTCCTAAGAAAGTAAAATAGAGGACTTTGTAGATTTGGCCTGGTAAAAGTTAGTACTTTGCTAACTTAAGATAGAGATACATCCAAGATAGAGCTACTACAGTAGAGAATACATTGAATGACTTGGAGCTAGCAACAATAAGGTTGGATAATAGGATCATCCAAGCCTAAAAACTCATAGAAGATGATGAATTCATCAATATATTAAATTCAGCAGCTTTTTATATAAAATAAAACAGAGTGAACTAGTGTTAAAGATGAAAGTAGGGGAATCACATGAAAAGAAGTAGGAATCAATTGAGAAACTACATGTTTATGATCCTGAAAGTGAATTCATGACTCTTGAGGAGGCAAGGGATCTAGCATAGAGGAGTGGAATGTTATTAGTGCCTAGTTGAGATTTGGAACAAGCATTTATGCTTGACCAAATTAGAAGACAAAAGAGTGTCATCTCATATGAGGCATATGGTGCTAGTGGACTACAAATAGGATATGGATTTAATATTGACACAAAGGCCCTAGTAGTGTGGATCATGGCTCCTACATCAAATAAGCCCAAATTGATGGATGTGCAAAGCACAGAACAAGGAAACATGATTGTATGGACCCTACAAGGTACCTCTAGTACAAATATCTCCAAGGCTTAAAATGCTTTTCATTTATGGATGAGGAAAAGTTAGAGGAGATAGAGATAAGGCTAGCTAAATCCTTTCATGACTACATTGATATTAGGAAGATCTATGAGGATAAGCTCAGGAAGAGCCCTGTTTACAAAGAGAAAATTGAAGAGCTTGAGGCTAAGGTTAAAGGATTAGAAACTGACATTGCATCTCTTAAAGAGAAACTATCCAATGCAGAATAGATTTCCATTATAGAATAGAGCAAGGAACAAGATGTTCAAGAATAGCCATCCAAAGTCACATTAGGGAAAACTACATAGACAGATGAGTTGGAGGCAAAGGATACAAAACCTAGAATAATGAGCATTGATGCTTCATGAACACAGCAAGATGATGAGGTAAGGAAAATTATCCTTAGAAGTATGGTAGGCCATAGAGTTGAAACTCTAGGGAATATATCTCAATAGGCCCATACATTTTATGTTTCTTAAGATGTTGAGTAGGTTTGAAATGAAGCTCTTGCATGGTTGTCAGCCACATTCAATCTTTGGGGGCCATATATTCAATTCTTAGAGAGGCTTATTATGTTGATGGCTAAAAAGCCAGATTTTCTTGATTTTATTATTAGAGTGAAGGAGGGCATAGAGATGGTAAAGGAATTAATTGGCTTCTTTACTAGAAAGATGCAAATAATAAAAGGAAAATTGGAAGTCTTATCTCAGGGAATTGAGCCCTATATTCCACCCATTTTGGATGCAAACAACAAGTTGAGGCATTGGTAGGAGTGGTATGATTCCTTCAATGCAATATTAACTCAAGAGGCCATAGCAGCAATTTTTGAAGATAATAGTGATGTCCCATTTAACAATTTGATCAACTCCTTATTCAAAGCTTCAATAGATTTATATAAATTTTTAGTAGAGTCAAAAGCTATAGTAGATGTCAGGTGGACTAAAGCCACAAAGGACTTAGAAGAAGTTAAATCAACCTGAGTGGCCCACTAAAAGAAAGATCTATGTTTGAGAAGAGATGGGAGAGATTAAAGCTCTATCGATGGGAGGTAGTTAATGATTTACTTGTTGAAGATAGAAGAAGACAAAGAATTAAAGTTAAGCTCCAGCAATAAATAGCCACCTACTGACTTTTCAACTACTTCCTATTTTTGGATCAAGCACAAAGAAATGTCTTAATTGTAACTTTTTGTACATGTCTCGCCACCTTTCTCTTCCATTAAGGTTTTTACATGTTTCCTCCTCCCATCTAAAGCATTTTGCAATCCTTTATAAGAATTTTGAAGATGTGGAGTAGAGGTCAATTTTTGTAGAAATTTAAGTTTTATGTCATTTACAGTCCATCCAATTTTATTTATTGTCTGAATGAATTCAATCTTGTACACTTGAAGATACAATGAATATGAATGATCAAGTTATCAAGTTCTAAGTTATATTATGAGTCTATATTAGTATTGTATTCATTTTCAAAGGAAATCAATACAAAAGGAAGTTCTACATATTTGTGTATTTGAGTTTTGTCTCCTTTCTTGTATATCTGTGGTCTTGGGATTAAAGTGAACAATGTTCTTTCAGTTTAATGCAATTTGGATGAATTGTATGTCTGTTATTTATTGCTTTTAGTTCAAAGAATTAAGTAATTGCTTTTAGTAATTGATAGGGTTTTGGGTACATGAGAGGGATATGATAAGAATGAAATTTAGAGTCCATTTTTGACAAATTTAATTGCAAGTCAATTAAATAGGTCTAAAGTTGTTGATTTTAACTCTATATAACAACGGATAAGCTATTAATCAATAAATTTTAGTTTCAAGTTTATGGTTCATATCGTTGAAAAATGCATATCAATCAAAATCAATTTTCCATTTAGGTAATGAAGAACTAAATTTGTTGGTCAACACTTATTTGTGATAGTTTTCCTTTTGGTTATAACTAGCTATTGTAATCAAGGAGCTTTTTGTAAATCTAAGAAGAAATTGTGACCAATATCTACTATAAGGGATAGGTTTGAAAGAAGAAGTACTGGTGAATAAGTGTTTGAAGAGAAAATCAAAGTAACCCATCGCATTCATATCACTGAGGTGCACCCAACTTGACCCTGCAGATCCTAAGGTGTAGAGAGTCTAGTGTACTCTATTGAGTTGGTTCAGAGCTAAGATTAATCTTGTTGAGTATGGGACCTAGCTAATCCTTAGACTTTTTTTCATCTTGTGCATCCTGATATTGGGTTTAGAGCAACTTGGTGATCCAAAAAATACCAACAACTATGAAATTGTCTGAGGAATTTTTTCCTAAGATTACAAGACTTCCTGTGGAGGGCCTAACATTTAGTAAGGAGACCATCATTTTGAATGTTGCCTTCAAGAACTTTTTGAAAAGTGATGAAGAGGAGAAAATGCTTGAGAAGAGTGGTGACTTCTATGACCTAGGCCAAATTAAAGTTATATGGAGGGATGGTTTATCCTGCTTTCATGAGTATTTCATCCTAGATGGAAGATGTAAGAGGCTACACAAATTTCAAAAAAAAATTGAATCACTTTCAATATAAAGATAGGCTATCTTTCTTATTTTACTTAAAGTTCTCTCTACTTCATAGCCTCAAGGCCCATAGGAAGGAGTTTAGACCTATGCTTCATGAGGGGCTAATATTATTAACTAAAAATTATTGTAAAAATAAAGTTATTAATCCCTCTCCAGTGGTGGAGAAAAAGAATAAATTGCTTTGTAGTGACCCTCATGAAAAGAAAACTAAGGTTAAAGTTGAGGAGGGGTTCAACAATAGTAGGGGTTTCGAGAAGGGTAACAAAAGGGAGAAAAAGAAGAAAAATGTGGAGGAAGTTATGAAGTCTGATAATATTGCTAAAGATGACAATAAAATGGAAATGGGGGACCTCAATTCTAACCTGGATGGTTACTCTAGTAGTAGAGGTATTTCTATTGGTAAGGATAACTTGGATAGTACTAAAGAAAGGAAAATAAAGTCAAATATTGGTTCTAAAGCTTCAAGGCATAATGAGGGTAACCAAAGTACCAAAGTGCTAACCCTATTCCCATAAAAAAGGATTATAGTGAGGTTAAAATGGACATGGAAATTGAAAAGAACAATGATGGAAAAGCCCTTATCATGAAAGAGTACAGCCTAAGTAAGGAGAATAAAGAGGAGTTTATGGAGTAGCAAGGCTTAAACACCAAGAAACAAGTCAATATCAAGAAAAACTAGGAAACTAATAATGACTCTAGAAATAAGTTTGGCGAAGGGCTCAAGGATGATTCTCTTTAGGTGAACCTATATTTCCTTCATAGACCCAAGCTTAAAGCTAATTTTTCTCTTCAAGGAGACTCATGGCTCTATAATGAGATTATGGTGCTCAAGAAAAATTTTGGTGACATGCAGAAAGATTTGGATCATGAAAGAATTTTGAGAGCCCATCTAGAAAACCAAGTTGGAAATATTCCTAAGAAAATTAAGGTGAATAAACTAGAACTCCAACAACTAATCAAGGATAATGGGTAGAATGTGGAGCATATTACTTACCACTTATGTGTTGTTGTGGCTAGTTTAGGAAAGAAAAGAAATGAGGAGATTATGTCTCCAAATATAGTTGGGGCTAAGAGTCTAGGCAATCCAAGTAAGATAACAAGGTAGAGTATGAATAAAAAATTTGTTAGGGCTCTTGGATCTATAATGGAATACATCATCCAAAGCACTACAAAAGTAGGAAAGGAGTTAGCAAAGGTAATCAAAGATTTTCTTTAGTTTCTAGTCAAGTTTGGTGGAGTTCTGGTCTCTGATCCATGCTAGATTGTTGACTCTATTTTTTTATTATTTCCAACTTTTTCTATTAAAATCTAGGTTCTAGGTCCTTGTAAAACCTAGGTTTTCTTCTTATTATTAACTTTTGTGGTTTTAGGTCCCTATAAAACCTTTTTTTTTATTTTTTGTGGTGAACTTCAAGTTTTAGGTCCTTGTAAAACTTGGTGATGCTTATTGTTTATCTTTATCCTTTTTAAATGGTTTTGGGTTCCTTCAAAACTTATTTTTGTAATAATCTAAAAAATTATAATTAAAAACCACAACAAGATACTCATACATAATAACACTAGATATGTTAATTAGGGAAACCCTTGATTAGAGGGAAAACCCCAGTAGGGATGGTACCCACAAGATTATGTACTAATATAAATATTCCTTGTTAGAGGATGGACCTTGTTAGGAGTCTATAACAATATTCATTACATATCATTCCCTATTAGGAGACTTTGAATCCCTGTTAGGAGATTCTAACTATGTTAGGAGTTGTAGAAGACAACTTGACCCACTACCTGAATAGTTTCAAGGTTAAGACCAATGAATCCATTGTCGAAATGATTCCTTGCACAATAATAGAAATGAATAGGACTTATATCCTTTGTCCTATTAGCCAAACCTCTACTTCTTCTAATCTTGTAACCATATCACAAAATTCACATCCAATAATCCCTTGAATTGCTTACTCACATTCAGTAAACACTTTGCTCCTTTTCACACTTTGCACTTCATACAATGATCACAACACTCATACTCCATTACAAACAAGGAAAACATCTTTCTTTTATACCATATCTTCAAAATAATTCCTTGAGTCAGCCTTGAGTCTTTCCCAATTAATTATAATTAGATATTTAACTAATTATAATTATAATAGTATTGTCAATTCACAATCTATACAAAACTTCACAAATGCAATACTAGGGCTTACATTTGTTGATATCATCATTTGATTGTCCTCACTATCTGATTGTGCATCACTTTTGTTGGAAATATTATGATAGGCTAAATTACTGAGAGGGGAGGGGTGAATCAATAACTTATAAAACTTAATCTTAGCAATTAATCCTTTATGTGTATTCTAATCTAATTGCATGCATGAGAAACTGAAAACATTAAGGCATACATTACACTTTTGACACACAATTTGATGACCCAGAAACCTTCCAAATAGAAAGTAAAATTGGGGTAGGGATGATATCCACATGCTTTAGTATTGTAGTATGATTTTGGCATGTTAAGGCTTACAATGATCACTTCTGGTTATCTACCCAGTTAGGAGCAATAAGGACTACTAGGTCCACCTTGCAAAAGGATTTACAAACATATAATGAAGTATGCACTCGATAAAGAGATTTACATAAGACTATTAGGTCTACCTTGTTAAAGGATTTGATTGATCCACCTATTAGGATGAAATAGTAGTTGATCTCTTATCTACAACTTGGTTAGCTGAATGAGATTCCTCTAAGTGTAGAAATCACCTTGTTGTGATAGATAAATATTTGTTGCTCCTTATACTTCTTGTGGCTTTGTACTTAGTTCTTCTGCTCTTCTCTACTTGTTATTTCACCCTTTTTTGTTCTTTCATTCACGTTGGATGTGATAGAATACATTACATATATACCAATCCAATTTAAAAATTAAAAATTCAATTATAATACAAGTTTACACAAAATACATAATGTCAGCCCAAACTGCAGGAACTTGGGTTCTAAATCCAATGTTGAGTCTCTAACTCAGTAGAGTATATTGCTTTTTAGATTTTTCAAAAATTGGTTTTGTAAGAGATGTACCTATGAATATCATGATAATGCTCCCCCATACATAATATTTAGTATACTATACATCTTTCATATTTGATATATACACTCAGTATACATTTTCTCCTCCTTTATGTATACTCCTTATATTATCTTCTCCTCTTTACACAATATACATCTTTTCTACAATATATATCTTCTCCCCCTTTTTGACATTAATGCCAAAGATTCATGCTATATATACTATACAATAATGCCAAAATGTGAGAAGAAATCGAAATGTACCTTCAAAATTAATGTCATTGTCTTGTCCCAATTCTCTTAAAACACTTTGCATGTGTGCAATGCAATTTGCACTTCTATTGACAATTTTATCATGTGGTCTGCAATTGAGAAATTGTTATCATGGATGAGTGTTTTAGCATGTGCAATGTCTTTCTACAATGCATCCATGTTTGGGAGAATCATGACCTATAGATCTTATTCTGGCTTTTTCTCTCAATAATCCTGCCTACAAATCAGTCAACAATCTGATCTTGTTGTAGTGGGCAGAGCTATAGCTCGGGTCAAGTTGCAACTGTTGTGTAGTTTCCTTCAAATATTCATCAATATTTAGTAGTTTATCTCTCATTTCCTTAGTGAAAATTAAAATATCATAGAGTTTACCAAATAGTTAAGACACATTGTTGCAAGAGATCTCCAATGAGCCTAGAATAGTAGATAATTCTACTTGATGGATAGAAATTTGCTAAGCAATATGTTCCAAAACTTTATTCTCAAATTTCTTCTTAGCTCTCTGTAACAATTTGTCTTGTCCATTTAAATCTTTTTTAAATTTCTATACTACCTCTACTAATTGGTTCAAAATTGGTTGAGAAGTATCAACCTCTGTGTTTAGAGCCTCTACAAGGATATTCTTTGTATCTTTTATTATTTGAAATTCCTTGTTTCTTTCTTCTCTATGCTTATGTTTCTTTGCTTTCTTCTAAAGAATTTCTCCAAAAACATGCATTTGATTAGGATTGAGATTGGAGATATCCCAATTTGGAATAACAATCTCCTCATCAAGATCTATGTCTTCTTCCTTCTCTTTTCCTTTACCCAAAATTTTTTTACTCGGTTGAGACTTGATCTCAACTATCTTTACACTTATTAATTGCATGCCAAGAATGGAAATAATTGTGGAAATGGTAGGGCTTTCTGAAAAGGTAAATACTACACTTATTACTAAAATACCAATAGTAGAAATACCTAGAGTTACCAAAACTAATGTAAAGCAAAGTGTTGGTTGCTTGGTAGATGAAGTGCTTGTCACTTCAGTCAATGAAGTACTGAGCTAGATAGGTACAAATATTGATTGAGTGCTTGTGCTAGATGTTTTTGTCACAATAAATCCTATAGTAGCTTTCTCCAAACTTGATTTTTGCACTATTTGGCTCAGAGAATAAGGAAGTGAGGCTATGACCAATGCAATGATTTTCTCTAGGTCAATCTCCTCAGTATCTTGAACATCAGGCAAATCTTCCTTAGTAGCTTCCTATCCCTGTTCTTCTTCCTCATCATCTACATTGTCAAAATGTGTAACTTCTTCATCATTAATTTCCTCATCTTTTTCTTGTTCACCATCATCTTCATCTTTATCATTGACACTAACAAAAAAATCACTCATCTTGTGAAGAAGATAAATGTTCTTCTATGTGTTTGTAGCATTTTTCACTACATGTTCAATATCTTTCAATAGCACAAGACAAGTGTTGAATCTCAAAGTAAGCTTTTCTTACTTTTTCTCTAGAGATTCCTTTACCTCCTTTTCATTCAAACTCAACATGAGTTGCCTTAGGGTTTGCTCATATATGTATTTTTCATTTCTCATAGCATTCTCCCATCTTGGCTTGATCTTCTCCATTAAAACATTAGGAATTAGTTGAGCAAGCTGGTTTGGTGAAAACTTCCATTTACCCATTTTGGATATTACCAAGTCCTCTATTTTATTTTTGCTCCTCTATAGTCCTAGTCTCATACTTTAGTGCCTTGAAGTTTTTTATGCTAGATCTTGACTCTAATTCTTTCAACCTTTCCTCAAAAGTAGGTGGAGGCCTCTTAAAGATTATATCTCCTCCTTCTTTATTTTCTTTCTTCCTATATGATCTTCTTGTAAATACAATAGTAGATGTCTTGGAAGAATTGGTAATAATACCTTACCTTTCTTCTTTAATGGATCTCCATCTTCTGATTTCTCTTCACCTTCCTCTATATCTTCACCTTTTCCTTCAATCAATAGAAGAGTAGAACTAGTTTTTAGTTTAGAAATTCTCTTCTTTCCCTTGTTGACTGCCTAAGGGAGTTTGATTTCAAGTTCAATTCTAGCATTTGCCTCATCATAAGTGCCAAAGTATGCATCTTTAGGGTCTACAAGCTCATTAATTAGTGCCTCAATTATGTCCTTGGTTTCACCTATGTTTACCTCATAACCAAGAGGTTTTACCCATACTATCCTTAGTCTAACTACCTAAATATATACTTTGTTACTATCAACCATGAAACAAACATCATCTTTATAGTCATCAACTAGTTTCTTGGGAATCCTGAATATGTTATTCATTTTTTGTTTGAATGCATCAAAGTAATTATCCATAATACTTTCATAGTTCTCTCCCATTTAAGCTATATACTCATTAATCTAATAAATAATAGGTATATCCTTCCTCTACACTACTATACCTATAGGTGGGAAAAAATTTTGTACATGCAAAAACTAGACAAGTCAAAAGTGAACCAAACTTACAAAGATTGTTCTTGGAAGTTCTTATGCTCTCCATGTTCTTGTTGAATTGGTTCAACATTAACTTGGCAAGGTCAAGTGACAAATCATTCTTGACCACTTTGTATGCTAAATCCACTACTTCACATGACACAATATTTAGTTTTCTTGAGCTATAAATCTTGTGAGTGATGACATGTATCCCAAACTTGAGTTCCATGTTTGTGACATAGCTAATCTTCATTCCCCTTCCATCCCACTTGGTAAGGGTTTTCTTCTTCAATTCAACTTGATTTAGGGTTTTTGTCATTTTCACTTTTGTCACATAGGAAGACTAGTTATCCTATGGATCATATTCTTAGTTATCAAAATGGGTTGTTCCAACCATAGCTGACCATTGTGCACATGACTAATAATATATCTTATCCATTTAATTTAAAAATCTCATGGCATATGTTGAATATGAGTTAAACCTTTTATTTTGAGATGTTGATGTTCTAGTTTTAACACACCATTAACAGATAATTCCTTCATCGATTCATCCATTTTGAAAGTTCCAATGTCCTGAATAGCACACTTAAAATTTGAATAAATATCGTTGATTAATAGTACCTTTAGTGGAATTCATGACTGAGCTCCATTTAGAGTGATGGTAGGACTCAGCTTAAAATCTAGTGCCTTCCACTCCACACCTCGAACTAACATGTCAGATCCTTTCTTTGATTTTTTGTTGGTGGATGCCATCTTCACTTGGTATTGTTTGAGAGAATATGAAAATCTTCAATAATTTTCTTGAATTTCTTGAATTCTTTGAGGATCATTTTGAATAGAGAGCTCTCAAAAATTTGTTGTGAGAAAGGACTTCGATTTTTCCCTTTTTCATCAAATTTTTCCATAAATTACTATTATAATTGTTTGCTCGAATGATAGACCATCATCCACTTTGCTTGCATTGAATGCCCAATAGAGTCATTTATGACTCAGTAACCATGTAGAGGTTAGTTACTCATGACCTTGCTTGGTAGAATCTTACAACCCAACCTCACTTGGTAAGGTCTGCAACCTAACCATAGTTGGTAAGTAATAGCATCTTTTACTCGGTGATCACTTTGCATCTTGAATGCTAATTTGGATCTTTCATTCTACTGACTGGAACTAATGTGAGATATCTTTAGAATCCTAGTTCTAGTTTTCCTATGAGAGATCAATCGAAAATGGTGGAGTCACCCAATTCTTGAGTGACATTATCATCATTGTTCAAACTTGCATTCTTAGAAGATTTTGGAACCCATTGCTATTTCATCTACTTTCTAATGTTATTAGCCTTTGCTTTATTTTTATCTTCAATTCTTCTAGTATTCATAAAATTATTTTCAAGATGACCAAGTTCTATACAAATGAAACATCTTCTGATAGTGTCTCTTGTCCTCATGTGATGTTTTACATAATTCATTCCAATGTGTCCAAATCCTCCATAGTAACGACATCTACACCAAGTCTTATAGTCCCAACCAAATATAGCTTTTACAATCTATTCTACTAGGTTCAATGTCTTAGTTTTTCATTCTAAGGATTTTTGCCCATGCTTCTTACATTTGTGACATTTTCCCTCAAACTTAGGTTTTTCTTTGCATTGATTTTCCCTATGACCATGTTGATTGCAATTGTAGCACTTTCCATTGAATTTTTCTTTCCCATTGCTCCAACATTTATTTGATGTATGTCAAATCTTACCACAATGACTACAAGTAGGTTTTTAATTCTTTTGAGCTCCTTACTTAGATGATTCGCCTTCTTGTGTATATCCAATTCCTACTTTACCCTTTTGTCTAAAGTGATTTTTCTCATTCAATTGATTCATTTTCACTTGAGATTTTATCATCCTCTTATTGGTTTTCTTTTCAATGTTTAAATCATTCAACAACCTTTCATTTTCTAATCTTAGATTTATGATTTCTTCATTTACATTTGTGAGTTGATTAATGAAGTCTACTTGCTAAAGGGATAAATGATGAATCCCATTATTCTTTCCTTCTATTTCTTCTTTTATCTTGTTTTCCTCTTTCATAACTTCACATAGTCTTACTAACTAAATTTCTTGCTCTCTTCTTAGTTTTCTTACTTCTTCTTGAAGTGAACCATTCTTTTCTAATAGTTCTTTGATTGCTTCATTGGCTTCATCTGGACTGCTTGCTGAATGGATGTCTTCAATTATTTCTTCAATGTAGAGATGCTCATTCATTTAGAAATGAAGGATGAAGACTGGGATAAAACTGATGATAAATCCATTCCTATTCCCAATATGCATTCCTATTCTTCATTCCTATGCCTACAACCAAATAGGCCCTTGCTATGTATATCCCTTGCATACAAGCCTACCCTTGTTCCTCAAAACTTCTCCTTACTCATTCATCTTGTTTCTAAATACCCATTTGGTTCATAACATTCTTGTCTTTAGGTCTATGAACTAACTCCCATGTTTCATTCTTCAAAATCTAATCTAATTCTTCCTTCATTGCTTGAATCCAATGATTGTCTTTACATGATTCATCTACACTTTTAGGTTCAACTTGAGAAATCAAACATATCTTTGCATTAACTTTTTTTCTACATTGCAAGATCTTTTCTTCTTTTCAAAGATTGAGAGAGTTGCTCCTTTCCTTTCTTGAGTTGTGAAATAGCCATTTCAAAATCTAGCTTCTCATTGTCAATAGCCTTGTCAAGTCTAAATATCTCCATAACCTTTGATCTTTGCTCAAGTTGTTAAAAAAAATTCTAAGAACCACAAATGCTCTGATACCAATTGTTGAAAATATTATGATAGGCTAAGTTACTAAGAGAGGAGGGGTGAATCAGTAACTTATAAAACTTAATCTTAGCAATTAATCCTTTATGTGTATTTTGATCTAATTGCATGCATGAGAAACTGAAAACATTAAGGCATACATAACACTTTTGACACACAATTTGATGAGCCAAAAACCTTCCAAATAGAAAGTAAAACTAGGGTGGGGATGATATTCACAAGCTTTAGTAGTATAGTATAAAGTCGGCCTCTTAAGGCTTACAATGATCACTTTTGATGATCTACCTTATTAGGAGAGCTAGGTCCACCTTGAAAAAGGATTTACAAACATACAATGAAGTATGCACTCAGTAAAGAGATTTACATAAGACTGTTAGGTCTACCTTGTTAAAGGATTTGACTGATCCACCTATTAGGATGAAATAGTAGTTGATCTTTGATCTACAACTTAGTTTTCTAAATGAGATTCCTCTAAGTGTAGAAATCACCTGGCTGTGATAGATAAATCTATGTTGCTCCTTATACTACTTGTGGCTTTGTACTTTTCTCTTCTACTCTTCTCTACTTGTTATTTCACCCTTTCTCATTCATCAATTCACATTGGATGTGATACAGTACATTACATATATATCAATCCAATTTATAAATTAAAAAGTTATCTATAATACAAGTTTACACAAAATACATAAAGTCAGCCCAAACTGCACGAACTCAAGTTCTGAAGACTAGCTTGGTGACATTCTGATACTCAACATCCACTATCAATGCTTGACATTGTCGTGTACTTAGTAGATGTAGAAGCTCAGTCTATACTGATCACTTTCAAAGTAGTCTAAACTTGGTTTGAATTAGTGACTTAGTGAATACTGTGAAACTCAGCATGTAAATTGAATCACTTGATTCATACTACATGGCTCGGTAAATGCTATCACTATGAGCTTGGTATAAATTGAATCACTTGGTTAACACTAATTGGCAAAGTCAACACTGGATTCTCATTATTGTAACTATAAACTTGGTAAGCACTGCATAACTCAATTTGCACTAATAAACTTGGCTTACACTAAGATGCTCAGTTTATACTGTTGATCATCACCATAGTAGTAACTACTTGGCACAAACTAAAAGTTGTCCCTTGGACTAGGTAGCAACTATAGAACTTGGTAGATACTTACAATCTAAATAAGAATATTTCACTAATAACAAACATGACTATAATTTCAACACTCTTTATTACATCTTGGATGAAAGATATAATAAAAATATCAAAAACTACTTTCCAACCACTCTGTCTCTAAACTTCTCTCTATAAATTAGGTACAACTTCCATACATCTGCAACTTACATGATGTGCATTGAACCACATCATCAAGATCTTGTCTTAAACATGTCCATGATTGAACATCACTCGATAAGAAAAACCTTGTTTGTAAAACTATGATTTCTCTATGCTACTCTATCAATCGTCATAGACTGACTGCTATGTTGACATCAATAGTCATGAATGCAACATATCAATACTCTCTAATGCTTAGGATATTCCCCCAAACTAGTATCATTAGCGTTCATGCTAATAGAGGGAACACTTGAGGAACCTATAATACCACTTCAATCCCTTACTGTGGATGACTTCAAGGGGAAGGAGATTGATCGTATTGTAGAGCAGGCTACAAGAATTTTTTTGGATGATGATAAATTTTTTAAGTCTAGGGCTTTTATACAATTTTTATGGAGAAGCAATATTGAAAATTTTGAGGAAAAATGTAAAAATATGAAGGATGAGAAACCTAATAGATAGGATTTTGACATAGAAGAGGAGATAGAAACTAACTTGATGCAAGAGTTTAGTCAAATAACCCCTTCAGGGGGAAGACAATTGTTGAAGTATTCAGGAATGTTGATACTGCCAGAATGGGACATTGCCAATGCAATGATTTTTGATGTAGTGATAAAAAAGGGGAAGAGACAAAGTTTAGAATTGAGGAAGAGGTCAAAGAAGCTCATAAATGAGTGAAATGCAACAATTATCATCAGGCCTTAGTTATATGGTCAATACAAAAAAGAGATAAGACTAGAATCCAAGAGGTCTTAGATGTTGAACATACAAAGAGGTTGATGGTATATAGAGTTACAAAAGTGGAAAATGAGTAGGTGGCCCAAATGGATAAAGAAATGGTTGATTTAAGTATGGAGGTAGCTTCCAAAGATAGGAAAAAATTTATTGAGCTGAATGAAAAGTTTGAAAAAGTTTTGGAGGCATATGATGAGAGGGGAAGAAAGGTATATGAAATTGAGAAAATAATTGCAAACTTGCAAAAATAACAAGGAAAGAGAAAAGTGGGGAGAGAATCCAACCAGCTTTGAATTGCAGGTTCCCTTATCCCACTACTTCCCCATGGTCATATTATGGAAATTCCTAGCACATGCTAGCAGCTAGAATTTTATACAATAGATGAGATAAATGAATAAAAGGAAAAAATATGGGCATTGCATGTAGAGTTACATATGCAACATGAAGATAGGATCAAAGACACTATTTTATTTCTAATAGATAGAATTAATTGGCCCCTATTTCACTTGGAGTTGTCAAGGTTGGTGGATGTATGGAAATACTTGAGTAACAATGAAACTATCTTGAGAGAGATTTTGAATAAATGGATCAGCAAAGATGATTCCATCACTACTTTGTATTTTTCTATCATTGATGTAATTGATGACTAGATAGAGAAAACTTTTGGCCAAGAAAATTATCTACTAATTTTTTACCAGAAAAGAGATATGTTGCAAAGAAGATTGAAAATGTGCTTCTCAAAATATCTCAATAGGAATTTTGATCTCTTTCCTCATGTATTAGAAGGGTTAGGTTGCATAAAGGATAAAGAAGAGTGAGGAAATGATTTAAAATAGCTAATAAGTATTAGAATAAATGATGTAGTGAATAAAGAAAACTACATTTAGTTTTCTAGAACAAGCAAAGAATTAGTTTAGGTAAATTTATTCTTTGACTCTTTCTATAAAGATTTTGATGAAATAAAAAAGTTGGAAAAGGATGTCCTAACAAAATAGAAAGAGATACTAAAATTTAACTAGCTAGATGACATAGTCTTCAATAAGTGGATGGAAAATTATTCTTCATCTTCACAATTATTACAGGTGGCTTGTCAAGAAAGGCTCACAGATAAGGCAGCAATCATAGAGGAACTACAATTAGTTGATATAGCTACCAAAATAGATGACATAGAAGGGGATCAACAACCTGCTACATACATCAAAGTGCCAAAGTCAAGCATAGTAGAATAAGATAAAGTGGTCCCATAGCCTAATGAGAAACAAAAAGAAGAAGATCAATCATCAAGTGTAGTGGAGGAATAGGAAACTGCCAAAATAGAATTGGCCCGACCATAAAGCATCCAATGAAGGGGTCATTATGTTATCAAGCAAAAGACCACAAGTTTTGATTCTTCTTGTGTAGTTACTTGATAGTGACATTTTTTTCTTTTTTGTAATCTTTTTTTCCTAAGGAAAGTTGTCCCTTTTCCTCTAGACCTAAAGGTTATTGCAACTCACACTATATAAGTGAGTTTCCAAGGGTAGAGGAGGGTCCAAGTTTCTTTTTGCCACACTAGTTTTATAAATTTTGAGTTGGCCCATGCATACTATGAGTTTATTCCAAACTTGAATATGAAAATTAGCATTTTATAGTTTTTTGGTGTTGCTTTATGATATGGATAATCACTTAACTGTATACAATCTCAAAGAAATTAATATAAATACACAAAGTTGGTTGTTCATCCCACATCTTGTTTTTTTTCTTATTTCCATCCCATTCTTTGGGATTTAGTAGAAAATTTGATTAAGTTTCAGTTATAATTAGTTTTGAGTTCTATTTCAAGTTGCTTTTGTTGATAATCTAATAAATTATGTAAATTCTTAAAGTAAATTGAAAGAACACTATGGTTTCAAAAAAGATATGATAAGTATGAGATCTAGAAATAAATACTGATAATCTTTACACAAAGTGTAAAGATAAGATCCAGAAGTAGTTGTATAATCCCTATAAGTTATAGCCCAATAGATAAGGCACTAGCCATCCTTATAAGTTGATCTAATTGGAATACTTTACATAATGTAGAAAATTTATATCAATCAATCTTTTAATATTTTTTTATTCAAGTTCAAAATGTCAACATGTACTTGATGTAGGAGTTGATAAAATCCAACTCCACAGCTCACCAAGATCACCTGCATGCAAATAACCTATCAAAGGGAAACCAAGAAGGAAGAGGTGGAGCTTAGAAAACCCCTAAATGGACTTGAGAGAGAAGATATTGTGAACAAGAAAAATGTATTTACAATGAAAGTGAGATGTGAAAATACAATGAGAGAGCCCAAATATAAAGGCCTTAAGGAAGCTTGTAGAACAAGCTAGAAAGTGCAAGAAGATAAGGTTGACATCTTAGCATACTTCCACAAAAAGGTGGAATACACTAGAAGGGAAAAAACTCCCGTGTTGTCAACAACTCATCAACTACAACTATTAACTAATTCATTAACCTAAGTAAACTTAAGTAATAGAATAAATAATTATTTTCTCTAACACCCCCCCTTAAGTGCAACTTAGGGAAATGCCTTAAGCTCACAAAACTAAGAGAAAATGCAAAATGGGTCCCAGCAACAAGGCCATGTTAGGTACCCATGAACAATGCAAAGAAATGCAACCTCTAAAAATGGAGAAAGAGGGAAAACCTCATGGGAAAAACCCTCCCCCAAAAAGACGTAAGAACATAGTGAAGGACTAAAGAAGCCTCCAATTAGAGGAATGTCCCATAAAATAAGAACAAAGAGTGATCATGAAGAGCATCATTGAACCATGAAGAAGCCACAAATTATGTCATCAAAAAGAAATTTTTGATATGAAGAACCTCCATGGAAGAAGAAGGCATGAATTGAGTGTGTCTATATGGTAGATGATCCATCTCACCAAAATGCATAGGTAGCCAGCCACTGCAATCGCCTAGTATATAGGATTAACCATTGAATACATAGCTCACACTATCAAACCATCAAACTAAGAAAGTATTAGAACACTAGAATAATGCCCCCTTAATGCAAATGAGGTGAGATGATAGGCAACTAAAAAGGTGGGCCAAAATTCTCCTGCACAAAGTACCAAGAATGATGAGAGAGTGGAAGAGGTACAAACACCTATAAAGACACAGTCACACCAATGCTACATGTGGCAAAAAAGAAAGAGGGCACAAAAATGGAAAAAAACTATCCCCCCATGGTGCTTTATAAAATAGTGTTAGTACAACTATCTCAAAATAACATTCATGAACCCAAAATGCAAGAGTGGCACTTTATCTCAATGCATTTACATAAAAATGCTTACAAATGATAACTACAATGATCAAAAAAGGAAAAAAGCTAATACAAAAGATAGTACATCTAAAAACAAAAGATCCCATGCCATGAAAACTATCCTTGACCCTAGAACACCCAAGATATCCACCATAGAACAAAAATGCCAAAAACATGATAGAAAGAACATGGGGTAGAATCTGAAGGAAATGATAGCATTTCTAAAAATTAGACAAAACCATCTTTCCAAAAATATAATGTTTTCAAAAAAGAACATGGGATGCAAAAGATATGTTTGCCAGAGTCAAAAATAGAACTTTGGACTTCAACTACAAAAATGAGCAACAAAATTGCATCAAAACCTGAAAATACTTATACCAATGTCTCTATCTCATAACTAACTTTTTGACACTTCTTTCAGATCAGAAAAATACCTCTGTATGCTCAAGTTATGGCCAAAAAATTGCAAATAGGTCAAAAAGGTCTCTAAAGAGTCTATAGGGGTGCTGATGTAGGGTGATGTCATGCTAACATCAGCAAAATACTAGTTTAAAATTGACCACCACATGGCCATCATAGCAAAAAAGAAGCCATGTGGTGTGCCATGTGGTAGTGTCATGTGGCATCCATGTGGCGGTGCTGATTGTGCTAAAATTGCCACGTGGGTTGCTGAGTAGGTGGGCACAGCAAAGGTGATGCACTTAGTGTAGAACCGGTCGAGGTGGTGGCCTTTGATGTTGCTGCTAGTGGGGATAGTGGATGGGTGGCCCAACGGTAGTGGTTGGGCTCAGGCTATCGTACGATGGCCTACGAGTTGCACACGGGCTGTGTGGCAGTGGCTGCATAGTGGTATAGTGGTGGCCACCTGGTAGCACCCAAAATTCATTTGTACAGCCCCCCAACTAAAAAAAATTTGCCTCCCGGAGCTCCTGTGACCAAAAGTGACAAATTTTATATAGATCCTGATTGTAATAGGCCTTTTAAACTCAATGGCAGCATCCGTTTAGGCCCAAAGTGCTCCAAAAAAATGCTCTTCCCCTAGATTGAAGAAAAATGTACAAACAAACTAGGGTTTGTGTCTCTAAATCGCAGCTTCAAAAGTCCTTCAACCAAGAAGTAGTAGGGAGGCTCTAATACCATGTAGGAGTTGATAAAATCTAACTCCACAACTCACCAAGATCACTTGCATGCAAATAACCTGTCGAAGGGAAAGCAAGAAGGAAGAGGTGGAGCTTGGAAAAACCCTAAACAAACTTGAGAGAGAAGATATTGAAAATATGAAAAATGTATTTACAATGAAAATGAGATGTGAAAATACAATGAGAGAGCTCAAATATAAAGGCTTCAAGGAAGCTTGTAGAACAAGCTAGAAAGTGCAAGAAGATAAGGTTGACAACTAAGCATACTTCCACAAAAAGGTGGAATACACTAGAAGGGAACAAACTCTCGTGTTGTCAAAAACTCATCAACTACAACTATTAACTAATGCATTAACCTAAGTAAACTTAAGTAATAGAATAAATAATTATTTACTCTAACACTTGATTCATGGGGTTTAGGGTTTGGTAAAATAACTAGTTATCATCTCTTTGTTGCCATCAAATTAGAAGAAAGAAGGCTAAATAATCTGTTATTTCTAGAGTTCATGTTGAGAACATTGATTTTAAAGTAAATAAGAATGAATTCCTAAGGTATACCTGCCTAAATCTTGTAGAATCAAAGTGGAGAAGACCACAAGGTCTTGTTAGTTGGTCCTTTTATTTTGTTTCTTAGAATACCCATAATGGTTTTTATCCCATTCCTATGTTTCCCTAACATTACAAAAGGTGGTCAACATCATTGTTAAATTAGGATCCAATAGGTCACATTAATATTTTTTATTATTATCATTGAAGTTTATTAAGGGACATCAAGGATTGTACAATCGTCATTATTTCTAGTGCAACCATAAGGGTGTGAATATGATCTTTATTAGATAAGATGTAGGAAACTAGAATGTATATCAAGACACAAACACTAAGATGATCTTAGTTAATTTCATAATTGATATTGTAATATTACACCATTATCAAGGCATGAGCGTTGAGACGGTCATGAGTGTGGTCTTGTATGAACAAATACATTGATAAGAATCAAGGAGATAGTTTAAATTTACCTAAGTGTCAAATTATCTGGGTTGAAGTATATGAAAAATTCTAGTTATGATGAAGAATCTTACCATAGACACTTGATATATCAAACATAGAGGATCGTCAAAATCACACCCACAAGAAAAAGTTAGAGAAAATATCATGCCCCATGCCCCTAGTCCTCTTGTTGACTGATATCTTGGAGAGGCTAATGAATAAAATAGAATAAAAAATAAGCATTAAGAGATAACACACAAATAAAATTCATATTCATAGCTTATTTGTTTTAGGTAAGCATTATTTTGAGATTGTCATTGTCAATTTTGAAACTTATGTTTGCGACTAAGTAGATCAACAATATCTATAGGACTATAAAATAAGTTAGAACCTAGTATACTATGAGAAACCAAAAAGATAAATCAAAATACACTAAACCCTTATAATTTACCATGAAAACCAATCAAAAAAAAGGAATCAAAATACAAGCAAAACCTGTTCTTTAATTGTAATTCACATGTCCTTCTTTCTTCTCCATTTTGATGTAGCTGTAATTTCCTATAGTGCACACAATTGAAAGAAAATGACACAATAATTAGATGGAAGCTAGTGAGAGTACTAAAAGCATGGTTTGGGTGTAATGTTAAGGATGGGAGTTGAAGACCAGAAATGAGTACAAGATGGCCTAATTTATAGCCAAAATGTAAGAGGTGAGACTTAAATGAGAGGATGGACACTTGTCACTTTGAATGTGAAACTTGGCATGATATCCCTTATAATATCTATGAAAAACATGACACAATATGCCAAATGTAGGATTCTATGACACATAAAATTTAACATGGCTAATAGTGGAGGAGAATCTATGACATGCATATGACACACCAAAGTCACTCATAGACAAGAATATATGATGATTATGGCCTACTAAAGTCATGCATAAGGAATAATATATGTGAAATTTGACACATATTATCCAAGTGTAAAGAGAGTATCTATGATGTAGGATGTCTATGTGTCAAGTATAGGTGGAATTTTTTAATTAAAAATTCATAACTCCACAAAAATGGAAATTAGTAAAATAGAAATTAGATGTGGGGAAATAGGACTTAGGAAATTGAGAATTCCCATAGTTTGCAAAGGTGAATTAATCAATTAATAAATATTAATTAATTAAGGATGTTGGTTAATAGAAAGAATAATTAGTAATGTAGGATGAAAATAATTGAATGATATAGGAATAGATTATGGGTTATCTAATCCTATAAGACAACTTAGTAAATTATTGGCCAATTTAATGAAATAAATACAAGATGAAATGTGATGGTTATGCAAACTAACTAGGATGATGGTGGGTAGATCATATCCATGATTAAATTGATTAAGTGATTAGGATTGATAATATTACATGAACACGTGACATGGATTAAGAAAATGTGACATTTAATAGACACAATAAATTTCATAGGATCAAAGTTTATTGATAAGATTTACCATAACAACATCGACAGACACTGTCAAATGTTATTAAATTGATTGGATAATGCTATGATCTAACACTGAGGTACTCCATGATATCAATTATTAGATGATAAAATAAAAAATTTGACCTAGTGCTAAGGGACATGATAGTTCTAAGGTTAGATATGATAGGTTTGACAGATTTTCAAGGCACTAAGAGACACAACAATGCCTAGGGTTAGACAGATGATGATTGATTTGAGATATTTGATATGTTTTGGGTTGACTAGGGTTGATTTAGGATGGCTATGAATCAATTTGGGATGATCTTGGGTTGATTAGAAAGGATTCCAATGATGTTGAAATGGTTTTGGTTGATTGGATAAGATTTTGATGATGTTGAAATGATTGAAAGTCAATTCTAAAAAGTTTAAATAACATGAGAACCGATTCTGAAATGATTTGCAACTTATTAGAAAGAGGATACAAGTGATGAAGAATATTGTCACAATATGATCGAATCATAATAAAGTTGGACAAAAGATCAAAATTAGTGAAATGAAAAAATGGGAGAGGTTAGCATAAAAATTTGATTAAATGGTAGACATAAACCATTTTTTAGCATCTACATTTTGCCCCTCTTAGATACAATGTGATTTAGAGTGTTGTGTCAAAGAATAACTAATGAAAAAGCCCTAAAACATGCCCCAATAGGGGTGGTGTATATGGGTTCCCACTCAATAAATTGACCAAATAATGAAAATGATAGGTCAATTTGTCAACAACAATGGGACAAATTCATAGCAACTAATGGATCAAAAATTGAAGTTGAAATCAAAAGTTATGGGGTCTGGAGTGTAAAACAAGAGTTAATCAGGGCCTTGAGAGTAGTTCTAAGCATCCAACTCCCCCATGTGCTCCCAAAATGCACCCAAGTGAGCATAGGGTGCACTTAGAATGACCAAGTGTGTCCAAGGTGGAGTTGGGAAGCCCAACTGCACCCCAAGATGCTCTAGAGGCTAGAAAACACTATAAATGGACCCAAAATGGCTTAAAACTTTGTGTCCATGCCCAAAATCATAATAAGAGGTCAAAACATAGTTCAAATAAGTCAAATATGGTCAAATTTTGCCAAATATGGTCAAACTTGGTAGAAAGTTGATAGGTAGTTAGGCATAGGGTCAAAAATAATGCAAATGAACTCAAAATGACCCAAAATTTGGTATGTATACTCAAAAACTTAGAAAGAGGTCAAAATATAGGTCAAACTAGTCAAATTTGTTCAAACATAGGCTAGAATTGGTAGAAAGCCACATAAGGTTGACAAATGGTGTATGATTATGCAGGAATGTAGGAATGCAGGATGAAGATACTTTTGGTGTATCACAGTACATGATTATTGTGGTTGTGGACAAGATGGATGTTAGAAGACAAAGGAGACTAGATAAGGACTAGTTAGTAGTACACTCAAAAAGTACATTACTCTAAACTCTTCTATCCAATATATCCCGTGAATTGGAATGCTTGAATGTCGACTTAGAGCTCCTTATCCATGAAGTGAAAAGGTGCATAAACAAGTATAAAATGAGCTCTCAAATGAGCTTAGAGATGTAGCAAATTCTATTAAACCATGAAATGGGAGGTTCCTTAGATGAGAAAAAATATGTGAGTGTCTAGAAGGAGTCCTCAAATGTGCAATGCAAGTATGATCTATGCTAAAATGATATGTACAATGCAACTACATTAAGAAAATGAGAGTGTTACAAAATCCATTCTAATTAAACTAGGTGATTTAAGCTATTGCAAAGGGAACTACACTACTTGCAAATGAGTCTAAGCTAGTATGAGCATGATAATGAGAGAATTTAGACAAGAAGTAGAAGTTCTCCACAAGCTCTAAGAAGATCTATTGAGAAACCTATAGCATAGCAATACTCAAGAAGTGGATCCTTTGAGAAGGAGAGAGTTCTCTCTTTTAAAGATAGATGGACAATTGAGATCAAGATCAAGGAAGTGGATAATCAAGGGTGGGGGTTAACTTTTGGCATGATCCATGTGTAATAGCAAATCAACAATGAGGAGTTGACTTATCATGTGATGCAAAAGCCTTTTATTTTAATTTGTAAAATAGAAAAAGGAATTTAAATGTGCACATTGAGTGGGTTAGTAGAATGGGGTTTTTTATTTGATTAAAAGGGGGGCATGTTCTTTTAATCAAATATGGACTTAGGATAATATAGTCAAACTATAGGTTAAAATCAAATAAATTGATTTTTAGCAATTTGGTCTAGGAAAATGATTAAATAATTTAGCCAAAATGTTGAGAAGGGGACTAATAGTCTAGATGACCATTTTTAGATTATTACAAGTAAGAGGTAGGAATTTTTGCTTTTGTAAAGTGCACTATATGTCAAAGGAGTTTTATTTTGATATGGAAAATGGAATGCAACCCATCATGGCCATAGAGGGCCAAAGTATAAATGAAAGCCTTTTGCATAAACAAGAATGATGCAGATAGAGAATGACCTTATCCCTTTTGAGGAATATATACATGTCCCAGACTATCAAAGGGCAATTCACCAAATAGAAAACAAAAGATGACCATGAACCATCCTCGCCACTCTCATAGATCAATTTATATCATTGAGTGGCATAGGAACATGATTGAATAAAAATAAAAAATAAATCACTCACTAAATAGTGTGAGCCAACAACTATTCTTGTCCATTTAGTAGTACAAAAACACAATACGTGACTAAAAAAACCACTAAAATTTGTATATATGTGACTAAACTTAGTCATGTGACTAATTATAGTAAATATCCAGTCATTTATAACACTACTAAATTTACTGCTAAGATGTTTTAGTCATTTATTTGATCACTAATTTTGATCATTGATTTAGTGGTATATTTAGTAGTATATATAGTGGTATATTTGGTACTATATTTAGTACTATATTTAGTAATTGAATTAGTAGTTGATTTAGTGGTATATTTAATCATGTGTCTAGTCACATATTTAGTAGTATATTTAATCACATATTTAGTTGTATATTTGATAGTTGATTTACCCACATATTTAGTAGTATATTTAGTAGTATATTTAGTAGCATATTTAATTGTATATTTGGTCACATATTTAATATGTTTAGTCACATGTTTAGTGGTATATTTCGTAGCATATCTAGTAGTATATTTGATCAAATATTTTGTAGTATTTTTAATAGTGTCTTTCGTCATAATAAGGCATGATTGAATCGAACCACCATCCATCTACTTGTAAAGCAAGTGCTCTTCCATTGAGCTAGCACCCTTTAAAGAATGATCATACAATGTGTAACATTCTACATTGTCTTGGTTCTTATTGTACATGGTGGATTTGCATATTCATGAAACCTTAGAGAAGAGTGCAAATAGAATGACAATGAACTAATCTAGACCCAAGAAATTATTTTCAAATAGAGACTCCACAAACATCTCAGGTTTCCCTAACTACAACTGTTAAGATTGCTCTAAGACCAGCATCTCAGTGACAATTCTAGAACAGGAGTATAGTATGAATGTAGATCTACAAATGTCTATGCAAGACCTACATGAGAATGTAAATTATATGGGTATGATAATCCTAGATTGCTATGATATATGCATGCAATAGGCTAAATAAGTGTAAAATGATATCAAATGAACAACATAACAATGCTAAGATGATAGTAGAATGAGATGAATTCACTATAATAAAAATGCTAACATAATAACTCTAAATATGCCTACAGTGCAGATACATCAAATTTGGGTCCCTTTGCTCTTGAATTTCCCTCCTATTTATAGGATTTCAGAAGGGGTTGACATAAAGATCAAGATTTCACTTTTGACTAGAGGGTAATGGTGAACCTGTAAATATCTCGTAAGGCACCAAGAGGAAGAGTCCAATAATTATTTTGTGAGGATAAAAGAGGATTTTTCAATTATTTTAAATGTAAAATGGAGGATTTTCACTTTTGTGAGGATAAATGGCTTTATTGATTTATTAAATGTTCCATTTATTTTCAACTTTTGTCTTTTCCTTTTTCCTTTTTTATTTCATTTTGTGATTTCATGAATTGCTTTTTTCTCTTTTTAAAGTTGATTTAGGTTCTTTTTTATTTGATAGGTGATTTGATTGATTAATGACCTGATGTAATGATTGATTTGAAAGTCTAGTATTTTCCTCTAATTTTATCTTTAATTTGTGTCATTTGATCAAAACTTGTGTTGTTTTAGGTCTTTTCCAATTTTGGGTTTTCTACAAATTCCCCTCTTTGAGCTAACATACGAAGCATATTAGTTCAAAGATTGTCTAATTTTTTGATTTTGGGTCAACTTATGATAACTAAATTTTTGATCAATGATGTTTGATTGATTTGAGGTTGATATGATGACTGATTGTTGATAATTTTTCATCTCATTTTTGACAGTTTGATGTTTTGAAATCCTTCATTTAGAATAACTTGATTTGATGCCCCAATTTGATTTGATGTTTGAAATTTTTGGCTGGGCTAGAAGGTTTTTTATATTTGAAAATTTTGATGCCCCGAGGTAGAACATTTTTTTATTTGAAAATTTTTTATGCCTCAGTCTACCCCCTCAGAAATGAAATTAGAAAAATGGATGTGCAAAATAGGGATATTCTAATTTTATTTCTAAAAATGTTGACAAGAAGAATGGATAATCAAAAAGTAATGTGTAGAGTTGATTAAATGATATTGGATAGATAGAAAAAGTGCCCCCTCTCATGATATAGAGTAGGGAAAGCTAAAATATTTGTCTCCAGATTTGGTGCAAAACAAATAATAGGTTCAACAATGTATTTCAACAAAGTGATGTGTAAAATTAATCAGGTGATGTTGGATAGATAGAAAATAGTGCCCCCATCAGGATACAGAATAGGGAAAACTAATATGTCCATAGTAGGATAAATGATAGGTTCAAGATAGAACCATTAGCTAAATAGCTAGATATTGATATTTGATTGATGTAGGATGATCACTTGTGATGAAGAACTGATGTCCTTGTTCAATTGTTTGATGAAATAGGTATGTGGGAGAAAGCTCAAGGTTTAGGGATTTTACCCATGGCCATTAGAGTATGGATAGATTATCAGTGACTAATTGATAGGTGATTGATGGATGTGGGTTATCATACCTTCTACAAATGGGATGAGTGCCCCTAGTGAGTAGGGACCTCCAAATCAAACTCATATAGATGATGTAGGTGGTGAGACACAAGGGTGACTTGTGTAGATTTTTATTTTCATTTTATTGTCTTATCATGTATGTCATTTATGATGATGATGACTTTGTGACCTTTGGACTACTTAATGAAATAATTTGATCGAAAGAAAAAATTTCAATGCAAAGGGGTAGGCGAGTATTCCTTCTCATTATTTGATTTCCCATTATTGTTGAGATCTCATGGCAAACCATCTTTGACCGCCAGGCCTTATCATGCACATTTTGTCAAAGAGAGTGGTGTGCCTTCAAGTTCCATAGAGGAAATTAGTGAACAAATACAAAATATTGAAATTTCCCTCACCTCTATGGAAATGGTTTTGATCTTATGAAAAGATGGGATACATGGGTGATGGACCTTTAGAGAAAGGAAAAGGTATCATTGAACCCCTAGCAGCATAGTTTAGGTCTAACAAATAAAAAATAGGGGTAGGGTATTGTGAACAAGACAATACATAGACCACTTCTAGGTCATATTCCAAACACAATGATTCCTCCTCTTCCACCTTGGTATGGGTACCCAAGGAAAAAGATGTCAACAACCAAACAACAGCTGATACTAAGAATGTAAATCTATCCTTCCTGAATTAACATCTTACAAGAGAACCATTCATGGACACCCCTAATAATGAAGACAATTGTGATTCCACCAAGTGGGGATTCAAATAATTATTTGAAGAGTCCATTCATGATAAAGAATTTTATTTTATTCATATTCTAGAATCCAATAGTTCCTTAGCATAAGGATCCACCTCTTGTTTAGACTTTATTTTAGCTAGAGTCAATGCACATCAGAACAACTTACAAGAGGACACAGAGTAGACACATGAGATTATATCACATGAAGATGATGAACCTAATGATAGGTTCTAGTTTTTTACTTTATTTCTAGAATTCTTTCCAGTAGAAGTCAGAGATGAATATTAGGAGCGACTCGCAAGATCTACTTTACCAAACATTTTAGAATAGGCACATGTTATAGTCCTAACTGGTACATTATATGAACCATCAAATGAGGTAATTTCTTTAAACCCCATTGAATCCCATACATATTATGACTCACTATCCTTAGTCCATCCTAAGCTTATTAGTTGGGACTCGACCAAACCTCACAACTCCCCACAATTCGAAAATGACCAAGATGTTTTTGTATACCTTAATGCAATTGAACCATCTCACTCACAAAGAATAAGAAAAATGTATGAAGATGGATCTAATATCAATAATCTTAGTCATATGAGAATAGGGAGAACACATCCATGAACCAATGACCAAAACCATACTGTGGCTAGTCTTAACAAAAAAATTGAAATAAATAGAAGTGATGCATCCAATGATGAAAACCCAACTATGGAACCCATGGATGAGATGATTGATACCTTACCCAAACATCTAAAGGAAAGGTCATCTATTTTAACTGAGTCTACAAAAAAATTCAACATTGGAAAAGAGTAAGAACCTAGGATAATTCATTTGGCATAGTCCTTAAATATAGAGGAAAGAAGTGAATTATTTTTCTTCTTCAAAGAAAGGCAAATAAACTTTGCATGGTCTTACACTGACATGCCAGGGCTAGATCCAACTCTAATCCTTTATCACCTCAATATTTCTCTAGATGCCAAGTAGTTAAACAAAAACTAAGGAAAATGCATCCTCACATAGCATTACTAGTCAAAATAGAAATGGATAAATTTCCTAGTACCAAATTCATTCCCCTATTAGCCTATGCATCATGGATATCAAATATTGTACTTATCTCAAATAAATATGGTAGCATATGAAGCTATCTTGAATTTTAGGATGTCCATAAAGCATGTCCTATGGATATTTTCCTCTTCTAAGCATTGACACAATTGTAGACCGGACAACAGGACATTCCATGTTTTCATTCATAGATGGTTTTTTAGGATACAACCAAATTAGGATAGCACCAGAGGACCAAGAGAAAAAAACTTTTACTTGTGCAAGGGGCACATTCTATTGTAATTCCATGCCCTTTGGTCTCAAAAATGCAGGGGCTACTTATCAGCGGGCCATGACCACCCTTTTTCATGACATGATGCACACATTTATGGAAGATTATGTTGATGACCTCCTTGCCAAATCCCATACCTGAGAGAATCATCTTCCTATCCTAGATAATATATTCACACACTTAGAAGCATTCAAAGTTAGGCTAAACCCTAAGAAATGCACTTTTGGTGTGAAATCTAGAAAACTCCTAAGATACATTATCTACTAAAGGAATCAAGGTTGATCCTGAAAAGGTACAAGTCATTATCAACATAACACCTTCAAAGAACCTGAGTTAGCTATGTTCTCTCTAGGGAATACTTCAATTAGTTCATCACTTCATATCTGAATTAGCAAAAAAGTGTGTGCCTTTCACTCAGCTCCTTCACAAGGACATAGTCAATGTCAGATGGCCTTTGATCTTCTCAAAAACTACTTGATGAATCCACCTATGTTGGTACCTCTAGTATCACAAAAACCATTGTTTCTCTATATACCCTTAATAGATAAATCAATTGGAGCCCTCTTGGTAGAAGACAATGATCAAGGCAAAGAAAGAGCTATTTATTAAATCAGTCACATCCAAACCAATTGCAAGATAAATTAAACTTTTATTGAGAAAGCATGCTTGGTCATAGTTTTTGCTTCACAAAAACTACATCACTATCTTCTAACACACAAAGTTAAGCTCATCTCAAAAATTAACCCTATCAAATACCTTCTTAGCAAGATAGCATTAACAAGCATATTGGCCAAATAGGTAATGATCCTAAGTGAGTTTGACATTGAGTACATTGATAAGAAAGTTATAAAAGGACAAGCCATTTATGATCAATTGATAAATGCACCCATAGAGAGCTCAAATGTTATACTAACTGACTTTCTAGATATATATATCCTTCAAAATGAACCAGTCACATGGAAGTTTTACTTTGATGGTTCCTATACACACCATGGTTTGAGTATTGGCATATTTTTCATCACGCCTTTGGGAATCACCATCCCCAATTCTTAAAAACTACTCTCTCCATGCACAAACAATATGGCAGAATATGAAGCATTAGTTTTGGGTCTCAAGCTAGCATTAGAATAGAAATTGATAGCCCTTCAAGTCTATCAAGTCACAGATGCATATGATTATCAATCAAGTCGCAGATGCATATCAAACCAAAGATGAGAAATTATTACCTTACAAGCATATGGTTGATATGCTTAAGGAATGTTTTTCTCACATTAATTTTGAGCAAATTCCTAGAGACAAGAACACAACAAAAAATGTCATGGCCACCTTGGCCTCCTTACTTTAGTTACCAGATCAACATAAGTGATATGAGTTCTTAGTGGAAGAGGTGGTTCAACCTGCATTTACTCAACCTAAATCCCTCATTATTTTCCATGTTCACACCCCTGTATCCCCTTGGTATGACTCCATCACCACCTATCTCTATGATAACACCATTCCTTCTAACCTCTCATGAAGCCAAAAGTGTAACTTCATATGACACACCTCATGTTACACTTTGGTGGCTGATACATTGTATAGGAAAGGTCTCAATGGTACTTTATTTATATGTCTTGAAAAGGATGAGTCTAGAGTCACTCTACAAGAAGTCCATGTAGGCATCTATGGGTCACATTCTAGTGGGTTTACATTAGCAAAGAAAATTCTTAGAATGGGCTATTTATGGCCAACCATGGAAAAGGATTCTATCAACTTTGTAAAAACTTGTAAAAAGTATCAAATCCATGGCAACCTTGCTCATGCACAAGCCCAAGATCTCAACCCTTTGGCTACACCATGGCCTTTTTATTAGTGGGGCTTTGATTTGATTGAAGTCATCCACCCAACTTCCTCTGGAAAACATAAATGGATCATCACCACAACTAAATATTTCACCAAGTGGATTGAAGTGGCACCAATGGCAGACTCTAATGGAAAACAAATTTCTTCATTCATACTAAACCATATCATTTGCCAGTTTGGCATACCTCATTCCATCCTAATGGACAATGCCTTGTATTCAAAAATAAAATAGTTGATGAGTTATGTGAGAAGTTTCACATCATACACCACTCATCATCAATATATTATCCCCAAGGAAATAGCCAAGCATAGGCCACCAATAAGAACATTATCAACATTCTTAAAAGAAAAGCTAGTTATATTAGTAGAGATTGGCATTTATAACTAAACCCTATCCTCTATACCTATAGGAAAAGTGTTTGAATGCCTACATATGCCACACCCTTCTCCTTGGTTTATGGTTATGAAGCTATTCTTCCTTTAGAGGTTGAGATCCCATCTTTGAGAGTTACCCTCTATGATATCCTATTAGATGAAGACTATAGAGTGGCCCTTCTAGAGCAGTTATAACTATTAGAAGAACATTAGCATACAGTGCATGAGCATCTCAAAGTGTATCAAAATAAGTTATCAAGACACTACAACAAAAATTTCAAACCCTATGTCTTTCAAATTGGAGACCTAGTTCTCTAACGAAAACCCTAAGAATTAGGTAGCTATGAAGAAGAAAGGAAAATGGGAGGCCAATTGGATTGGTCCTTACACCATCATAGAATCCTTTGGGACTAGTACTTACAGACTTTTAGATTGTGATGGAGAAGATTTAGTAGAACCCATCAATAGCATCCATCTCAAAGGTTCTATGTCTAATGCTTTGAGGAAGCACCTCATCACTGAAAATACCAAAAAAATCAAAAACACTAGAAAACATTCAAAAAAAATTGGTACAAGAGGAATGAGAAATATCACCTTTGGTTTAAAAGGAGAGAGAGATAACACCTTTGGACTTCCCTAAACAACATAAGTCCTTCAATGCATGACACAACCACCCTCTCTAAGAAAAATTTCACTTTTTTATATCCTTCTAACAATTGAGTTAATTTTACATATACCCAATGGGAAAAAACTTGGGGGTTATAGTTCAGTGGTTTATGGATATTAGTCATAGTTCACAACAATGGAGATAGCCAACAAAATAGCAACAACAGAGGAAACATGGAATCTAATTATGTTCTAAGATATCACAAACACAAATTGCAGGAAAATTAGTGCATATATCAAATATCTACCATGGCCAATAGTTCCCAACATTCATTTTAGCCTTTGTAAAATCCAATTGAAGCCCCAAAAATCCTTGTTTGCCTCTATTGTTTCAAATATAGCTCTTTGAGTCCACTTTTAGCCTTTTTAGCCCACTTTTGGTCTCCCAAGCTCTCTATGTGCTCCAACAAGGCCTCAGTTGTCTCCATATTCCAAAAAATCTCAATCACATCCTCCTTTTCCTTCCACCAGATCCAAAATTGTCAAAAAATTCAAAATTATCAAAAATTGTCAAAAACATTCAAAAATTATTAAAATTTGTCAAAAACATTCAAAAATTATCCCAAATTGTCAAAAACGTCTATTTAATTTTTACATAAAATTATTTTTGTATTTTTTCAAACTGATGATCCATTGATTTCATGTCAAACTGGTGTTCGTCAATAATTTTTGCTCCTTCAGATTAGGTTTGCATACCTCAGTTGATTTTATATGACATCAATGGTGATGCCCCACTACATTGAAAAATATTTAGATATTGTATAGCATATTTTATTTCCCTATTAACTTTGGAAAAATTAATAAACAAGTGCATCAACTGTCTTAAAACATCTTGCTGGGCTTTAAAAAATTTGGCACAACATAGATAGTGGAAAAGGTTCCAACTAAGTCCCTTTTCTTTCCTCCTGTCAAGAACAACAATTCTGGATGGATTTACAATATTATTTATGTTGCAAAGACCACAAGTAATCCAACAACCTTTCAAAAAATATACCAATGCTATCTCGAAAGGCCTAGATATCTGTCAGACTCTTCCATCATCATCTAATAGGGGCTTAGAATAAGTAAGTGTACATTTGAGAGACCACAAGGCCCTTAAATGCCTCTTCAAGCCCTAGTGCCTTTTTCAAGACTCCATAGCACCTTTTCAAGCCTCAGTGCCTTTTTAAGGCCCCATTAGTGCCTTTTTAGGCCCCAAAGGGACTTTCTAGGCCCTCAAGCACATTTTCAAGCACCAAACACCTTTTCATAGGCCTCAAGCACCTTTTCATAAGCCTCATGAGCATTCATCTTAGCACACGCCTAGAGAAAAATATGAACTTTTGCTCCTAGCTTGTCTATAAAGGCTATCAATATATATAGAATTATGCCTTGCAATCCATGGTTTAGCACTTCCTACTTTTTCCACCTTGATCATCATGGCTTTCCAAATATCACACAAGTTTTTACTCATCCTTCATTAAGAGTCCATACTAACATTCAATTCCCACACATAAGTGAAGGTCAATCTTCCTCTACATATCTCATTGTTCCCACTTTTATGGATATTGAAAACCTTCCAAAAATTTGCAAAAAAGTTCCAAAAAGCATTCAAATATTCACAAAAATTCCAAAAACATCCACATTAATAACTATGTTTATCCAATGTTTTCAATCACATTGTTCATTAACATGCGCACTGGTCACACTTTTTCTTGCCACAGAAACAATAAACTTTTTTTTTTATTATTATAGAAGCAACAATATTACTTTCAACTCACATCTAGAAAATCATTTGTTCCAGCCTCCCTTGGGAAGGTGGTAGGATAGAGTATTCAATCAGATGACTTTTCGTAGACCTAGTTCAAAAGGATGAGGCCCCTGGTGTCAATACTCCTCACACCCACACCACATCCATGAGAAGTATAAATCTACCACTGTAAAGTTAGGCATTCAATAGTTATGTAAATTCCTAATCTACAAACTATATCTCTCATCACTTCTCATTGGGGATGGATTGATGATAAAGTCCCATATAATAGGCAACTTCCTAGTGCACTTTCCCAGTCCATTGCATATCCAAAAACACATTCTCCATTAGCTTTTTTATCTCTAGTAGTGATTTCTCATTGGGCCACATCTTGCTCCTATTGCATTTTATTAGTTTCCATTATTCAATTCTCTATATCCACTTTTGCTTCGCTCAATCACTACTATAACGGCCCCACCTTTGACTAGCTCAATGCTAATTTCTCTTGCAACTACAATGATAGGGTGTTTGATTTTGCAATTGCCTCCCTAAAAGAATTAGACTATGCTTGCAATAGCACCAGTTCATTTTGCACACTTTCTAATCCCACCTATGTGATCCTTAGTAACCCCTACACTCTTTGTGCTTGTGATTACTTCAACTATAGCCTTGCATCATTTCCCTCTACTCACAACTATTCCACTCACAATTCCACTTCCATCAACCACACTCAAGCCCATTCATAATTCACTACCACTGGAGCCATCTCACTTTTTTTTGCTTTGTCCTCATGAGATTTCTCTATCAATCCTAGCAAAAATGTGACTTCTTGCTTTGCATTGTTTGCTCAGACTCTCCCTATGGCTAGCATTTTCCATAAATCCTTCACCTCACTTGTCACCTAGTCTTCACTCTCTGCCTCTAGTAGTGGTTCCACTGTATTCAATCCACAACACTCCTTTTTTGTTGACTTTTGCCCTAGAATCCTAAGGCTAATCAACTAACTTATTGTACTCATTACCTCACTGACTTTGACATCTTCTACTGCCCTCTGAGCTTTCCCTACAATCTTCTCTAGTGAATCTATCTCCCCTTCCTTTGTTGCTACTTTTGACACACTCTTAGTCACGCCAGGTAGACTATTCTTTGCCTACACCATCGGTTCATCATCTAATACCACCTATAATGCCAATGACATTACACTCCCTGACAACATCATTAATAATGACAATGGAATTTCTTCCACTTTGACTCCCAAACCCTTCGGTTGTGCTTGCACCAGTCTCACATGACTTAATTCACCCTACTCATGAACTAATATTTAAAGTTTGGACTAATACACCAATTCCCCAAAGTTTTGCCAAATATTCTTTTCCCTCCATCGTTGCCTCACCTATCCTCCTTGGCTAACATTACCCTCCTATTGCAACTGATCTGGTCAAACCAACATGCTTTCACTTATACACATCCTCAGACTTCCCAATAAACTTAATGGATGTGTTATGCCTTTCACCATACTTCATTTTGTCTACATATTATCCACCTATGTATGTCCATCACTTGCCATGCCTCATACTTCACTAGCCTTGCCACACATCTACTTTCTACATCCCACCACATCAATACCAAGTACACTTGCCACTTAGCTCTGACATATAACCATGCTAACACATATCTTCCACCACAATCACTAGATCCCACTACTAAATCACCACTGACACATCCCATGCTTTGTTCCCAAACTTTTACAACAATTACTTCAAGAAAGAATTGAACAAACTTGCCACTATTGCACACAATTGTTTGCATCACTAGTCCACAAATAATGGTTTTTCTACTGTAAAGAGCTTCTAGTACCTTGATGATGTACTTGACTAGAGGTACTAGGATGAAGTTGTGATATTTTATTTTCCTTTGGCTTTTCATTGTTTTGCTCTAGTGATCCTCTAATTCTATACATTTGGTGTCCACTTGTAAGTGCCTCCTCTAGTCTAGAAGGCCATGTGTACCTCAACTAGTTTTGTATGATATCTTAGGTGAGGTTCTTTATCTAGCATGTGACTATTTATTTACCTATTTTCATTTACTGTGGCTATAACTTTTTTTTCTTAATAATTTTCTTATCTTTCAAGTATATTGTCTATGTTTGGTTGTACTTCTCAGCATGATACACTATTCATATCACCATAGCTAAGCTAGTGGTGGTTGTACTAGGTCACTTTTTACTAAATTCTCTATGATGATAGTTAATTTGCATCTCTTTCAAAAAGTGACAGTTAGTTGCATTCATCTAGTTTGCATTTCATCTTGGGTACCTTAAAAACAAATGGTTGGCACATCAATTAGGATTACACAAGAAATCCTACACAACATCATTCAAAAAAATTGACAATAGAATTTAGGACTGGTTATCAAATGGCAGACAACAACATCAACATCAAGGCAAGCTTTTAACACTCAACTATTGTGGACTTTGCCTCATCATCATGCATCTCACTTTATTATCTCATAATATTCATTCCACCTACTACATGGTGTGCCCTTCAAATCTCAAATACTTCTAGTCACTATTTCCTCTTATGACATTTTATTCCTCTTTACAACAATATTATCTCCTGCATTATGTGACCTTCGAATCACAAACAATTTTGGTCACTATTTATCACATTATTCATCATATTATGTGCATTCACTATTCCACCCTTCGTACTCATGGTTCCTTTGTGGCTTTTGAATCTCAAATGTGAGGTTACATTTTTTCATATCATTTCATCCCTAATATCCTTCATTTCTCATTGTGCCCTCATTTCATCAAGTATCATTCCCAATTTATGTTTATTATCCATTCTTATTTTTATCATCATTTTCATTTCTTTTTATATTCACTTCCTACTACACTTCATTAGTTTATTTCTCATTTTTCATTTTCTCTCTATTCTTTCATCGCATACCCTCTTCATGACATGTCACACATTAGACACTTCACTTTATCATTTCCTTCCATTTTTCACTTTCATCTATATCATTTTCCTCCTTCTATTTTTATCTCATTTTCACATCTCATTTACACATTTCATTTCATTTCATTCATATTTTTCATTATGTTTCATCACATGTTATTTCATTTCCTTCATGCATGTCATTACATCAAATTTCATTTCATTACCTTTCATTTATATCTAACATTTCTTTGCATCACATTTCATTTCATTCATGCATCACATTTCATCTCATTACATTTCATTTTTTAATATTTCATTTTATCACATTGCATATCATCGCATCAAATTTCATACATTCATTTCATCACATTTCATTTACTCATTACATTACATTTCATTCACTCATTACATCACATTTCATTTTATTACATTTTAATTATATATCACATTCCATTTCATTTTATTTACCTATATTTCATTACATTCATGCCACTATATTATATTTTAATTCATCACATTTCATTTCATTTATACATCTTGTTACCTAACTTTTCATTCACACATCTCATTAGTACATCTCATTAGTACATTTCATTAATACATGTCATTTAACTACCTCATTTCTACATTCACTATCCACATATCATATTATTCTTTTAAGCATCTATATACTACATTAATCATCCACATAACTACAGCATCTATAACTATCATATAAATCAAATCACCACATACATGAATCCACCCATAACATCAGATATCTAAGTCCATGACATAACAAGTGCACAAGTATGAACATCAAAAATTTCACATACCCATATATCAAAAAGATCGAATCATCTAAAAAAATGGCGAGTGGAAGTGGACAGGGGAAAGGATGGGGTAGTGCACCTTTTCAAAGTTTGAAACCTATCCTGGGTGGGATTCCATAGGGAGGAGGAAATTGAAAACTAGGAACAAAGGAGGGGTTTGTAGAGTGTCAGGGGATAGCAAAGATTGGAGATGTGACAAAGAATGGGGATGGGAACCCACATGACAAGAGAAAAGGTCTAGACAAATCTACTCTGCCACCCAAGGTGGACCATTTTGGGCTTCCAGTGAAATGGTCATCTCTTTTTGGTGCTAAACCCTCTGGTAAGTCTCCCTTCCCTTTGGTTAAGATTCTTTCTAGCTTGGATAAGGGGTCTTGTGCGATTGTTATTCTAAATGAGCTGGTAGACCATAGTATTGCCTCAATGGCTTCCACTCTAGTGGGAAAGTTTATTGGGCAAAGGTTGAACATAGATATAGTGAGATCTTTAACTTAGAAGAAATGGCATCTTAAAGGATAGGTCAATGTTATGGCTATGGCAAAGAGGACTTGTCTAACATCCTATGTGAAGGACCTTGGAGTATAGGTTAGTCTACCCTCATGCTTCAGAAATGGTCATTGAAACTAGATTTAAATGAATCATTCTTTGTGCAAGCACCGATTTGGGTCAGACTTCTAGAGCTACCCTTGGAATTATAGAATGAGGATGTGTTTATGGGTAGAAAACTCCTTTGGAGAACTTTTGTCAATAGACTTGATAACAGCTTCTAGAAGTAGACTAATGTATGCAAGGATATGTACCATTGTGAGGGAAGGGGATGACATGCTAGAATTTGTGAGCTTTCACTATAAGCTAGGAACACATACTCAACAATTGGTTTATGAAAGTATCCCTTTTTCTTGTTTTCACTGTCTAAAATCTGGGCACAAGGCAAATCAATGTCCTAAGGTTAAAGTTGAAAAGAAAAAGATTCCATCTTCTTCTCAAGGAAAGGAGAAAAAGATCTAGAAAAGGAAGGACATTAAGGGTGACCAGAAGGCTAAGGGGTTGAATGCAGGTGGCCAAAAGGCTAAGGAGTTGAATGCTCCTATAAAAGAAGGGAATAACTATCCTGCATGATTTCTAGGGTAGACAAGGATGTCCTGTTTAGACCAAATATTAATGTGCTAGTAGAACTAGCACCAAAGATGGATGTGATTGCAGAACTAGCAAAGATAGTGGAAGAACCAGAAAAGATAGTTAAAGTCCCTATTGATGGAAGGAAAGAGATAGTCCTTAAAGACTCAAAAGAAGATGAGATAGTTGTTTCATCTATTAGAGAGGAGGAAGATCTAACAATGAATCCTAGATTCTCAGAAGTTGAGGAGGCTAATCCTAGATTTTCAAAAGCCAAGGAGGAAAATGAAGCAATATTGGTTACTACTCAAGTAATGAGGAAGGAGATAGGATAGAGATGAAATATCAATCCTAGGAAATTATGGTGTTAGATACTCAAACACAAGAAGTGGGGGAAGAAGTCTTTATTATTGAAGGGGAGTTAGTGAGAGAAAAACAAGAGGATGTCTTAGATCTCTACTTGTCTCATAGGAAGGCCTTAAACATTTCATGCAATCTAGAAAAGGCATTAGAGAGGGAAAAATCCTTATCTACTAAACCTAAAAAGAAAAGCAATTAGGATCCCTCTCTGGTTTTGCTAGCTAAGACCAGGAGTCATAGCAAACTGGACTTGGGAGTAAGGTCAAGATCTAAAGGAAGGAGAAATGCTAGCCAAGTTAGAGAAGATGAGACCAGAAGAAGTTTGGTGGATGGGAGCCAAATAACTCTTTTGGAGTGTTCTCCTAGTTTAAATGAAGATAATCTCTTGGAATATAAGGGGCCTTAATGGAGCCCATAAGAAAGAAATCATTAGGAATATGATTAGAGATCAAAGACCTAATATTCAAATGATACAAGAAACTAAGATGAAGAAAGAGAGTTTGGATAAAATTTCTTTCAGCAATAACATGAGTGGGGAAGCCTCAGATTCTGATGGAGTGTCTGGAGGATTGCTGACTCTTTTTAGTAACAAGCAATTTAGATTCACTACTTTGTAAAATTATGTTAACATCCTTTTTTGTAAAGTGTTCCATATGTACTCCAATTATTTTTGGTTTCTTTTGAATGCCTATGCTCCTAATTCCAAAAGGGAGAGGAAGAATTATTGGTCCAAATTTTGTGATTCGGTTCAGACTAGTAGCATAAAAAAAAGGTATTATTATGGGGGACTTTAATTATTCATTAGTGGATGAGGAGAAGAAGGGAGGTTTGGCACCTAACTAGAAAAGAAAAATGGACCTCTCCAATTTTATAAATAGCTTGGCTTATTTGGACATGGATCTATCAGGAGGATCTTTTACTTGGTCAAATAAAAGAACTAGAAGGGACTGTATTCAAGTTTGGTTGGATAGAGCTCTTATCTCTCTACATTGGTTGTAGTCTTTCTCCTGTAAGTTGTCTCTGCTTCCTAGAGTTGGATCTAATCACTCTCGTATATCCCTCTTGGTTGTCTCTATTGAATCAAGAAGGAACTTCCCTTTTTAGTTTGAAAAGATGTGGACTTCACATCCTGACTTATTGAATAAGGTATATGACTGGTGGGGGATAGAAGTGGAAGGTACTACCATGTTTAGAGTTGTGAAAAAGTTGAGTAATGTGAAGAGAATGATAAAAGTCTAGAATAAGATAGATTTTGGACATATTTTTCATGACAAAGATGATCTAACTATCAAGGTCACCTCAATTTAGGATACTATTCAATAGGAAGGCTATAATGATTTGAATAGAAATGTTGAGTTGTCAATTTCGTCTAACCTGCACAATATTATAAGTAAGGAAGAGAAGTTTTGGAAGCAAAGATCTAGAATTTACTAGCTAAAAGAGGGGGATCAGAACACAAGGTTTTTCCACATTTCTACTCTAAGGCATAGAGCTAATAACAAGATTTTTGGTTTAAAAAAGGGGCAGGATATGTTGACAAAAGAGAATCAAATTTATGCTGAGGTTGTTTCCTTTTTCTCCTCTCTTCTATCCTGGGACCCCTTGATATCAAAATTGGATCAGTCTAAAATTATCTCACGTATTCCTTAGATTATTCAACCCCATCACAATAAAATGTTGAGGGCTATACAAAATGTGTAGGAAGTTAGAGAAGCTCCTTTCTCCCTACCTACGGATAAGTCCCTGATGCCAGATGGATTTCCTACCTTCTTCTTCCAAATTTACTAGTAGGTGGTTATGGAAGATGTTGTGAAGGTTGTTTAGGAGTTTTTTGGAGCAATAAGCATTCTAAAAGAGATTAATTCTACTTTTTTGGTCCTCATTCCTAAAGCTCTAAGGGCTAACTCCTTGGATAAATTTAGACCTATCAGTATGTGTAACTCTTTCTACAAGATTATCTCAAAGGTGCCAACATCTAGAATGATTAAAATTCTTCCTTTGATCATATCTCAGCAACAGAAAGGATTTGTCCCTAGAAGACAGATTTTGGATTCGATCATGATGGTGCATGAAGTTATCCATTCAATGAAAGCTAGAAAGAGAGATGGAATGCTTCTCAAACTAGATCTTTCAAAAGCTTATGACTGGGTCGACTAGACTTTCCTTGGTTCGGTGCTCTAGGCTTTTGGCTTTGATTAGAATGTTTGTAAGCTTATATCTCATCTTATTTCTACTTCTCTTGCTATTTTGGTTAATGGTGCTCCTTCTAATTTTTTCAAACCTATAAGTGGGCTTAGACAGGGGGATCCCCTCTCACCTATTTTGTTCATTATTTTGGCAGAATGTATTGGAAGGTTAATCGAGAAGAGAAAATAAGAAGGAAGGCTAAAAGGGATTAAACTACCCTCTAGTTGTCATCCTTTTTCCCATCAATAGTTTGTGGATGACACAATAATGGGAGGGGAAGCTTCAGTCAAGGAGGCTAAGGTTATGAAGGAGATTCTAGATTTATACACTAGAGGATCTAGATAGCTTATTAATTGGGAAAAAAGCTCAATTTACTTCATTAATACTCCAAATTACAGGCAAAGGAAAATTGTGAGGATTCTTAGATGTGGAGTGGGAAAGCTTCCTTCTACTTATCTTGGACTTCCTTTAGGTGCTAAGCCTCCTGATTCTTTCTGGAATGGGATCATTGATAGGTTCAATAAGAAGCTAGTGGGGTGGAAATGGGCTTCTCTTAGTCAAGTAGGCAAATGCCTTTTCTTAAAATCTACTCTTTAGAACCTCCCAATGTATGCCTTGAGCATTTTTGGGATACTAGTAAAATTTGCAAAGAAAATGGAAAATATTCAAAGGGATTTTTTTGTGGTTGATCTTGAAGAAAGGAAAAGATATCCCCTTGTGGCATGGGATAATATCTGTCTTCCAAAGTGCTATGGTGGTTTGGGTATTAGGAAATTTCAATTTGGCTCTACTAGTGAAATAGATCAGGCAAATCTTTAATAGTACTAGGAAATGGAGAGATATCTTTGTTAATAAGTACCTTACAATACCTTCTATTCAGTTCTTGCTAAGTAATGAGGACATACCAAATAGGTCTATTATTTAGAATGGTATTCTTAAGGCAAGAGAGCTGGCCAAGGCTAAGGTTATTTGGAAAGTGGACAATGGTGAAGATATTCTCTTCTAGGCTAATACTTGGTTGTTTCAAGGACTCCTTATTAATAATCCTACTTTTGAAATTTGGACTAATGATTGTATTAGGAAATTTGGTTTGAAAGTTAGTGATTATAGAATAGACTAGGGATGGAGAGACTTGTCTTTCATCTCTGAGGATCTCAAGTTGATCATGGCAATGATGAATTCTATGGTTATTAATAATAAGAGGGATAAAGTCATATAGGTCACAATCCTAATGGTTGTTACTCGGTAGCTTTGGGCTATAACTCTTTTTGGAGCCTAAAAGAGAAACCCCCTTCGGAAAAAGCCTGGTTACCTAGTCTTACCCCAAAGATCAATATTTTCACTAGCTAGCCTTGCAAGAAAAAATTCTTACTCAGGATAATTTAATAAAAAGAGGTCATATTATGCCTAATAGGTGTATCATTTTTTAAAATTAGATGGAATTAGTCAATCATATGTTTATCCATTGTCCTTTCCCAAGTGAGGTTTGGATAACATAACTAAGAATTTTGGGGTAAGCTGGTGCAAACCAAGAAATCTTCTAGATTTATTTTGTTAGTGGATAATTATGTTCAAATGTTTAGATTTGTTGGATTTAAGCACCTAGACTTTGCCTCATTTTTGTTGGGGAGTCTAGAATGAAAGAAACAATAGAATTTTCAAAGATAGAGAGGAACTTGCTTATGTTCCAAGGGAGAAGATTTATAGAAATATAAAGGAAAACTACCAAGTAACGAAGGGGGGAGATATTGAAAATGATGGTAATAATAAGGAGAAAGATAAGGATGGGAGGACAAAAAGATAGGAATTGAAATGGATGCTCCCTCCTAAGGGATGGCATAAAGAAAATTTTGATGGTGCATCAAAAGGTAAGCCTGGACCTTCAGGTTGTGGAGAAATCATAAGAAATAATTATGGTAGAGGGGTGGTAGATTTTTCTCATCCTTTGGGTTTCCAAACTAACCATTTTGTAGAAGTCGGTGCTGCCTGGCATATAGTTAAACTGGCATTTTACATGGGGATTAAAAAATTATGGTTGGAGGGGGATTCTAATAACATTATAAGATGTATTAAAGGAATCACTCAACCTTCATGGTCTATTGCTAATTTAATTGAAGAGACTCAAAACCTCCTTCAAAATTTTGAATGTGTCCACATCACCCATGTTTATAGGGAGGCTAACCCCATGGCAAATTGGTTCGCCAATGAAGTTGTTAGGCAAGACAAGGTGATGACCTCGAATTTGGGTGAGAATATTCTGGAAGAAGCAAGGAGTCTTATCGAACTGGAAAAGATCCAAGTTGGTATGGTAGAGATCTTAATGTAATAATGATCATTAATGGAAGCTTGGGTGTGAGTTTTTGCAATTATGGAATTTACGATAAACGTAGTCAGGTGAGTTATCAATGTCATATCGATACATTTTGTGGGTCAATTTTTTCATATGCTTTTTTTCTTGGGGTATAGAAAAATGTATTAGCACTTTTTAGAGAAGTGAAAACCAAAGCATTCAAAGGTTTGAGAATGGTTTGCAAAGGTCAGCATTTAAGAGAATTGTATGGGTGGAGAGTGCAGAAATGGTGGGGGAACAAAGTAGGAAGGAGCCTATGGGTGAAGCAGAAAAATGGAATCAAAGGGAAAAAAGTATGGGAGAAATTGGAGAAGGGAGGTATAGAAAATTACATTGCTAAACTCCATGGCTTTGATCCAAATGTAACTAACAGTATGGTTAACTCTTGGAAGGATGGGAGGGTTAAAGTGAATGGAGTTCCATTTCAGATTACTGAGGAAGTCATTGCTTATGTGTCTGAAATTTTGACAGAGGGTTTCAAATTTTATAGAGAAAAAAATCTATCAGTGAATGCGGTCAAGGATTTTGCACAGAGATTGGAGGAGAGGAATGATCTGGTAAAATGTGAAACATACTATGAAATGGATTCTATCAAAAAACTTTGGAGGTACATTTTATGAGCTGTTATAGAGTATATTTTGTTGGATACTAGATTTGACCATGTAAGAACTCATCACTTTGTTCTTCTCAACCATTTTCACCATGTCATTAAGATTTCTTTCCCCTTTTTTTTAATTTACTTATATGAGCAAGGCTATTTCAAGATTCAAGAAAAAACCCTCAATGAATCCTGCCCAGCATGAGAGATTATTGTTGTTAATTTATGAGCATTTTAAAGTCCAAACTTTAAGCAAAACTCCTCTGCATGGTGCAGATGCCTCTGAGGACTCAAGAAGCTCTAGTTTTTCCTCTAATATAGAAGATATCAAGAGTATCAGCTTAGAGGGGGAGAAAAAAAATTCCTCTGGAAAGAAGTTCAAGGAGTCAGAAAAGAAATCACCCTCTTTGATAACCCCAAGTAGGAAGAGCCCTAGAGGACATGGGCCTAAAATTACAAGCCAGGGTGATGAAGATTACAATGAGGAAGGGGAGGAAATGAAATCTAAGGATAAGGCTAAGGAGGAGATGGAAATTAAGAGGGAAGAACCAATTGCTAAAAAATGGAAGAGGGTTAAAGAGATGGAAGCTGAGGGGGTTTTGGGTTCAGGGCCAGAAATCTCAGCAATACCTCTTTCCCCCATTCATCTCCAGGAGCAAGAGAAGGAGGAAATTGGTGGAGAGGGTGGAGAAATGGTTATGAAGGATAGATGAAAGGCATGGAGAAATTTCAATGTAAGAATAGCCAAGATGGGAATTGTCAAAGAGACAATGAATCCTCAAATCCTAGAAGAAAAATAGGGCTAGCTCAAGTCTAAAGAACTCATCGATCCAACTATGGTGGCAATAACAGATAATGCTAGGGAAACAGGCATGAATTTGTTGAATAATGCTCAAAATAGCACGATTAAAAATTTTAGGTCAATCAAATGGCTTTACCATGAATTGGAAGAGGTCAAGGAAAAAATTGGTCAACTAGGAAATAATAGGAAGGAGCCAGGTTCGAGAAATTAGAAGGATCAGGAGGATCAACTCAGTTTGGATGAGAAGAGAATCCTGAATTCAGAAAACTATAATCATAATTTGGAAAATTTGATGATTTTCATCCTTAGTTCTATCAATGATAATATTTTTTTCCTTACTGGAATGTTAAAAGCCAGAGGTATGCTAGATGAGAGTGAGGAGAAGGACATAGAAAGAGCCAGGATGGAAGAGGACGCAGTGATAGAAATAACTTTTAGTAGCTTGGATTGGAAAGCTCAAAAGACTCAGGAGTAGATGGTTGAGGAGACTCACAAAGTCTATGAAGTAGCTCAAAAGATGCAAAAGCTCGAGTGAAAGATAGAAGAGTAATCATGGTTTATTTTTTCCTATCTTTTCTTGTTAGTTTACTGCTATTTTTTGTCAAGTTGGCTTTTTCTTGTTCTAGCTTTTTGGTTGTAAGTTGAACTAGCCTTTTCATTGGCCTTTTGCATTTGGTTGGGATTTCATGCTTATTATCAGCCTTGTGACTTGTCTATTTTTGGCTGGGCTTTAACTGCTTATTATCATCCTTGGTTTTGTTTTAACTATTGGGTTTCAGGATCCCTATAAAACCTATTTATCTTATTAAAAACATCCAAAGGTCATAAAGTCATCAACATCAAGGGTCATCATCATAAATTACATACATGATAAGCCAATAAAATGAACACAAAAAGCTACATAAGTCACCCTTGTGTCTCACCACCTGCATCATCTGTATGAGTTTGATCCAAAGGTCCTTGGTCACTGGGGGCACTCAGCCCATTTGTAGAAGGTATGATAACCCACATCTATCAATAACCTATCAATCAGTCACTGATAATCTATCCATACTCTCCAATGGCCTAGGGTACAATCCTTGAACCATGAGCTTTCTCCCACATACCTATTTCATCAAACAACCAGACAATGACATGAGTTCTTCATCACAAGTGATCATCCTATATCAAAAAAATATCAACAGCTAGCTATTCATCTAATGGTTCTATCTTGAACTATTATTTGTCCTACTTTATATCTTGAGATGGACATATTAGTTTTCCGTACTTTATATCCTAAGGAGGGCACTGTTTTCTATCTATCCAACATCACCTGATTGATTTTACACATCACTTTGTTGAAACACATTTTTGAACCTATTATTTGTTCCACTCTAAATTTGGAGATGGATATTTTTGTTTTCCCTACTCTATATCCTAAGAGGGGGCACTATTTGGGTTCTTTTGATGATGATGGTGAAGGAGTGGAAGAATTAGAACAACCCACTTTCTCTTTACCCTTAGTTATTGTAGATAAGTAGTTGTCTTGACCTATGAATGTGGAGTTTTCTACTGATGTGGATTGTCTAACAACACTTTCTAGGATGTTTATCTCTTCCCTATTGCAAGGGAAAAGAGTGTTACAATACTAAGCATATTTTTTATTCCCTAGTCTGGTTATCTCTTGTCCCAACTAAGTAAATTTTAAACATTCATGGTATGTGGACAAGATGGCTTGAATGTCATGGATCCATGGCCTGCTTAACAAGATGTTCTAGGTTAATTTCAAATCTAGGACTTGAAAAATAGTTTCATTTACAACACAACCAAACCTTATTGGTAAAATGACCATGCCCATGGAGGATCTCTCCTCATCATCACAAGCCTTAATGGTGATTTTATTTTTTGGATCAACTGCATCTTTTGTATACCCTAAGGCTCTAACCAAATTTAGCATGAAAATTTTTAGGCCCACCCCACTATCAACCAAGGCTCTTTTGACTTTGTTTCTATGAATAAAGACTTCAATGTGCAATGGATCATTTTGTGGATGAATGAAAAAAATGTCCTCTTGGGCTGAAAAAGATACACAATGAGGGGTGACAAGGTTACTTACCATTTTTTGGAGTCTACTAACATCTAGGTTGTTTGGCACTAAGGCTTTGGTGAGGATCTCTTTATGCTTGGGGTAAATTTGTAACAAATCAAAAATAGAGTTATGGTAGGAGCTTTTAGTAGTTGGTTGACCAAGTTGTATTTTGGTAAGGTGGAACTTGTAGTTGTATGGTCAAAACCAATCTAGGCCCTAGTATAATGAATTTAGAGGCTTGTCCTTAGGTAAGAGTGTTTGACGATTGTTTCTTATGTTTGTCTTTAATTACGATGATATTTATGACATCGTAAAATCTAGAGATCATATTAATAGTGTTATCATAGAGATGAGCATAATTAACTTTATCATGGGAAGATGTGTTCTAGTTTTCCCTGGAGGATTCACCCTTCTCATGACTCATGAAAGAGTTTTTGAAGGTTGTGTGGTCTTTAGTGTTGCGAAGGTTATTCACTTCAATAGTTCCATTATTGATCAATGTTTCTATAGTCCCTTTAAAGGCATAAAATTTGTTGGTTAGGTAGCCCCTATTTTGGTAGTAGGCAAAAAATTACTTTTCACTCTACCAATTTGGTTTAACTTATGGTTCATAGGGCTTCGCCTTAGGGAGTACAATGAGTTCATCAGCTAAGAGTATTTGCAATGCACTCTCGTAAGACACCCCAATAGGTGTGTATTCCTTAGGTATATCATAAGATTGGTATCCTCTCGAGAGAGGATCTTGATTATAGGCTACTTTTTGATTAAATATTGAAGGAGTAGCCATGTTGCATCAGTAAAATGGATGAACATCATCTTGACTAGGTGGGTTTTGTCTGGTATTCACATTGGTGTTATTAACAATATGATACTACTAGTTTGGATGGGGTTGAGTTTGTGGAATAATGTGATTAGCTTCAACCACCTCATCATTAACTATGCTTTTGTTTTTATTTCTCCACCATGACTTTTGTTAATTAGTAGACTGATTAGATGTATTGTGATTTCATGAGGAGTTTCTTGAGAAAACCTTACCAATTTTAGATAGCTTTATGATATCTTTTTTTATCAGGGTCTCTTCTACTTTGATTTCATTTGCTAATGTAGTTTTAAAGTCCTAAGGACCTTGAAGTTTCAGCCAATAATTCATTGGTTTAGAGAGGCTATTAATGAATATGTTCATTTTTTATTTATGTGGGATGTCTCAATGGTACTTTGTAAAAGTATGTATCCACCTTTGTAGGAAGACTTTGAATTACTCTCTTGGGAGTTGTTTGGTATTACACAAATAAATCATATTAAATTCCCTTTTGATATTATAGGAATATTGTGCAATGAAGATTGAGGCAAGTTGATCAAATGAATTAATGTTGGAAGGTGACATGGAGAACCACTCCATGGCTTGCCCCCCTAGGCTTCTAGGAAATAGCTGCATTAGGTAAGTTGTTTCGTGGACAAATTCCATACTTAGAGTAGAGAATTGTCTAACATGATCCTAAGGGTCAAATGTGCCAAAGTACTTATCTTTTTTTGGTAGTTACACATTACATAGGAAAGGTCTAAAGGTGATACTTTTGTCAAATGAGAGGGGACACACCTTCTTGAGGCTAAATTCTATGGGTTGGATCTTCCCACTTTTCATCCTTTCCATTTCTAGTTGTAAGTCTTATAGTTTTTGTTGGAAATATTTCAAAGAAATTAGTTAAGGTAAGTTATGGTTTTCATTTATGGCAACGTATTTATTTTGCAGATTAGTCTCATTCAGTTGCAGAAGAAAATTGTCTAAGTATCAGATAGTGTTACAATAACAGGATAGTTTTGATGATAATAGAATACTCCCTTGGAATATTATCTTACATAGTTGACCAAAGATGCATGATGTCATAATGATGATGTATACCAGTGTGCATGTCTGTAAAGTAGACTAAGTTCAAGTTATGAAGAAATTAGTGATGCAATGATGACACAATACAAAACAGAGCACATCAGAAAAATGAGTTTAAAACATTGATTTATTATTTTGAGTTATGAATTGTTGTTGAGCTGACTCTAATAATTCTATATGAGCTGACTAAGGAAGAATTTATCAAAAAAAAATTATAAGCAAAGAACTTTATTTGCGAAATAATTGTGTGAAAAAGTATGTGCGAAAGTGAATGATGATTTAGTGATTAGTGAATGCGAAGTTGATATGATCTTGTGAAATGTGAGTAATAAGAGAATGTGATACTTTTTTATATGATTCAATTTTATATGTCTGCAATCACTCTTATATGAAGAATCATCAATCAAAAGATTTGAAAAGCACAACAAACTACTCAGTATTGTATGTATACCTATTTCTTGAAGAACTTATTGTATAGTTGCATGTTAGGGTAGTGGGCTCTACTTGCACACGTTTTCATGTAATCCACAAACTCCTAATAGGGTTGAGGCTTCTAACAAGGCCCAATCTCCTAACAAGGACTCAAGACACTATACATGCTTTATAGACTCCTAATTGTTGATGTTTAGTGTCAGGAGAAGTAATACTTGAACCTTCTATGATGTTATTATTTGCAAATACATTTCAGAGATATAAGCATTTGTATTTTGTCACTAATATTTGCCATACATTATAGAGATATAACTATGCCACTATCTGGTATGCATCAAGGAGGCATATGTATACGTACATGTATTCATACTAATTTATGCATACATATACGTATGCATATACCTCTATTATACATATGGAATAATTGACAGTAAATATGCATAATGATTGGCCAAGTTAATTGGTCAGGTTTCATATTACTTGTGATAGATATTATTGCTTTGTTAGGTTCCATATTACCTGTGATAGATACTATTGTCTCCGCCAGGGTCCATATTACCCGCATCAAGTTTCATGGCCTATGTTGGGTTTCTAACCCGTGCCTTGATTATGAATACTGTTATTGTGCTCTTGTGTTGTATCGGGCAACAATACTTAAACAAACGTTGAAACAATTTCATGTTAACTAAACATGCCTCTGAAGATGCATGTCCCTATGTGGCCTTTGGGCCACGTAGAGACATGACTCTTCAGAGTCATGTCTATCTCCTCTTTTATGTGTGTATGTGTGTCTGTGTGTCTGTGTGTGTGTGGGCGCACTCATTCGACTACAATGAAAGCATAAATAATAGGCATTTGAGTACCTACAATATAATATCAACATTATTGAATATTATTGTTATTATTTACATCATTTGTATTATAGTGATCCAATACAGTGAAAGATAAGTACTTTCATCCTGCATATTTGAATCAGAATTTATCTACAAACATTTTGTAATTATTTTTCTATCAAAGATCCACTATATTTAACATGGTATCAGAGCAATACTGATAAGAAAAATCTTACAAAATATTCATTCTAAAACTAAGCCAAAGTTAAAGGAAGGAAAAAAATTAATATTAAAATGGTGAATCACGTAAGAATAGAAGACAGGCTAGATGGAGCATCAAACTTCTCATCTTGGAAAACTAGACTATTAATAGTTCTAAGAGAGATGGAATTAGAAAATTACATTAAAAAAAATTTACCCATGCCTGAAAATGAATCCGAGAAGGCAACACATAAGAGGCATAATAATAAAGCAATAAAAATAATCATAGATTAAGTAAAAGATCATATACTTCCATCTATAGCCAATCTTAAAACTACATTTGAAATGTTCTTCACCATTCAAAATACATTTGAAATTAACAATACAAGTAGATTACTAAATCTAAAACAAGATCTACTTTACATAAAAATGAAAAATGGAGAACCCATTACCTCTTACTTCCTAAGAATTACTTAATTAAAGGATCAACTTGCTACTATGCAAAGTCAAATGGATGATAAGGAACTAAGCATGATTTCTCTTAGAGGTCTTCCTCTATCATGGGAAACTTTCATATGAGGTTTAAGTTCATGCCCTGAACTTCCAAAGTTTGAGTCTCTTAAAAATGAATGTACTCAAGAAGAATCAAGATTAATTATGAGAGGAATCATTTCAAATCAAGAGGGAGAATTTCAAGCTCTTTAAGTCAGTACCAATAATAAAAGAAAAAGAAAGGGAATTCATCAAGACAACAAGGAAATCAAAAAATCATACAAGAAAAGGGATTGGTCCAAAGTACAATGCTTCAAATGTGACAAATTTGGTCACATTCATAACTTATGTCCAGAACAAGAGAAAATACAAGCAACCCTAGCAGAAGTTGACTATGAAAAGGATGAAAATCATGCATTTTAAGTTGTTAAACAGAGATAAGATCCCAAAGTGAGGAATCAAAGGGAGAATGATACATTTCCAAATACATAAGTGACATATGCAATGTTGATTCAATTTTTCAATCAAAGATATGGTATATCAAGATTGATACAAATGAGCAAACAACAGATATTCTTATTGAACCTCTTGTCAATGTTATATTGGAATATTTTAGGTAAACTTGATATGATCAAATTGTAATGTTGAATATTGTATTTAATTTCAATTTATATGTGATTATATAATTATTGCTTTAGATATGTAATGAAAGGTGATGATCTTTCATTGGCATATATAATCAGAAGGTAATCATTGTAAGGTGATGATCTTACATATGATAGGCTTGTTATCTTGGTTCTTTGGGCTGGAATTTTTTGGACACCATGATAACAAACAAATAGAAGGTAATCTTTGTAAAGTGACAATCTTACAAATGATAGGCTTGTTATTATGACAATGTTATCAGAAGTCATGAATAACAAAACAAGGTATAAGCATCTCTAGACATTGCTTGAGTGCAAGTAGAGATTATTTGGGCTTCTTTAGACATTGCTTAAGTGCAAGTAGAGATTTTTTTTGGGCTTCTCTAGACATTGCTCAAGTGCAAGTAGAGATTATTCTTGGCCTTCTCTAGACATTTCTTAAGTGCAAGTAGAGATTATTCTTGGCCTTCTCTAGACATTGCTTAAGTGCAAGTAGAGATTATGTGTGTTACCTCTAGACATTGCTTAAGTGCAAATAGAGATCATTTACTATTCATGCAGTACTACTTATAAGATGAATCTGACTAATTTTTTTCTTCTCCCTAGCTAAAGAGGGAGTGTTGATGTTTAGCATCAAGAGAAGCAATACTTGAATCTTCTATGATGTTATTATTTGCAAATACATTTCAAAGATTTAAGCATTTGTATTTTATCACTGATATCTACCATACATTATAGAGATATAACTATGCCACCGTCTGATATGCATCACAAAGGTATATGTATACATACATGTATTCATACTGATTTATGCATACATATATGTATGCATATACCTCTATTATACATATGGAATAATTGATAGTAAATATGCATAATGATTGACCAAGTTAATTAGTCGGGTTTCATATTACTTGTGACAGATATTATTGCTTTGTCAGGTTCCATATTACTTGCAACAGATGCTATTGTCTCTATCAGGTTCCATATTACCTGCATCAAGTTTCATGGCTTGTGTCGGGTTTCTAACCCATGCCTTGATTATGAATATTGTTATTGTGCTCTTGTATTGTTATCAAGCAACAATACTTTAAAAAACATTGAAACAGTTTCATGTTAACTAAACATGCCTCCGAAGAGGCATGTCCCTACATGGCCTTTGGGCCATGTAGCGACATGACTCTTTGGAGTCATGTCTATCTCCTCTTGTGTGTGTGTGTGTGTGTGTGTGTGTGTGTGTGTGTGTGTGTGTGTGTGTGGGCGCGTGCTCATTCGACTACAGTGAAAGCATCAATAACAAGAATTTGAGTACCTACAGTATAAGATCAACATTATTGAATATTATTTTTATTATTTACATCATTTGTATTATAGTGATCCAATATAGTGATCATTGCAAAAGAAGGAAGACTATCAAGACCTTGCTGCAATCATAATGAAAGATAAGTACTTTCATCCTACATATTTGAATCAAAATTCATCTACAAACATTTTGTAATTGTTTTTCTATTAGGGATCCACTATACTTAACACTAAAATGGTCAATATAATTAACTAGATTCTTTATATAGTGGATCATCTAGTGGGTTCCATCCCCACCGAGGTTTTCCCTAGTTAACAAAATATGGTGTCATGATCTCTCTTTGTGTATGGTTGTTTACATTATTCTACACTATTTGTTTATTTTCTTACGCAAATAAAAAAGTAAATAATAATATTCAATTATGGGTTAAAAGATAGAAAATACTAATTCACACCCCCCCGCCCCCCAAGTATTATCTATTTCTAATAGTTTTTGTATAACAATATCCAATGGTGATTCTTCTTTATCCTATTGAAGGTTTGCTATGTCAAAATCAAATGGTAGTTTTGCACCTTGTTGTGATAATGCTAGCAAGTAGCATTCTTTGAGTCTTTTGAGTATTTCATCCATTATGTCCACAAGCTCATGATTTTACTGAAAATCCTCAATTTTGGTTTCAATGCTCTTCTCATCCCACATGTTGGATGAACCCATTTTGGAAAAGGACTCAAAGTTCTAGTTGAACAAGGGTGATTTGAGGGTAGTTTTCTTTGGTAAATAGTTGGTAGGTGTAATAGGCTCCCTAAGGTTCAAAGATTGTGTATATTTGATGGTTTTCTTGTCTATTCATGCACTTACCCACACAAGCAATCATTTTGGTTTCATGACTAAACTAGTTTTATGCAGTAACATGAGATGTTGATGGAATTTCTTTAGTTCTTTTGCATTTTGACAATATGAGGACTTCTTTAAGATAGTAGTTGGTTAAGAACCAAGCCACATTTGAAAAGGATGTTTGATAGTATTGATAATGGTAAAATTTAATCTCGCAAAATCAAGTAGGGAACAAATGTGTGCTTCGGGTTTGTTTCTAACTTGATATGTGGGGCTGAAGTATTGAATCTCTGTTGGAGTTAGAACATTGCTTGTTTGAAAAATGGTGATGGTCGATTTTAGAATCTCTCAAATTTTTCCAATTTCAACAAGGAAAAAGGGTATCCAAATCTATTGTTTGTTTGTGAAAATTATACGTGCAAGTAGCCTCTATTTTTCAATTTTCCTCAAATGCACTATAGAAAGTCTTTAATGTGTTCTTTCAATGATTATATGTGTTATTTCATAGTTCACCAGGTGCTATTCTGCAAGGCATGTGTAGTATTTAATTATTCAAATGCATTGTTGTTTTAGTCATATGCGCTATTTTAGGATGTAAATGCATTATAGAAAAGGTCAAATGCATTGTTTTAAGGACTGGATGCACTATTTTAGGTTATTCAACAATTTTTGAGCTTGGTTTTGTTTCAGTTTATAGTTGTATCTTCTTGAGAAGATTTTGATCTGGAGGATTGTAATTATTAAGTATTAAATAAAAAAATCCAAACACAATTTTAGTAGAAATGACAATGAGATAAACTTGCACACACCTAGAAAATGGAAGAAATAGCTTCCTAACAAGGCTGTCTAGAGCTGGTGACTATCAAGTTTTAGTGTTTGAACAATGATGTTTGAATTTATCTCTCTGTGAAAAAGAGCTTCCCACCAATGCTAAGGAGGTTTAAGGCAATCTCTTTTGAGATTACTAGAGGAAGGCTATATTTCAAAAACAATTGGCTTGCATTTGATTAAAAATGTAAGATTCAAAGGTGTTCCCTCTCATGGGCCCTGCTAAGGACAATCTTAGGAGGTAGCCCTTGTATGGCTAGATAATATAGCTAGTAAAAAGTAGGAAAAGTAGAAATTGAAAGCAAGTTTGGGAGTTTGATCACTCTAAGATAGTGAGAGCATATCCCTACTACTTTGATTTCCCAACACAATAAATAAAGTTTTGTTTAATTCTAAGCTCTTAAATACAAAAGACAAAGGGGCTCCTAATTAAGCTAAGTGTTTTTTCATTCCCTATCTGATTATTGTTGATCCTTGTAGAAGGTTTGGAATTTTGATCAACTCTTGGGAGTTGAGAGCATAGGCCTACTTCCAATTAGATCAGCAAGATCAAACCTCCTACTTAAACAAGGTTATGGATTTAGAAATGTCACAATTTAATTGATGGGGATCTAGGCCTACTTACCTAATTCGAGGCTAGCAAAGGCTAGGCACATTTTTAAGGGTCTTCATTTCTAGCTCATAGTTTTAGTAGCCTAAGAGTTCCTGTCAACTTAGATGAGATTTTTAAACCACCAACAATCATATCTACAAGTTAGATGTGATGATTGATAACCCAGTTCAGATGTGCTACAAAAAATAGCATATGCATTACAAAAATGTTTAAATATGCTATAAAAAAGTCAAATGCACTATTTAAACATGCAAATGCACTACAAAATCTAGAAAATGCACTACCAAATAAGTCAAATGCACTAGAGAATACTTTGTATGTGTTATAAAACACTTCAATGCATTAAAAGCCTAGGAAAAAGTGTTAAAATGGTGTTTAAAAGTGCTATAGCATCAGGTTAATTGTAGATCTGGTCTTTGTGAGCTTGAGAATATCATTGAAAGTTTGTTGTTCTTGTTATGAAGCTTCTCAAATGTTGTAGAACCTGCAATGAGTCAAATCTGCATAAGAAACCAAAGAATAATGCAAATCTATAATAAAAATAGAAGATTAGAAGGAAAGCTTAAAGAAAAATGATACTTAAAGATGAAGCCCCACGGTGGGTGCCAATTTATACATGATGGATTCACATATTCATGAGACCTTAGAGTAGAGTGCAAATAGAATCAAAATGAACTAGTCTAGACCCAAGAAATCATTGCCAATAGAGACTCCATCAACATCCCATGTTTCCCTAACTACAACGGCTAAGATTGCTCTCAGACTAGCATCTCAGTGATAGTTCTAGAATGGGAGTATGTTATGAATGCAGATCTACAAATGCCTATGAAAGATCTACATGCGAATGTAGATTATATGGGTATGACAATCCTAGAATTCTATGATATATACATGCAATAGGCTAAATAAGTGCTAAATGATATCGAATGAATAACATAAAAATGCTAAGAAGATACTAGAATGACATGAATTTTCTATAATAACAATGCTAACATACTAACATGATAACTCTAAATATTCCTATAGTGTAGATGCATCAAACTTGGGTCCCTTTGCTCTTGAATTTCCCTCCTATTTATAGGATTTCAGAAGGGGTTAGGGTAAAGATCAGAATTTCATTTTTGACTGGAGGGTAATGGTGAAACTATAAATATCTCATAAGGCACCAAGAGGAAGAGTCTAACAAACTTAGTTTGTGAGGATAAAAGAGGATTTTCTAATTCTTTTAAATGTAAAAAGGAGGATTTTCACTTTTGTGAAAATAAATGGATTTATTGATTTATTAAATGTTCCATTTATTTTCAACTTTTTCCTTTTTCCTTTTCCTTTTTTTATTTCATTTTATGATTTCATGAATTGTTTTTCCTCTTTTTAAAGTTGATTTAGGTCCTTTTTTATTTGATAGGTGATTTGACTAATTAATGACTTGAAGTAATGATTGATTTAAAATTTTGTTAGTGTCCTTTGATTTTATCCTTAATTTGCATCATTTGATCGAAACTTGCATTGTTTTAGGTATTTGCCAATTTTTGGGTCTCTACACTTATCTTTTGAGTTAATCCCAAGCATGGAGTAGCAAGTTGGACAACCTTTTATTATCAATAAATTGATTGTTGTGGGGATCTAATTAGTGCATATTATCCATCTCAATTTCTTGTTTAGTAGAATTAGCTATGTCATATTTGTTCTTGTGCCTTAAATAACTCTCATTAAAATAAGTATGATGGAATCACGTAAATTTTAGTTACATTTTTTAGTTTCCTGGATAATACCAGCAAATCAACCAAAGAAACATTCCCACTTTAAAATAGTGAATTTTTTTAGCATTTTATTAAATGCAAATAAAGTCAAGAACTATTTTTCAAGCATAATTTTATTCCTGTTAAGAAAAATTCAAAGTTATAAAAATTGAGTCTAAGAGAACTTGAAGGTACCTCTCTTAATAACATGGAACAGCCTCAAAAAGGGTATCATCTACATGCCTTTCTAACATGATCACCATGTAAACCATAATCTTTCCTTTCAATAAATTCTTGCTGATAATAAAAAGTATCAAAATTAGATAGAATCATGACCTATAAATCAATATATTGGGTCTCATATTCAACTAAATAAGTTCCTTTATTAAACAAAGTAAACCCTAGTACACTAAGTAGTTTGAGCTCTCTATATATGATATTATAAAATTAATACATATTATATGCAAAGATCCTACATTTAGTACATGACAGGCAACATACTTTTGATGATTATATGGTGTGCACTAATTAAGTTCTCAACCACTAGAATTGGTTTCTTTCTGCTATATGGTACCATGGAATGAATTAATTATGTCTTGTTAACACACTTGGGAAAGAAAAAATTCCTTTAAATATTCAAAATGATCAAAATCCAAGATTAATTAAGAATGTTGCAAACTATTTCTAGATTTAATTATGTAGTTATTTTTGCATTAAAGTTTATCATCACTTTATGTGATTCATAATCAAAACTAATGGTAGAGAAGTAAAGGATAAAATATCATTCATAATTAATTCTGTATTGTCTTTGATGCTACACAAAATTTCATATCTTTACCAAACAATGTATGTCAAGCTCACTTGGGAAATGCAGACAGTTTCCTATGTCTGTTGAGCATTCTAGTATTTGCTAAGTTCAGAAGTCATTGTCTACCAAGTTCACTTGGGCATCAAAGAGAAGTTCGCAAAAGTTGAGTGTAAATCAATCTCACTCATTTACCAAAGGAACTTTGTGAAGACACATTGTTAACCAATTTTACTTGGTTAACACAAGAAAATCATTTATGAGTTAGTGTCTACCAAGCAAGGTTAGCTAACGAAGGATTTTCTTGTCTTGGCATATTGAGTTCAATAGATTTGTTTGTTGGTTCTAGCTAACTAAGGAGATGAATATTATTATTCTAAGTTCTATTCAAGCCGACTTGACAATCTACATTATATAAATATAAGGTCAAGTTGAGGATTGAATATGAGTAAGTGTATGGAAGAATAGAAGATCCTAAGAGGAAGTGAATTAGAAGGTTTGTAGAATATCCTTGAGGAGTTGCAAAGATACATTCGATTAGGAAGGATCAAGTATTCAATCCAAAATTGAGATCTATAATTAGCAATTTAGTTGTATCATAAATCAAGCCATCTCATTGTTACTCTCTAACCATTTTAGCAATGATCTAAATCTCTTAATAGAGTTGGCTTAACAACTATTTATAAATCCTCTAACAAGGTGGCATTTCTAGATTGAAGTGTCTAAAGACCTCTAACAAGGCCACTCCTAATAGGGTGATTAAGTCCTCTAACAGAGTCACAGCTAATAGTGTGTTTTGTAACATTTAATATGGTTGGCTCCTAATAGGGTTCACTTTAGAAGAGTGAAAATCATTAACTAGTTGCAATTGGTGGTTTTTTTCCAAATTGGGTTTCCACGTTAAATCTTGGTGTCACTAGTGTTCATGCTATTTCTTTCATGTATATGCAACTAATTTAATTAATTTTAATCATAGAAAATATCTTAAGAATTTTATGTTAAGAATTTTTTGAGTCACAATTGTTGTTTTAGTGGTTACCGAGTTACAACATATTATCAGTATTAATCGAGTGCCTGTGTGTTTGTTGAGCAATAGTATTTTCAGTAGTGTTTATGTTTTGTGCTGACATCTAAGGGATCTGGGATTTATTTGAGTGGTAACTGATTCAACCCTTGCCTCTCAGTTACTCCTCTTATATTTCCAATAGGTGGATCATGATGTGTGATCTAAAATGTTGATGCAAAATATCTACAAAATTAAATCTAGAATAGCTTGCAATAATCTCAAGGATTGTGGACATCTATCGACTCTAGTAGATAAGAGTATCTAAGTTAGGAATCAAAAATGAATGTTTTTTGTCTCAAATTTTAATGGTTGTAGATATGTAGACATGATAGATATTCAAATAAATAATTTTGTAGAGGCATATGAGGGATATTAAATAAAAATTGCATATGGCTAGTTGTGTACTAACGGTATTGATGTTTAATTGAGGACAACTACCCAAGAAATAACCCAAAGAAATCTTTTGCACCAAGAAATGTTGCGTGGTTCTAAACAACCATTTTTCATAGTCACTTTGGTAGATATCTCCTAATTTTAAAAAAAAGGTTTCCTCGGATTCTAGTAATTTCCTAAATCACAGTAACTATGTTTCATATATTATGATGTTGAAAATTGAATTATTAGCAATTTGAATGAGTGATGAGCATTTACAAAAATTATAAGAAGTCTATAGAAAAATCCTTTCACTTTTCCATAGGTGTCTTTATTAATGTAATGCAAATTCTAATTCTGTGAATAGAGTAAGATTTGGTTAGTCATTAATTAATGGTCAAGGAAACCCACTTTAGGGATTTCCAAGTGGTTTAGAATTAAAGCAATATGCTCATCTATAGTAGCATATTCCTTCCTTTTGAAAAATGCAATCAACCATGAATGATTCAACCTCAAAATTGTCCATGATACAGTAGAAACTTAGTACAACCATGGGATTTGGTGTTGTATACCAAGTGAATGAGATAAACAATTTAGCATTGAATTCTTAAAATAATGTTGTGGTGATGAAGTTAATATAGCAGTAACAACAATATGTATAACAACAATAACAATTACAAATACCACATGCACAAAAGAAACTTGGGGAACAACTTCAAGGTGCTCAGCTTGTGAGTGGACAAAATTAAGATATTTCATTGCCCAATCTTGTTGGATGCCAAGTTGCTTGAAATGAAAATAGAGGGATTCCAAATACTATACCATCTCTAGGAAATAGCAGTAGCAGCCTTGGCAATAACATTATTTTGGGTTTAGGGAAATAAAAGAATATGTTGACCATGGAATATGGCTTGGATGTGTCTAACTCTAGTGCATTGGACATAATTTGAAGAATGCACACTATAGAGTACAAAAGCAAGAACATTCCTCTACTTAAACAAAATGATTATTCAATCCCCAATGCTACAATTGATTATTGTTTTACATCTATTGCTACTGAAAGTGGATTGAATGTTTCATAAATTAAGAGGCTAGGTGACATGAATTCTGTAGTTAGTATGTCATGAATTGGTTCTATAATTAATTTTGGTTCATTGATGAACTTGGACAAAATCCTAGTCAAAGTGGGAGGAAACATTGGCAAATGCAAAATGTATCTATTAACCCAAATTTGAGTGAAATGGCTATTGTTTTCTTGGGTCTATATCATGTAACAAGCTCCTCCTTATGGAAGCCGGTATTTGAATGCTCCTATCATGCATCATTTAGGATAGGTTAGAAGTTTTAGATTTTTTGGGAAAAAGTCAAAGTCTTCCAAGCATATCAGTATCAATATTTTTAACTTGCAACTTGCCCTACTTAAAAATACTCTTAATCAAATGATATTGTAGCTCAACAATTATTTGGAGGAAGAAGCATACATGACCTAGCCTGAAGATTTCAAAGTTGTAGGTAAAGAGCACCAATTATGCAAAGAGAACTAGGTATGCAGACTAGTGAAGACTCTTTATGGCCTAAAGTAGGCCCTTAAGCATGGTATTTTGTATAACCCATGGCTTTCACAAAAGCATCCTTAAACTCTTTATGATATGGAGAAACATTAATTACCATCACCTTTAAATTTTTCATTTCATCTGTGAAGGAATTTCCTCTTGGTTGGGCAATTGAAGCAACCTTTCATAGTAGAAGATGCATGGGCTTTCAAGATAGCAAAAAAAAGTCAATACTATCACTAGCTGAGAGGAATTACAATTTACTATGTCTAAAGTCAATATTTGGGAGTGCATTATAACATGATAGATCAAATTCAAATATTATCAAGTTTGGTTCTATTGAAGTCAGAAATTAGGTTATCTTTGCTATGTGTTCTTTTGTTGTGAATCATTCTATGTAATCTCTATATAATTTTGAAGTTGAATAATAATTTTCTACTTAATAAATTTACCATATTGGATGGTTATGCCTAAGGATGTTGAATGTAAAAGGATTCCATGAATATTTGATGAAGCAAGAAAACATCATCTACATGTGCAAGTCCTTGGATTGACTTTCTTTATTTGTGTAACATCATTTTTTCACTATTTATCCTTTTAATGAGATAAATGATTCAATGTGAGACTTATCTAAGGGTGAAATATTTAATTAGCTTTATGGTTTCTCCTAATAAAAATGGAGTAACAAAGGTGGCTTTTAATTTTTTCCTAAAATGCTATTGAAGAAAATTAAATTTGATTCTAGCATTCCCTCCAAATGAATTGATGTTTGCACAAAGACTCACTTGCAACTTTTCATGGGTGAACTCTAATTAAGACAATGAAACAAATGCCGAATAGAAATCATGACAAGGAGTAAATAGATAAATAAAATAGCATTGCAATAGAAATTCACTTTGAAATTTATATGATGCATGCCAACTGATGGCATAAGAATTACAGGTTTCAAGTGTAATTTGTCTATAGCTCTATATCTAAAATTGCTAGCAATGACTACTCTCTCTATCCACCAGTTCACACAAACCTTAATCTATAATATAGAGTATCAAGCTTCATTCAATACTTCAATGGGAAAAAGTGAGATAGGGGAACAATATCATTGTGTTTTGTAGTGGAACATATCCTATTAATTAAAAGTATGATCAAATTTTTGACTAGAGTAGCAATAAATGTTTCATCCTTGTCTCTTCTAGGTAATCCCTATACAAAATCTACAAGCAAATCTGATATTATAATATCAGAATTTTTTACAAAAATGCATTAAAAAAACCTGGATAAATTACGAAAGTAATGAAGCAAAATTTATGACACACCAAATTCCAATATTTTGGGGTAGAATTTGCTCCTTCATATTCAACTTTAAAGAGAAATTTACTTCAAAAAAGAAGCATAATACAATTTGATTCTAAATTTTATTCAAAGTTTTTTTTTCTTTAACATTTTTAGGAACCATCTAACCATTAACAAACTACAAGAATTTTATATTGAATTGGATCATTTTTTAATTCAACTAGCATTGAACTTGTCAAATCAAGTTATCCACAAGATACTTGGGAATGTATTGTTTTCCTTTAACATAGAAGATACCAAGGCATGGGAAATATAAGGTTGGATTGTCAAAAAAAAATTGTTTGGGATGTGGGGAAAGAATTTGATGTATGCAAACACTTATACATTAAAGTAGAGCCTCTAGAATTCCATTACACAGATGGAGCTCTAGCTGAAAAAGAAATAGGGATGAATTTGAAAAATAAGAAATCTCTTCAATATGACATTCTTTCAACATATTTTCATAAAGCTAATGAAGAGGTGTTTTCATAGCAAAATTTTGTGCAAGTTATAAATTGATGTAGCTCTCAAAACCTAAATTCAGTCTGAAATAATAACAATCTCTCCACACACTGAAACAAATTTGTCAATAGATTTGATAGGATGGTAATCAGACTTTACTATAAGTATAGATTTGAAAATGATTTTAAAATATAGTACTATTCAAATAGATTTAAGAGGAATTTTGTCATTAATATACATGATTCCCACTTTAAAATCAATTACTTACCTTCCTTAAGAATTAGTTTCAAACTTTGGCTAGAAAGTTCTCTTCAAAACATTATCACCAAAACCAATGTACACAAAATATTTATAATCATTCAACGATTTCCAACAAGCTACATTTATTTTATTACAACTTCAATTGTTTCTCAAAATATATACAATACTCTTCAGAAAAATTTAAAAATCTTATTTTAGACTCTTCAAGGCATTAAACTTTATCACTTTTGTATACACATTTCATCTACACACATGAAACACATGAAGGAATGAATAAATACATTGTCTCAAGTGAGGTGGCTAACTTCAAATTGTTAAGAAGTTATAAAGAAGTTACAAACAACAATTATAACAGCCTATTTTTCTTGTACAAAGTATGATAGTGAGGTTTTTATACTTGGATAATGAGATGAATTCAATCATTGGTTTCAACTAGTCACATGGCCTCCTGAAACTTTTGGCAACACTCTCCAACCATTATCTAGTACAAATGATTCCACTCTTGCTTGTTAAACTGACCATTATATCAAGAACCTAGTCAGGCAATGTTGTCTTCTTGCTTAGGGCTTGCATATAAAATTTATAAATAGGACTTTCCTACAAAATGCTAAAGGGAAAATAAAGTAAATTTCCCCTACTTTCAGATCTCTAATGGCCATTAATTTCCCATGGTGGAATCTTGAGTTAGGGGCTTTTTTTCCAATAAACCTTTAGTCAACCAGTGACAGGGTACTTTCAAATAAAATTTAATCTAGCACACCAAAACTTCACACAAATAGGAATAAATTTTATAGAAGGAAGAATTGCTTCAAATCCATCCAAATTTACCAAAAATAACTTCAAACTAATCTATATTACAATAGTTGTAGGAGTTGCAAGTAATTGTGCAAGAAAATGTAGAAAATTGTCGCTTGTCTGTACTACGAAAATGCCAAAAATGACTTCCAATCCCACATAAATCACTCTAGAACCCTTATATATGCTTCCCCCTAGATTTCCAACTAAAAGGAACTCCCTATAACTAATTTTGGATCAAGATATGAAAAAGTGCAAAAAAGTTGTATGAGTAATATTACAAAGTTGCATTGCAACTTTTGCACATTGCATGCAATTTTACTTCAACTCATCCATTTTTGTTTCCTACTAGTACAAAATGGGATGTTACACCTACTTATAAATTCCTAGACTCAAACTTTAACTGTACAAACTTTGTTACATCTTAAGTGCAGCTTTGATAATATTGACAACACAATAATATTTTAGACAATATTGGCCAAACTAGAATCATATGACATCAAACTGGACTCAAACCACCTAATGGGATATCAAACATGCTTATTACAAGCATGGACCCTTAAAAATGTCTACAAACCAAAATTTTGGGTAAGCTATAAATATTGCAATGCATTAATTGGAGAATCAATTGCAACAAATTTTGGCCCTTTGCAATTTTTGGTGGATGCACTATCTTGTTTGTTGACCAATTCTTGTCACCCCGGGGATTTTTGTTTCATGGGTACTTGAAATAATTCATTCAATTTCTATTTTGCTTCCAATTTTTGTCTTCATCATGGTTATAATACTTGATGTTCATTTTGTAACTTGCATAGCCATTACAACTTTATCTCTTTTTAGCAATGGGTCTTCCTATCACATGGTTAATTGTAGTATGCATCGATTTTTTTTAGACTTTTATGGAGTTTATCTATTTTGGATTCACTTCCTAATTATATTTCTTGGCATGCCCACTTTGTAACTATTTTCTAGATTCAGTCTTTATTCTTTTGTCAATTGCATTATTTCATTCTATTGTCATTTCTTGGTTGTACATTTTAGGTTTGTAGACCTCATTTGGTATCTTGACATTATGTAAATTTCATGTACATTTAGAATATCAAGTGGTATCAATCTATCTTCTAAAGTTTTTTTTTTGGATGTAGCATACACTTTCACATTCATTTTCATCTCAAACAGTTAACAATGTATTAAATATTTTATATGAGTTCTGGGGAATCTTTTTCATTGATCCATGAAATCTATCACATATCTCCTTTGTTGAGAGACCTTTTTCCTGAATATGTGATATTTAGATTTGGAAGTGTTTTCATTTCTGTGGAGGTAGCCTTTCTCATTTGCAACTACCTCTACTTCAAGGTCTTATACTATTAGCTATGAACATTCACTCTAGATACACATGGCTTTATATTCTAAGGGTGTCACCTCCTCTCCAATATATCTATTTGTAATTTGTAATTTTCTTCTAGCTTTTTTTTTATTTTTTTTCCTAATAGGATCTCTATCTAGATATTATCTATTGGCTCTAATCAGTCAATGCAATTATTTTGGGTGCCTACAATACTAACATTGTAAACTTATCTTCTAGAGAGATTTTGAGTGTATATTGTTTAAAGAGTACATCAAATATTGTGGATAGTACAATCACTTATTGGGGACATTCTCTCAAGGTAGGTGCTTTGAACATTGTATTCACATGTTAAAGGGTTGTCTTTCTTTACCTATTCTAACATATTTACTTGCCTCATAGTGGGCTACAAGATGGTGGATTTCTTTCATGCTAACAAGATTTTAATTTCACACTCTTGTCTTTTTTGTATCTTCCATCAACTTCATCTTACAAATTGTAGTTTTTGATTTACACCTTAGTGTGGTTTCTCTATCCTCCCCTGACATGCTCAGGCTTAGTTAAATTGTTACAATCAACTTTTTTACCAAGAATTTCATTATTGTTGTTGCTAAAATTTCCCATCTTTTCATGGGCTTTGACTCCTATCACTTTGACCAAGGATGAGTTTTAAACTTGTGTCCTATTGTAGGCAACTCTTAATATTCTTCCCCCATGGTTTAGTCTCTCACCCTATCTTATTTTATGGTTTTTCAAGGAAATTAACATCACCTAAAAAAGCAATATTAACAATATATATTATATAAGCACCCAATTCAATTTTTTAGTAGCATGAATTGCAGTAAATAATACAACCAAAATATGAGGATTTTCACTAAACTCATGTATCACTCTTTCTCTCTATTTTTGATTTAGTGTCCCATCCAAGTGGACAAACTAGAAATTCCCTCTGCAAATGACAGAAACAAACTTAAGTGAACAAGAAAAAAATAGCAACAAGTGTTTTGAGTGCTACAATTGTCATAGCAAGAAAAGAAAATAACAATGGTTCAAAATGTCTAAATGATAAAAGGTATGTTACAAAGAGAAATAGAACATAGGAAATTTGGGAAATCCTAGCTTCTATTTTAAAAATACTTTAAGCATTTAATATGGAACACAACACATCATGGACACAATTACAAATAACAACAAACGGATGTAGGAAAACATGAATTTCTTTATTGGCATTTTAGTTTGCAATAAAACATATTTACCTAGGGTGCCTAGAATCAAATATAATTTATAGTTACACTACCCTAGGGGATGGAAAAATAGGGGACAAGTTTCTAGGATAGGGGGACAGAGGGGCCTTAATTTGGGGACAAAATTTCTAGACAATGGCTTATGATATAACCCATCCATTCCACTGCAATACCACTATATTCTAGAAGTTGGACATTGCAATCCAAATTTTTTATTGGACTTTTTATAACTCTCCCATTCTTTGTAAGCACCACCCCAAGATATCTCCCTTTGACATGGATTGATTTCATCCATCGAACTTGTAGCCTTAACCTTCTAGATCATTAGCAGTTGCACTCACCATCTCCCAAATATGTAGAACTAATATTTAATTATGCTTTAACTATCTATATAAAAGGAAGGTTTCATTAAAATAGTTTCCTCAAGTCCACAATTAAGATCAATATTTGCAATGTGCATACAGAAAGCAATATCAAAATTTAAATTTTCTCAATCGACTCTGTTACAAAATCTACATTCACTCAACCTCTTTTAAACTAACTTCTCTCTAAGACAAAAAATATTCAATCTATTTCATTGAAATAGTTCAACAAATAAGTACTCATCATGAAAAATTGAATCATGAAAATTAAACGAAAGAAAAATACTCTTAATTTTGCATCTATCCAGGCATATCCATGTTTGAATAAGGACAATTTAAACAAAGATCATAGTAGTAAAAATTATTCTTGAGATTAAATCAACAAACCATACAAAAAGGGTTTTCTAAAAGATCACAAGTTTATTAGGTAATATTTAGGGTTTCCAGGAAAAGGAAAATAAAAAATCATGCAGAAGACAAAAGAAGTTTCTCTAAAAATGAATTGGCCTACCTTAAAAATTTTGCTGAAAATGGTTAGATTAGTAACTAATTTGTGTGATTTTGTTATGATAAATCATGGGAAAGGTGTCAACATTATGTGGTAACTTCTCTATAACTCAAAAACTCTTGATTTCTCTACTAGGAAAAATAGGGCAGGTTGTGAGTCGCAATTATTTATTCCCATGTTTCACTTCTTTCAAAGGAATGTACATATAACACAAAAATAACGAAAAAATAAGATTTAAAGTAATTTATAAATTTCATTTCTTGGTGCACAGAACTGTATCAAAATGAGAAATATTTCTAATTTTTGGTCTCAAATTGATGTAATTTCAACATGAAACATGGATTACCCTCTTGAAGTTTTTGTCTATGCACTTAAGAGTTGCCCCTCAATGCATCCCATGGCATATGAATCTAAGATTAATAGATATGCTTGTCTCTATAAATGGTCAAGGTGTAGGATTTATTAGTGGAACTAGATGGAAGGATTGTGTACTCTCAATAAGGCACTACATGTTTGAGCTTCTTAAGAAACATCTTCCATCAACAAATTCATGAATATTCAACACTTGCATATGATATAGTGCATAGAGTGAACTTGAAACTACTCACGCTAATTTTATTTTTTTTGAAGTTGTACTAATGTGAATTTTTTAATGTGTACCTAGTATTAAAATAATTATCCATCACATCAACTCTGGCTCAAAACAAGTATAAATTGCAGATAAAATGAAAAGAGTAGATCAAATCCATTCAAAAAATGCTCTGACTTGCATTGCAACAATCCTATTTTGAAGCCCTTCTCATAATTGCAACAAATCATGTGGGATGTATAAATGTTCTAATAGGAACAAAAGAGACCCCTCTACATTATGTTGTGAAAAATGATTATCTTGGAACAAAAAAAGAGAATCTTATCTAACAACAAATATAAATAAATAAATGTTAGATTGGCTAGTAAAAGATATAATAATAAAATCTTGACAACAATGTTGTTGGTCAAAATTGCATTAACTTTTATAAATATAAAAGAGGTATTCTAAGAGAGAGAAAATAGAAACAACGTCATATTTAGCTAGAGCAAATAGTGGCTAGCCACTTGGACCTAGGGTCATGCTAGTTTACTTGTTTTGGCAGAGTTCCAACACAATAGAATCATCTACCAATTTTCTATAGCAACCTCAATATCACAATATTGTCCTTAAGAATTATGATTTGAGAGTGGTTTAGATTGCATCAATACACCAAACCTTTGAAAGGAAATACTATTTGAGATTCTTCAATCAAATCAACATTGACTCCTAGAGTTGTAATTTTATCTCGAGTTAAGATTTACCAAATTGATTCAGCTAACTAGGGTCTTGCACCTCCAAAACAATAATATATATAAAATCAATTAAAAGTTAGAATTGCAAGTAGAAAAAATAATTAGATGTTCATTGATGATTGAGGATCCAAGAAAGTAGTAAATGTATGAGGTTCACACCTCCTTGAAGAAGCAAGTCTTCCTTGGATTTAAATTAAGAATGTGGTCAATGGCGCTACAAGTTGCAAAAAATAGGTCATGTATAAGGAACAGGGCCAAATCAATATTTCCCTTAAATAAAAGGGGCATTACAACCATCCAACCCAAAAATTGCTTGACCATAAGCAAGGTGTGATCAAACTAATCACCCTTTGAAAAGTTCCAAGATCCCAAACCAAACTTGGATACCAAAATGAATATTTATTGTAGACTCTATGTTGCACCATGACTACAAGTAATACCTCTTTAAATATCATAGAAGTAGGTTGAATGAGTCCTCAAACATTGTGCAAATCTCCATCAAGTTTTTATTGTTCTACTCTAATACAAACATTGCCATGCCTTGAGTTGTAAAGAAACTCATCAAGATCCAATAGAAGTAAAGCCCCAAAAATGTCAATGTAAGTTCTAAAGACATCATGCTCTCATACCAATCAGTTTTTGCCCCTAATCAGTCGTCAAAACTTAGCTACAACTTGTCCTCTCCAAAATGATGCCATTCACCCTAAAGTACATAGATCATGTGTGACTCTTTCCCTACAAAGTGAATAACTCCATACTCAAACACTACATAATAAGAGAGAAATGTGTGAATGACCTTTCCAAAAATGTCCACTTCACTAGATAAGGCTAACTCAATAATGCCATCATCAATGCATACTGTAATCATCTAAAAATGGTCATCTAGACTATTAGCCCCCTTCTCAGCATTTTGGCTAAATTAATTTAATCATTTACCTAGACCAAATTGCTAATAATCAATTTATTTGATTATAACCTATAGTTTGACAATGCTATCCTAAGTTCATTATTTGATTAAAAGAACATGTCCCCTTTTAATTAAATAAAAGACCCCATTCTTATAACCCACTTAAAGTGCACACATAAAGTTCTTTTTATATTTTGCAATTAAAAGAAAAGGCTTTGTGACTTTTGTCTTATATGACAAGTCAACTTATATTCTATTGGTTGATTTGTGTGTGCACATGGATCACTCCTATTTTCGAATTCCACCGTTGATCATCCATCATCTTCATCTTGATCTCCACCGTCCATACATCTTTAAAAGGGAGAGAGCTTTCCCCCTCAATCAATCCATATTTTTGAATATTGTTATGCTGCAGGTTTTCTAACAGGTTTCTTTGGAGCTTTGTGGAGAACTTCTATTTCTTGTCTACATTCTCTCATCCATGGCATCATGACATTCTATCTTAGCTTAGCTTTCATTTTTACATGTAGCTTAATCTCACATAGCTTAATAATGGTATTGTAACACTCTCATCCATGCTTAGAATAACTGCATTTTTCATATTCATTCTAGCTTAATCTTCATTTGCATTGCATTCTTGAGGAACTCCTTGGGACATTTGCATTCTTGCATCTTGTCTTTGGAACCTCCCATTGCATGGTTTACTAGAAAGAAGAGTATCTCTAAGGCTCATCTGAGAGCCTTCTTATTCTTAAAATATACTCTCTTGCACTCCATGGATAGGGAGCTCTAAGCCGGCATCCAAACATTCCAATCTCATGGAATCGTTTGGATAGAAGGGTTTAGAGTGGGACACTTTCGAGTGTACATTTTTGGTGCCCACCGTGGGGCTTGAATCAAAATTTCAGCTCCATTTGCTTTCATTTCTTATCTCTGGTTTTTTACAGCAGCATATTGGGTCTAATCAAATGCTTTTGTAGAATTATCACTTTGGTTTTAAGGCCAAGCCATAAGTAAATTGGTTTGAAGGCCAAAAACTTAGTTGGTTTAAAGATTTGATCATATCTTTTAAACCGCTTAGAGTTTGGTTCTGAAATTTTTTTTGCAAGTTGGATATATGCTCAAAATGTTTCAGGCCGATTTTTAGAGCATTTTGACTTGATTTTCGGGAGTTATGAGTTTTTCTTTGTTTTTCATAAAAAGTTGTTTCTGATCGCAAATCAGCGATTTTTTTTTAAAAATTTACATTTTCAGAAAGGTTTTTCAATTCTAATGGGGGTTCTTTCTTTATGTTTTAAATTTTGAGATCGTATTAAGGATAAAAAACTCGATTTGATAAATTTGGCCTGTTTTGACAAAATCAATCTCTAGGGAGCAAATGAAGAGATTTTTTAAAATTTCTTGCATTTTTGGAAAGCTCTCTGATTTTTAATAGGGGTCTCTTCTTTTTATTTTCATTTTTGGATACGAAATCATAGTAAACAAGTCCAATCTTGTTGACTAGGTCAAAACCAAAGAGTAAAAATGAAAGCATTTGTGATTAACTTGCACTTTCTTTGCATGTACTTGGTTGGAGGATAAATTAGATTTTTGAAGCAACTCACCACTTTTTATTGCAGATTTTTATGTTATTTCACACTAAATTTTGTTGCTAACAAGTTGTGATTTCAGGTTGCCATCCTTGTGAAAAAAATTGAAACATTGCATAAAAAGAACGCATGTCAAAGCTTCAAATGCACAAGGGCTACTAACGATTGTTTGCAGGGCTGCCCAAAGCATAAAAACCCAAATTTCTTGATTTTTTGTTTTCATGTGTGGCATTGAATAATTGTTCATTTTTCATAGGCACATAAAACTTGTGATTGGAGTCTTTTGGTAATAGGAGAGTATGCTCTTCACCCTTGTGGTGAATCAGAAATCTTGACTTGCCATTTGGTTTCAAAAGCAAGGGGTAACTGAATCTTCTTGGCGTGTTTGGGAGAAAATAATTGGAATAGGAGAGTATTCTCTTCACCCTTGTGGTGAACCAGAAATCTTGACTTCCAAAATTTGATCCACTTTGTGTAGTTAGAATCCTTTAGAGGGCCTGCTCTCGGACAACCTGAGAGGAACGACCCAAGTGGGAACAAGCTGATTACCTGGCTCTTCCAACCCACTATAAACTCAAGGCTATCAAGGACACAAAACCTTGGTAGACGTAGTGTTTATCTTCGTCTAGTGTGATCGCTTATGGGATTTCGACCATAGGGAGATCACTAGGCAAGAATGCTTAAGGTACTCTTGTGATCGCGAGATCGGTTACTCATCACAAGGTGAGGTGTCCCGTAATTGGGAGCAAGAGGAACACTATGAACGGAAGCCCTATCTAAACACCCTAAGTTAGTAACTACCTTTTTTAGCCGCTCAACTTCTTGGTGCAAGGATTGATCCTAGTGGACTACCCGGATCACCCCAAGATTTACACTCACCATATGTGTTTCCTTGGTTATGCTTATGGCATTTCCATGACAAAGCCAATATCTCTTGTGGGCAACCACTTGGTGTGAGGCGAAGGAGCATCAAGCGTGGGCCAAGTTGTTGAGTAATGAACCATGACTTCTAGATAGATATTGCTTGATGTATTCTCAAATGTGGTATACCAGTGAAAATCTTTTGAACATACACATGACGATAGTTCTACGACTTTCTTTTGAGACCTCAGATATGCTTGTATCATGCAAGGTTGCTTTGTCCCTTGCTTGATTGTTTGAAGACTACTCCATGTGTCACTATTTTTCTTGGAAAGAAATTGCTTTTGAACATCAAACTTTCTATGCTATCAACTATTGTCAAACTTTGTCAACCAAGTCAAAGCATCAAGTCTTAGCATTTTTCTTGTGTTGCTTGCTAAGGGGAGTCTCATCATTTGACTTTGATTTTCTATGTCTCTAGTTTTTGAACATGCTTAAAGTGGCTCTTTGGTCTTAGCACTCTTGGTCTTTCTATCTTCATGGTCTATGTCCACTTGCTAGTTATCCTTTTTCTAAAATGGTTGCCTTGATTTCTTGATTACACTCTTGGGTTGGAGAGTTGTTCACTTGTCACCCTGCTTGCTCTATCTATTTGGCTATTTGGGCATCTTGCCTAACTATTGACTTGAGTCATTCATGTCATAAGTTTCTTGGACATATTGTTTGACAAGTCGCTTTAATCTCTCTCTACTATCTTGGCAAGTGAACACTCTACCTCCTATAGTTTCAACATCAAGTTATCTTCTAGGCTCTTTTATGCTTGGCTTTGCATCTAAAACTATGGGATATAAATCTTGTGCTACCAAACTACAACTGAATCTAGATGATCATGATATCCTCCATGTCACTAAAGAGTTTCAAGATCTATATGCACAATACAAAGAACTAGAAGAGACAAATGATCTTTCTTACCTTCGTCTCTCTAAGCGCATGATGGAAATGAAGTCTAAACTTGAGAAAAGGTTAGAGGAGAAGATTGCATCATTACATGAATCTTCCTTAAGGTCTTTACATGCATGTGAGTCACCTTCTTTGAGGTCATCCTCTTCTTCTAGGTCTACATGCTCTACTTCAAGACATCAAATGTCTTCATCTTCTAGATCTCGAGACCTCTTTAGAGAACAAGCAAGTGATACCTCCTTTGAGCCTATGCCAAAATTTCATGATGGACCTATCTTTGACAAAGATAATGATGAAGACATGAACGCATGCTATTCACTTGAGAAACAACAAGAAGATCCTAGACATATTGTTGAGAGGACTTTTACTCCCTTGGAACATTCTTATGATGACATTTTGCAAACACTTCTTGAAACTAAGATCATCATGTTGCCTAAGTCTAGCTCCTATGGAAATCCTTTCTTGGATGATTATTGTGCTTATCATCAATCTAATGACCATGCTACTTTTGATTGTATAGAGCTGAAACATAAAATCCAAGATCTCATTGATGATGAGATTGTTGATCTTGGAACCTCTAGTGACTCATGTGCTGAGGATACTTCTCTTGAGAAAGATTACATTGATGAACCTATGTCTAGTAGTGGCTCCATTACATCTTCCTCTTCTTCCAAAACTCATGCATCTCCCAACACTTCAAAGCTTTCCAACATGCCTCCATCAAACAAAAAACCTAGTGCTTTCCACATTGACTACGTGTATCCTAAAGGGCTACCTCTAAAAGAAGCTCAAGCTAACCTTTACTTGGCTACAAACCTTTTCCATGCTACTAATCCTAAACATCCTCAACCTTCATGCACTACTATGCCTAATCCAAGCATTACTCCATTCACTCTTCATTCTCCCTTGTCCTTAGAAGTGGCTCCATGTCAAGAGGACTCTCAAAAAGAAAAAGCTATAAATATCAAGAAAGATCAAGATCAAGCACCCTTTCATCTCTTTCAAGATTTTTCCCCTCCATATTCTATATCTTATCCACCTCCTAACTATGATGAAGACACAACTTCCATTATCTCCCTTGAGCTTACTGAAAATTATGAGAAAAGTTCTCTTCATATGCTATCCAAGGCTACTTGTCAAGATCAAAGCATCCTCTCATGTTATACTTCTCCACATCCACTTCAAAATTGTGCTCAAGCTTCAAGTGCTCCTATTAAAAATGTTGCTTCTTTCAAAGCTACTCATGAGTCTATTGATGGCTTTGACCACGTTGCTCACTCTAAAGATGTTGATATCACTTCCCACTATCCATTTGCATCTTCTAAATCTATCCTTGGTCCTTATCCATCTAAACTAAAGCATTCAAACCTTCCATCTATATTGGGACCTTATGTTCCGTCATCTCCTACATTTTCCACTCCTAGCTCATTCCCTAGCTCTCCTATAATACCTCAAGATCAACAAAGACAGTCATCCTTGATGACTTTTCACCCATCTATACATCTAAACCAGTCATATCATCCTTATTCATCCACAAATCCCAAGTCCTTTGGAAGTGAGAATAAACATAAGAATCCATTGAAAAATAAAGATCACTATGTCCCATCTAATCGACATGTGAATGCTAAGAAGGAGAATGCACAAAAGAGACCACAAAGGTCCACTATTAAAAAAGCTAAATCAAAGAAAATATGGGTTCCTAAACCCATTATTGAAGAAATGTGTTTTGAAGTATCCAAAGGAAAATCTAAAGCTATATGGATTCCCAAGTCTCTTTTAAAAGACTTGAATATTGAAAATACTTCAAAGTTGACATTCATGCTTCCAAAGGCTTCCATTCCATCTTCTTCCAAAAATCTTTCTAAAATTATTCCAAAGCCTTCCACTCCACTTTTTTTCAAATCTCTTCTACCACCTCATACATCTAATCCTCAATCTATTTCATCCATGATTCCTCCATTGTTCCAATACCCTTCAAGGTGTGTGTCAATGTTGATCTTGTCCAATATTTCAGCTACCCTTATGAAATCCTCTAAAGCTTACACCTACTTTCTATACATGAACTCTTATCCTCCATATACTCTTCCTACTACCATTTCTCTTTCATCACCCTATCAACATCTTTGAGCATACCTTTCTATGGTCTTGTCTTATCATGGCTTATCTTTCCTATAAGAGTACTATCTAAATTGACAAAGCTTGAGCTGTTTCTAAAAATTCAAAAAAAGAAAAAAAAAATAGAAAAAGAAAAAATAGGAAAAATGAAAAAAATTGAAAATGTGCCTTGGTGAAAACCACTTCTTGTGGCACCTTAGTAGCAAAAGTAAAGAGAAATAAATGCATCCTATGGTGAAAACTACTTCTTGTGGCACCTTGGATAAGTACCATGATGAAAACCTGGCAAACAGGCATCATGCGTAATTCTTCCATCATCCATCTATCCCCTCTTCTCTCTTTGATCTTGACAATATTGAGCTATCTTTGCATATTGGCTATCTTATCCATCAGATTTTCTATTGTGCTCTCCCATTCACTGATAGCCTCTATCTTGAGCTTTATTCTTATTGCTCTATCCCATTGCTATACTATCTAGTTGACCCCTTGGTCTTGATCATAATAAATGAAACATGGTTCTCATAGGTCTCTTGACATGTCTACTCTTTTGGACTACATGCTTCATGCTATCTCACTTGTTGGCTTCACCACTTATCCTACATGCTATCTTTCTCATTAGCTTCCATCGCTTATCTTCATGCTATCTCACTTGTTGGCTTTATTGCTTATCCTACATGCTATCTTTCTCATTACTTCCATTGCTTATCCAAAATATGCTTCATATGACTATTTCACCTCTTTCCCTAGCTTGGGTACTCTTGAGGAGTCAGTCCTTGAGGATCACTTTCACTTGCTTCATACTCTTTTTTCATCCATCTTTGCTTATCCACTGGCTCATTGCTCCATCATATCCTATACCTTGCTAGACATTGGGAGAAAATGATGTGATCTTGCTTGAGAACTAGTAATCTCTAAATTATTCTAAAAAATCCAAAAAATCATATATGATGCTGAAAAAATCCTAAAAATCAGAAAATGTCCTGAAAAAATGATCATCTTAGTGAAAACCTAGCAATAGGTGCTTTGATGTATCACCAAAAAAATCAAAAATACAAAAATACAAAAAAATTGAAAAAAAAAAAAAAAAAAAATCTGTCAAAGTGGTGAAAACTTGGAAACAGGCGCTACTTGAAACCCTTGCACCTATGTCTATCAATCTCAATCATCCACTTTGCTACACATTTCCTAGCTTGGAATTGTTTCTTGTCCTCATCTTGGGGGCATAGCTACTTAGCCTATTGAGGTATTCTTGTGCATTAGGGTTTCTTTGACAACTCACAAAATAGTGTTTCTCAACACTTCCCCCACTTTGACATCAAGTGTTTTTCAACACTTTTCAGATAGTTTACCTACGGTCTCCGATGTTGCGATATTTTTCACTATCAGAATCAAGTCTTGAAGAAATGGCCAAGTGACTTACACACATGCACTTTAACACTTAAATGACTGAGCTATGCTGATCTTTATCTACTTTGTGTGCTATCTATGATGATTTCTTTGCCATGTGTTCCCTCCCTAATAGTCTTTCAAGGATGTCATTGACTAGAAGACTGGGGGCATGGGGCATGTTTTCTTGATTTCTGCTTGTGGGTATACTTTGTTTGTCTATAGTGTTGTAAGCATTTGTGCTTGTCCTATTCAACACTTTGACTTATAAATGTATCATCCTTGACTATTTTGCAAGACCGCACTCAGGGTTTATCCTGGTGCTTATGCCTTGATACAGGTGTAATCTTGCTAAATTAAACTTAGGGAATCTAATCGTGTAGTTATCTTGACTTACATGTCTCTGATGCTTAGATTGGATTTCCACATACCTATCTAATATCGATCATATTCATATCCTCATAGTTATACTAGTGATGGTTGTATGATCTCATGATGTCCCTAATAAATGCTCAATGATGAAATTAAGAGTCTAAATGTTATGCACTTCTTGCTGGTAAACCACTTTGCATATTAGCTTGCATTTTAGGTTCATTTTATAGCTTAGTCTTGCATTCTTGCATATGGGGAGAGCTCTCTCTTCATCTTTTTGTGGACATATCAGCTAACTCCTTTCATATATTTCTTTACTTTCTTCTTGTTCATGTCTTTTCACCTTCTTAATCTTTCGCTTCATCTCTTTTCTATCTTATCATCACATTATATAAAATTTTTGACCTCTTAAATAATTTCAACGTCCTAGATTCATTTTCGGGATCGAAATCCAAATTCGAGTTCACCTTGATGGTCAAAATTGTCTTTTGAAATTCTACTTTCTTCTGAGCAGTTAGCTGACCTTTTGAGGTCTAATCTCTGAATCATCACTGGGGCATCTTCATTTCTTCATGTCTTCATCATTTCCATACTTCATATCTACTTAAATTCACTATTTCACGTCTAAAATCACCTTTCTACTCGTTTTGACCTAATTTTTATGCTATGTCCTTCAAGGTCAACTCTAGTCAAACTGGGGCATTTTATCAATTTTTTAATATAGTCATTCTTGGGTTCTAATCATCTATCTGTCATCTTGGACATTGCTATATTCTAATTTTCTCATTTCTAGCCAATTTTTTGCATCCCCTTACCTCATTTCAATTTCGATCCCGAGGGGGCAAAAATACTCTATTGCTGATTGTTACAGCTATCTATTTCTTAGGAGCATTTGTTTGATCTTATCACTTGCTCTCAATATATTCGCTTTGCTAGGTGTTAGAATTCTTTTAAGATCCTAACATCATCTTCCTAGTGTTCAGTACTACTGCTATCAGGCTGTGCATTTAGGACTTGCTATCTATTTCTGCATTTCACTCTTCGAAATCAGACATCTATATCTACCACTACCTACTTGGCTTTCTATTTTCTTTGACATAATGTGTTCCCAGATCGATCACACATTAGTCAAAGAGGGGCAAATGTAATCATCTAAAAATGGTCATCTAGACTATTAGCCCCCTTCTCAACATTTTGGCTAAATTAATTTAATCATTTACCTAGACCAAATTGCTAATAATCAATTTATTTGATTATAACCTATAGTTTGACAATGCTATCCTAAGTTCATTATTTGATTAAAAGAACATGTCCCCTTTTAATTAAATAAAAGACCCCATTCTTATAACCCACTTAAAGTGCACACATAAAGTCCTTTTTCTATTTTGCAATTAAAAGAAAAGGCTTTGTGACTTTTGTCTTATATGACAAGTCAACTTATATTCTATTGGTTGATTTGTGTGTGCACATGGATCACTCCTATTTTCGAATTCCACCGTTGATCATCCACCATCTTCATCTTGATCTCCACCGTCCATACATCTTTAAAAGGGAGAGAGCTTTCCCCCTCAATCAATCCATATTTTTGAATATTGTTATGCTGCAGGTTTTCTAACAGGTTTCTTTGGAGCTTTGTGGAGAACTTCTATTTCTTGTCTACATTCTCTCATCCATGGCATCATGACATTCTATCTTAGCTTAGCTTTCATTTTTACATGTAGCTTAATCTCACATAGCTTAATAATGGTATTGTAACACTCTCATCCATGCTTAGAATAACTGCATTTTTCATATTCATTCTAGCTTAATCTTCATTTGCATTGCATTCTTGAGGAACTCCTTGGGACATTTGCATTCTTGCATCTTGTCTTTGGAACCTCCCATTGCATGGTTTACTAGAAAGAAGAGTATCTCTAAGGCTCATCTGAGAGCCTTCTTATTCTTAAAATATATTCTCTTGCACTCCATGGATAGGGAGCTCTAAGCCGGCATCCAAACATTCCAATCTCATGGAATCGTTTGGATAGAAGGGTTTAGAGTGGGACACTTTCGAGTGTACACATACTACCTCAAAGGCTGGTCCAAAGGATATAACCTCCATCACAGGAGTCTCTAGAAGAGACCACTCCTTAAACTCTCTATGATCATGCCAAAAAAATCTAATTTTATCATCTCCCTCATCATGCATACCTTAAACTCTCTATGATCATGCCAAAAAAATCTAATTTTATCATCTCCCTCATCATGCATAGATATAGCACTAATGGCAGATCCACCTAGTCTGTCCTCAACTATCTCATCTTCCTCTATGACCTGAGCCTTCAAAGGGCTCCCTAAAAGAGGAAACTCATAAACCTTATGATGCATACAAACATACCTCTCTCCATTCTTACACAAATCTAAATGGTCTTCTTGAAAATTTTTTCCTTATAATAACACAAAAACGTGTCCCCCCATTTTTTCCCCATGCATTGGAGATGAGGATGCACCAGAGACTTGGGGACTCTGTCCCCTATCTCCAGTGGTGCCACCAAATTCTGCCACCTCCATTGAGGATGGGAGGTCATCCTAATATTAATTATTTGTTGATTCAACTATTAATGTTCATATTCTTCCAAACCAACATGAATAACCAAATTACCAAGTATTCCCAATGCACCCAAGTGCCCTCAGATACTCAAAACATAAACTCAACCTTACCCACTTGTTTCAACAAATTTTAAGTTTTTATCTTACCTAAAAAAACTTGTTCCAATAGGTCTCCTAGTGTAGAAGCACCCAAAATAATGGTGAATCATCAAGATCCTAGGAACACCTAGATTAGGTTAGATCAAGCAATTAGGCACCTAGACCAAATTGTAAGACCTAGTTCCAAGATTGGCACAGTTATAAGCCCTCAATCAATTATGGTCAAACATGGTCAAAGGGCCTAGAATCTTAGGATTTTTCTTTATTTAGTTTTTTTAAATGTTTGGGACCTATTTGGTTCATTTAGACTAAGTTTCATTAGTTTTTATTTGTAATTTTGCAAAAATTGATAAAAATGCAAAAATTGCTAAAAATTTGTCAATTAACTTTAGCAACATTTTGTAAAATGTTGCAAAAACTTCCCAAACGGCTCAAAAATTTTCAAAATGTTTTAATGACCATTGGAAGGCCTATAATAGTTCTTTTTAGGTGGGTGATAGGAAATAATGATGTACTTTCACTTGTCAAATCAATAAAAATACCTTATTTTAGTACAATCTACTTGATGTCCTCCATTGTATAGATTTGTACAAACTCATCTGGTGTTGAAACTCACATTTCTAGATAGGTGGATGAAATATATTTTCAATACATATGGTTTGAAGTCTCCATCTTTCTCATAATTCAATTTATCCTTATTTTAGCACAAGTTGGTCTAGAAAGTTACTAACCTAGGGTTTTCAAGTATTTTCAAGCATAACCAGGGATTTCACCATGAGAATCTAACAACCTCTATTGAAATCCTAGTGTTTAACATGAATGTTAAGATTCACATGGTTTTAGGTTTGTACTTGTAGGGACCCATGATTTATTTGATGCCCTAGGCATGTAAGACCCATGTGCATGCTAGGAAAAGAATGCAGCATCTCCCACAACTTCAACCAGACTTGGCACAAGGCTTGAAATCAAGTTTATGAATTTTATAGGCATAAAAAAGAATTTAGGATGGAGTCTTGTAACATTTAATTCTTTTGTAAATTTAGGCCTAATAGCCCTAATTGCCTATGCGAGAAATTGAGCAAAACCCTATTTGTTTGTATCATAAAATCTTGGTGTTTTAACATGTTTTGTAAATCCCAAAAGTGTATTGAAAAATGTAATTTTTTCCTTGATTTGTGTGGAGATATTTCCTTTTAAGTCATATTTTCATCAAAAAGGGCTATTATCCTTTTTGAGTGGCTTAACAAAGAAACTATATGCTAGAAGTTGCATAGTTGAATTTTAATCATCACATCATTCCATTTATAACCTAAATAGACCATTTCCATGATAGAGTTGTTTTATCAAATTGGGTCAAATTGTGTATTGTGAGCAACTTGTGATAAGTTTTCTTGTTTGTAGGGCTCCCTAGTGATTAGGGTTTTCCTTTTTTGGATGAGTGGTTGTGCTAACCTCATATCATCCTTGAAGCACTTGTGATTTGTGCTTGCACATTTGATCATCATTCCAAGACACTTGGTTGAAAGGACTTCAGAGAAGAGATTTTTTGGACTAGTTGATTATTAATTGATCAATCCCACTAGGCTCCATTGCATCAAGTGGTATCAGAGTCATGGCTCTTACTAAAGAAGATGAAGAAATCCCTACAAGGGTAACAAATTCTGAACTAGCAAAGTTGATGAGAGAAAAAAGGGCAACTAATTTTGCTCTAGAAAAGAGGTTGAGAGAACTTGAAGGCAAGGTGGGAAAACAAAAAGGGGCAAAATTTGAAGAGGACATGAATAATGAGGCTGAAGACCTTGAGGAAGGTAGTGAAGTTCCTATTAAATAGAGACCTCTTTTAAATTCTCTCAAATCCATGGAGAAAAGAACAATGGAGGGAAAGTTGGAATTGCCAACACTCAATGGCAAAATAAATGTTGATGTGGCATTAGATTGGTTAGAAGCCTTAACTAGTTCCTTTAAGTGTGAAGGCATTCTAGAGAAGTAGAGGGTAAAGATGGAAAAGTCCAAGTTGAAGGAAGCAACCCTAACTTAATGGAATTTCATCTAGACAAAGAGGGTGAAGAAAGAAAGAAGCATGATTTCTTCTCAGGATAGAATGGTGGCACTAGTCAGGGAGACATATGTGCCTGAAGACTATAGGGTACAACTCCATAGAATAAGAAAAAATTTTGAAGCAAAAGGATCTAGATGTTTGTTCCTATACAGAGGAGTTCTTGAAGCTTTGTATGAAAACCAACACAGTAGAGGATGAGGAAGAAAAACTAGTAAGATATATGAATGGCCTTAAGTTACCCATCCAAGAAGAACTTGGCCTTCACACCCCCACTTCAGTGAATAAGTTCTATCAACTAGCCCTTAAAGTGGAAGAAAAATTAAAGAGGAGGTAGGATCAAAACAAAGGCAAAGAGAACAATAAGAACTGCAAGCCCAAGAACAATTCTTGGAACAAGGGGCAGAATAGTGGAAAAAAACCTACTAATCAGAGCAAATATCGAGCACAAACTTTTAAAGGGAACTATAGAGGAGGAAATTCTTTTAGAGGGATAGGAAGAGACGATGGACCTCTCACATGCTACAACTACAATCAAGTAGGACATCATGCAGGAAGGTTCCCTAAGAAGAGAAACAAAAACCAAGGGGAAAGAAGAGTGCAAATTATGGAGGAAGAGCAACTTGACTGCAGAGATCTTGAACCTAATGAAGAAGCATGTCTAATGATAAGGCAATCATTTTTGTAGATCCCTTACACCCAAGAGACACCCCAAAGGAAAAATATCTTCAAGACAAAGATCAAGTTCCAAGGCAAGGTATGTGGTTTGTTGATTGATTTAGGATCAACTCAAAGTCTTGTTTCTTCATAAATGGTAGAAAAATTGAAACTACTTAAGAAACCCCAACCCTTCCCATACCATGTTTCTTGGCTAGCAAAGGGTCAGTAAACTTTAGTAACACAACAAGCTTGGGTAGATTTCTTTAGTAGATTTCAAGGACAAAGTACTTTGTGATGTTGTAGAAATGGATACATCTCACATACTCCTAGGAAGGCCCTGCCAATATGATGTTGATGCCATCCACCATTGTAAAAAGAATACCTACTCCATAAGTAGGAATGGTGTAACCTTCACCATGAAACCCATGTATGATCCTAAATCAAAGCCTGCTATTGTAACAATAGGGGAGAAATAAATGATTAAAGCCTTGAAGGAACCTAATGCCCAAGGTTTTATATTGGTCCCTAAACCCAAGGAAAACATAACTTCTAAGGACAAAGATCCTATTCCCCAAGAAATACAAGACCTAATACAAAAGTATAGTCATGTTACTACTACTAATCTACCCACAAGCCTCCCTCTCATAGAGACATCAATCATCAAATTGACTTGATACCTAGCTCTTCTCTACCTAACAAGGCACCTTATAAAATGACTCCAACTCAACATGCTAAAATTGCTAAGAAAGTTAATCATTTGTTGGAAAAAGGCCTAATATAGAGAGGTCTAAGTCCTTGTACTATTCCATTTTTCCTTTAATCCCAAAAAGGATGGAAAATGGAGGTTGTGTACTGATAGCAAAGCTATCAACAAGATTACCATAAGTTATAGATTCCCCATGCCCAGAATTAAGGATCTATTGGATCAACTAGGAGGAGCTTGTTATTTCACCAAGATAGACTTGAATTCTGGATACCATCAAACCATAATAAAAACCAAGTGATGAATGGAAGACAACATTCAAAACTACTGAAGGTTTTTTTGAATGGTTAGTGATGCCCTTTAGGTTAAGCAATTCCCTTAGTACTTTTATGAGGCTTATGTATGGGATATTCATTGATTTTATTGGAAAATTTATTTTTATTTACCTTGATGACATAATAATTTTCAGTCATAGCAAGGAGGAGCATCTTGATCATATGGAATAGGTATTAAGAAGGCTTCATTGGCACAAGTTGGTGATCAACTCAGAAAAGTGTATGTTTATGAAGAAGGAACTTGTGTTCCTAGGTTTTGTGATCTCACAAGGTACCCTCAAGATGGACCCTAAGAAGGTTAAAGCAATCATCAATTGGCCTCCACCAAAGAACCAAGGTAATGTAAGAATCTTCTATAGTCTTGCCACCTTTTATAGAAAGTTTATCAAAAACTACAGTCATGTGTGTGCACCAATTCTTGACACCATTAAAGTAGGTAGGAAGACAAAATTTTCTTGGACAAAGGAAGCAAATGATGCATTTTAGTTCTTGAAAAATAGAGTATCTCAATACCCAATCTTGGTTCTACCTGATTTCAACAAAGTTTTTACTATGGAGATAGATGCAAGTAATTTGGCCATAGGTGTAGTCCTAAGTTAGGAAGGTAAGGTAGTTGCTTTCTTCTCTAAGAAATTAAATGATGCTAAAAAGAAGTTCTCAATTTATGACTTGGAACTTTATGTCAAGGTTCAAGCCCTCAAGAAATGGAAGCACTATCTAATCCCAAAGGAATTTGTAACATATACTAACAACCATGCATTGAGTTTCTTTAGTTATTAAGAAAAGATATTTGTCAGACATCTGAAATGGATGGAGTAGTTGTAGGCCTACACTTTCAACATCAAACATAAGAAAATTTTGGCAAATAAAGTTGATGATGCCCTTAGCAAGAGGGTTGGTCTAGTTGGGGAGGTACAACTTCAAAGTATGTGAATTGATTCCCTCAAGTATTTATATGTTGATGATCCTGATTTTGTAAAGATCTTTCAAGCTTGCATAGAGATGGTTGGAAGATACCATACTAATTTTTTTGAATACCTTATTCAAAATGGACTCCTATTCAAAGGAGCTGAACTATGCATTCCCAAATTTTCAATGAGGACAACTATCATAAGGGAGAAACGCTGTGGTGGTCTAGGAGGACACTTTGGCATTGACAAGATAGTAGACATGGTGAAAAGAAGTTATTATTGGCCAACAATGAATAACAAGGTAAAGAATTTCATAGAGACTTGTACCATTTGTCAGCAAGCCAAATGTGTTTCAACAAATCAGGGGTTATATCAACCCTTACCAATCCCCACAAGACCTTTGGAATTAATCTCAATGAATTTTGTCATGGGGATACCTAGAACAAAGAAAGGTTTTGATAGTGTTTTTGTGGTAGAGGATAGATTTATCAAAATGGTCTATTTTATGACCTAAATAGACCAATTCTATGATTATAAGTCTCCCCTGGTCATTTCATGAAGTATAGGGTTGTTTTACCAAATTGGGTCAAATTGTGCATTGTGAGCAACTTGTGATAAGTTATCTTGTTTGTAGGGTTCCCTAGTGATTAGGTTTTTTCTTGTTTGAATGAATGGTTGTGATAACCTCATGTCATCCTTGAAGTACTTGTGATTTATGCTTGCACATTTTATCATCATTCCAAGACACTTGGTTGAAAGGACTTCAGTGAAGAGGGCTTTTGGACTAGTTGATCATCATTTGATCAATCCCACTAGGCTCCATTTCATCAACTCCGAATCTATAGCACTATTTTTATACACAAAACCATAAATATTTCCCTTTACTAGGCTTAATCCCCAACTAAGTGTCCAAAACCTATTTTCTTTTCCTTTTTATCCATATTTTCCCAAAATACTTGATGAAAATAATATTTTTGAGGCACCCATTTGGACCTTCTACAACATATCCAAAAATAAGGTACTACTCTTTTTGACTATTTGTATGGAAATGGAAAAATTATTGTTGATCAAGGCCAAATTATGCCACTTTTATAAAGCAACTATGCTTGAAACTTTGAACCAAAACCTATAACTTTGTATAGTGTCTTATTTTGTTTTCAAACCAAGAATTTTAGCACTATTTTGGTTGGAAATAGATCCTATGTCACCCAAACACCAAACCCTCACCAAATAAGGCCTAAAACTAGGGTCTTCTTAAAAATGGATCAAAACTCACCTCTAGATCCAACCAATGATCATTTCACCTTCTCATGGAAATTACCTACCATAATATGTTAAGATAGTAGCATCTTATTAAGGTAGATTCTCTGTTGCTATACCCATGCCTTCATTTTTATGCACCTTTCTCATACACATAACTCCCTAGCACTATATATATCTTTAATAATTATTTGTACAACCCCAAGGGTGCATATTTATAAATTTTAGGTGACAATATTTCATCATAAGAAACTGATCAGACATATAAGAGGTATTGTATCTAAAAGTTCCTCTTCTTTTTTGTTCAACTTAGATAATTAAATCACACAAATATATGGGCAAGGCACGACACTTCAACAATGCCACAACATATTTAAAACCATGACATTTAAGTAACTGACATGATACTTTTGCAAATACCATGACACTTCCAAAATATCCAAGACACTATTGCAACAACCATATATTGGTGAACAAACCAACATAGTATCTCTCGCAATTTTCTCATGGACAAAGCTATACTATGCTTCTACTTTATTTCTCAAGAACTTGCTTCACCTATAATTGAGTTGGTCTCTATCTCACCTCAAAAACACTCATAAACTTTGTAGACTCCTATAGAAACTTGCATACTTTGATTGTTTGAAGACTCAACATACTAGGAGTATATTGGCTCTTGAAAGTGTTTCAATTTGCACAAATTTTGATAGATGCTAGAAATGTTTCCCAATAAGCTTACATTAAACTTAATTTCCATGATCCCTTATGAAAAATATCCTTTTTGTAAGCAAATATTCTTATTCAACTATCTTTTGATTTTATACTTTCAAAAGTGATGGGTCCTCCCAAGAGAGAAAGCGAGAAAAAGAGAGTCAAATTTGTTCACTTCAGCCATGGAATTGAGCAAGGAATATGGCCCGCACTAAATTTTCTACTTCATGTACTATAAGTTTGGGAATTATCCTATGTTGATATATCTATTTTTACATTTATGTTTATATGTGGCCTTTACTTTTTGTTGTGTTTCCCATAGGATGGTATATGGTTGAGCATCTATGACATTGCCTGAAGGACTCAACAATTTCTTACATTTAGGTATATTGAACCATTAACTTTTAACTATTGATTTTCATTGTTAGGAAATAAAATTTGATTAAAATAATTTCATGATTGAAAATTAATTAAATAGCTATTGATCCTCTTTGTTTCCAGAAAGAAATCCTACGAAATTTAAAAGATGAATAAGAAAGATTGGAAAACTGTAACCCAACATGGACATTGGTAGAATATAATCTGAAAGAATAAAAACACTAACATATTTGGGACCTAATCCAAATTGTAACAATTTTCACCAATTCCAGCTAGGGAAATTTTTTATTTCTAGTTTCCTCCCCTTAGCCTCTAAATTGATATATTATTGTTAAGAATATTTTTCATGCAATATTTTGCTAAAATTAGCTGAACTCACCCAATTGGTAGACTTGAATAATGAGTAGACTTGTGATCATTTTGGAATTATATAACTTCATTCGTAATTTGTTGAAACTACTCCTTAACATTTCTATGTTCTTGCACAACTTGTTGTGATGTAGAGCCTAATCAAACTCAGAGGTTTATTCAACGTAGTTTCCCTCTAGATTTTTTCTACAGGAGTTTGGGGGTAGTGCCCCCAAGATGGGGTCAAGGGGCAATGCCCCTGTGATGTGGCTCCCTATCACAGTACAGGGTTGGGTTGAGGGGAAACGCCCCCATGAGGGTTTTTAGGGGTAGCACCCTTGAAGCCAAAAATAATTGTAAAAGGTGTTGGCTACTATTTTTCTATTATTCTAGCCCTAATTTTGTAATCGGTAAAAATCTTGTATAAAAAGGCTTAGGGTTAGGGATTTTCATAAGGAGTGATATAAAAACTGATTCTTATGGTGGTATTGAGTTGTAAGGGATTACGAATTGTAATCAGGTTGTAATCACTAGATCATAATAATATTAGACTTGTTGTTGGTGGACATAGCCCAGGGATTGGGTGAACCACATTGAATCTTGGTGTCTTGCGTTCTCTTATGTGCAATCTACTATTTTCTAATATTAGTTATATTTGCATATAATTGTTATTTCTATCTGAGTTTAATCCTAACAAGTGGTATCAAAGATAGACAATCATCATTTTTACTTTTTAAAGCCAGACCGTCATCATTTTTTTTTAGTGATCCTTTGTAGGAAGGTCTAACAATTGAGTGGGAGTCTCACAGTTGAGTGGGAGCTATGGTAGACGAAGGTAAGCTAAAGGTGGAAAATTTTAATGGGCAAGATTTTCAGTTATGGAAGATACAAATGGAGGACTATCTTTCTCAAAAGGATTTATGGAAGTTGTTGGAAGGAAAATCCAAGAAATACGTAACTATGTCAGATGAGGACTGGGAGATTTTAGACAGAAAGGCACTTGGAAGTATTTGATTATGCTTGGTACCATCAGTGACATTTAAAATTACAAAAGTGAAGATGACAAAAGAGTTCATGGAAACCCTAGCAAAATTGTATGAAATGCCCTCCACTTCAAATAAGGTAATTCTCATGAAGCATTTATTTAATATGAAAAAGGAAAAAGGTGGATTTTTTTTAGATCATTTAAATGAGTTGAATACTATTACTAGTTGACTGGTTAGAATAATATCCTAGTAACACAATGATGGGACACCCTTAAAAAATGATTCATTACTAAAAATCATCATGTTTCTACTTGGAACATCATGCTAGACTCATTTAATGTATCAATCTGGGAACATGAACTTGAAATAGTGACTGCAAAGTTTATGCTTTAGCTCTTCTCAATAGTCATCACTTATAAGGTAAAAGTAGTTGCTACAGGAAACTTATACTAGAAACTAAACTTAGAGACTAATTCTCATCTTGAAGGAAAAACATAACAATAAATAAATAATGCTTTGGAATTAAACCTATGCTACAGGATTCAGTCAATGGTTCTACTACCAATGGCTACAAGAGCAACAGTACTTAACAACTCAAAGGAAACTTAACTGAATTCTACAAAATCATGAACAAGGAATTCACCTCTTGTGTGGGCCCCCACGAAAGTGTGAATGAAATATAACTCAAATGTGAAGTGAAGAAATATCATGTATTCATTCAATAAAACATGGACACAATATAGAATATCAAAATGCTTTACTCTACTACTTGATTACAACATGGATTTCTCAGAATATCTAACTAGCCTAGAAACATAAGTTCTAGCTTATTTAAAGGAAACTAGGAAAAATAGAGCACCTACAAACTAGGTCTTTCATTACATAGCATAACAACTTTTAATTTTGGAGAGACATCATCATTTATGCAAGAAGATAAGCCAAATTCAATGCTTCAGAAATATAGGAATGCTCGGCAACTAGATTGTCTTGGACTAAATCAGCAACCACAAAGTGATGGAAGGAGTGGAGCTATAATGAACTATAAAATAGTCACCCACCTTGAAAGACCCACTCATCCTTTAGTCTATGCTCCTTGCTTGACTTATTCTTCCTACAAAAGGTTACCACAACAAAATCCAAAACACGATTCCAAGGCATAGATCATAATAATTTTTCCCTATTTTAATGTAGCCTTGTCACACAACTACAAGAGGCCTACCCATTAAAGCTAGAGAAGAAATATACCAGATTTACCATGACATTCATTAATCTAGATATATATTCAATATTTTCTTTGTTGATGTAAATACGTAATTACTATTTACACTTACTTAAGTTTACTTAGGTTAATACATTATTTTGCATTATTTTATTTTGTGAGACACTTAGGAGTTTGTGTACCTTTTTGAGTGGTTATGTTCACAACACAGAAGTACAAAGCTCTAATTCAACACTAACATTTGAATCATTCACTGAGTTTTCATGTAGACAACACAATTATTCGTACTCCCTTTTTAGCACATGTTTTCTACAACACTAATTTGCGTTCTACACCATTGTAGGCTTATCCTCTCATCGTTGCACTTACTTATGTGCTTAATGGAGGATAACCCATATCTAGTGGATATGTGCCTAGTTGTATGAATTATCATGATGCTAATTCTTAGGCATTCTAGATGCATCTCAGAGGCCTTTATATACAGGCACTCTTAGTGTACTTTTATGCATAATGAATTGAATAAATTGTTATTCTAATCATACTCCTTTTTGGTCTATAGTTGTGCTTGTGTTTGAATTCTTAGTTCTTGGGTGAATTTTTCCCTAAGGCAAATTCTTACAATCTTTAAGTTTCATAAGCATCAAATATACATATAGTTAAAACATATAAACATAAAAGACTGTATCATGTTTATGAAAACTATAAAATATTCAAGTCTGTACCAAGAAATTAATAAACAAAACACACTATAAACTTGACTCATCACTAGTCAGTTATCTTTTGTGGGTATTAATTCTGATGAAGAAAATAGCACTCTCTTGGTTTTGTGTTCTTTTCCTGGAAGTTGGAATGGCTTGGTAATGGCTATGAGTAATTATATTTCCTAGATCTAATACCCTAAAATTTGATGATGTGGTCAATTTTATTTTGAGTGAGGAAACTTGTAAGAATTTCTCAAGTGGATCTACATCAGAAAGTGCTTTGAATGCACAAAGCAGAGGCAGAATGACTGAGAGACGAAAGATTTCTAGAAATCGTGGGAAATCAAGAGGAAAGTCAAAGGGGAAGAGGTCTCAATCTAGAGGACTAAGAGATTGACGGTACTATGGTAAAATAGGGCATGAGAAGAAAGATTGTTGGACTCGAAAGAAAAATAAAGGAGATAAACCAGAAGGGAACAAGGAGGAAAATGTGGTAAGTAAAAAATCCAAAGAGGATACTTTTCTTCTATCTTTAGAAAATGTTGATGATTCATGGGTTTTAGATTTTGGTGCTTCATTTCATGCTACACTTCATAGAGGTTATTTTATTGATTATCTCCAAGGGGATTTTGGGCTTGTTTATTTGGAGGATAATGAACCCACTCAGATTATTGGAAAAGGAAAAGTTTAGATTAAGTTGCAGAATGGGAATCATTGACTACTACATGAGGTAAGACATGTTCCAAGGCTGAGTAGGAATTTAATTTCAGCAAGGCAACTCAGTGATGAGGGTTGTGTAGTTACTTTTAATGATAAAAATTAGAAGGTTTCAAAAGGTTCCCTTGTAGTAGAAAAAGGTGTCAAAGTAGGAACCTTATATCTTTGTACAGGTTATATTGTTCCTTCTACTTTGATTGTTTCAAAGAAAAATGAATGTTCAGGAATAGTTGATGCAATTGAGTAGGGAGAACAAATAGCTATTGTAGATTTTGATATAGCATTGTGGCACAAAAAACTTGGGCACATGAGTGAGAAAGGTATGAAAGTACTTCATTCAAAGAAAGTTTTACCATGTCTGAAATGTGTCAATATGGATTTTTGTGAAAGTTGTGTGTATGGAAAACAAAAGAGAGTGAGTTTTGTGAAGACTGGGAAGGAAAAGAGAAGTGAGAGATTCGAGCTTTTGCATACAGATGTATGGGGAATGGCTCAAGTATCTTCCCATGGTGGCTCTCATTATTATGTTACATTTATTGATGATGCAACTAGAAAAGTCTGGGTTTATTTTCATAGACAAAAATCTGATGTATTTCAAACTTTTAAGAAATGGAAATGCTTGGTTGAAAATAAGACTAGAAAGAAATTAAAATTGTGTAGATCTGATAATGGTGATGAGTATTGTATTCATGAATTTAAAGATTATTACTCTGCTAATGGTATTCGTAGATAGAAAATTGTTCCAAGGACTCCACAGGAAAATGGAGTGGCTAAACGCATGAACAGGACTATAATGGAGTGTTCAAGAAGCATGAGGTTGCATGTTGGGTTGCCCTTAAACATGTGGGTGGAGGATTTTAATATTTTTATATATTTGATTAATAGAGGTCCCTCTACTCCTTTGGGTTGTGGTATTTTAGAGGAAGCATGGACTGGTAAGAAGGTGAGTTATTCTTTTCTCAAAACCTTCAATGTGAAGTATTTTCTCATATAGATTTTGAAAATAGAACCAAACTAGAAGTTAAGTCAAAAAAATGTGTATTTGTTGGATATGGCATTAATGAATTTGGTTATAGGCTTTGGGATTTTGAAAATCATAAAATTGTAAGAAGCAGGGATGTCATATTCAATGAGAAGGTGTTGTACAAAGATCAATTGCAGCAACATGAGAAGAAAGAAGATGATTATGTAGTCTTGTATGATACTCCAAAAGTTGATCTTCTAGTAATTCCTCATGATGTGCAAAAATCATAACAAAAAATACCACACGCCCTAGTGAATGTTTGATAGTCAACAAGGATAAGCAGACCTCCAAAAAGATTTTCTCTTTCCTTGTACTCTATTTTACTTAGTGATGCTAGTGAACCTGAATGTTATGATGAAGCTGTGTAGGTGGATACAAATATTTAATGGGAGTTTGCAATGAAAGAAGAAATGGACTCTTTTTTGAAAAATAAGACTTGGGATTTATGCAAGTTTCCTATAGGTAAAAAAGCTTTGCAAAATAAATGGGTTTACAAGTTAAAAGAAGAGGATGGAGGTAAGAAACAATTTAAAACCAATTTAGTTGTAAAATGATTTTCACAGAAAAAAGGAATTGATTTTGATGAGATATTCTCTCATGTTGTTAAAATGACTTATATTCACATTGTTTTAAGTATTATGGCTACTGAAGATTTGCATTTAGAGTAGCTTGATGTTAAAATAGCCTTCCTTCATGGTGATTTTGATGAAGAGATATATATGGAAGAGCCACAGGGATTTGAGATCAAAGGTAAGGAGAACTTAGTATGCAAATTGAAGAAAAGTTTATATGGCTTGAAACAAGCACCTCAGCAATGGTATCTAAGATTTGACAGGTTTATGCATGAGTATGGATACAATAGGTGTCATTTAGATCATTGTGTTTATTTTAAGAGGTTGGATGATGATAGCTACATTATTTTATATTTATATGTTGATGATATGCTTGTAGCTGGGTCTAACATGGATAACATTAAGGGGTTGAAATGCCAGTTAGCACATGCATTTTCTATGAAGGATTTGGGGGAAGAAAAAAAAAATTCTTGGTATGAATATTTGTAGAGATAGGAAGAATAGAAAATTGGCATTATCTCAGGTTGATTATATTGAGAAGGTGTTGCAACATTTCTCTATGGAGAATGCTAATGATGTCAACACACCTTTACCTAGTCATTTGAAGTTGACTAAGGAGATGTGTCCCAAGACATAAGAAGAGGAGGATAAGATGTCTAAGGTACCTTATTCTTTAGCTATAGGAAGCTTGATGTATGTTATGGTATGTACAAGGCTAGATATTGCACATGTAGTGGGAGTTGTTAGCAGATATATGATTCATCCAGGAACTGAGCATTAGAATGCAGTTAATTGGATTCTCAGATATTTAAGAGGAACATCCAATAAGTGTTTGCACTTTAAGGTCTCTACTACTACTTTACAAGGATATGTTGACTTAGATTTGGCAGGGAATATTGGTACCAGGTGGAGTAATATAGGTTATGTATTTACTATTGGTGGGGTAGCAATGAGCTAGGTTTCTCGATTATAGTAGGTTAATGCTTTATCCACTACAGAGGTAGAGTATGTTGATTCTATAGAGGTAGCCAAGGAGATGATATGGCTTTAGTTCTTCATGGAAGAATTGGGACACCCATCAAGGGATAATTATTTGTTCACAAATAACTAGAGTGTCATTCATCTTGCAAAGAATTCAGCTCTGCATTCAAAGACAAAACACATATAATTGTTGTACCATTTCATCTGGTTAATTTTGGATGATGGATAGTTAAAGCTAGAGAAGATACATACAAATGACAATCTAGTAGATATGTCTACAAAGGTAGTGATGAGGGAGAAGTTGAACTCCTCTTCAGCTTTGGTTGGTCTTCTAGACTAAAAAAACTAAAAGAACAATAGAGTCCAGGGTGGTTTCATATTCTAGTGGGAGCTATAGGTTTAGTAGTGCTATGATCAATCTCCAAGTGGGAGGTTCTTATTATGGAGTCTAATCAGTCTCCAAGTGGGATATTGTTGTGATGTGGAGCCTAGTTAGACTCAAAGGTTTATTCAATGCAATTTCCCTCCAGATTATTTATGTGATGATTTGGGGGTAGTGGCCCCAAGATGAGGTCAAGGGGCAGCACCCCTACAGTGTGGTTCCCTATCGCAATACAGGGTGGGGTTGAGGGGCAATGCCCCCATGGGGGTTTTGAGGGGCAACAGCCCCAAAGCCAAAAAAAACCTTATATTGTAAAAGGCATCAGCTACTATTTTTCTATTATTCTAGCCCTAAGTTTGTAAGTAGCAAAAAGCTTGTATAAAAAGGGTTAGGGTTAGGGATTTTCATAAGGAGTGATGTGAAAATTGATTCTTGTGGCAGTATTGAGCTATAAGGGATTGCAAATTGTAATCAGGTTGTCATCACTAGATAATAATAATATTGGACTTGTTGTTGGTGGACATAGCCCAAGGATTGGGTGAACCATGTTAAATCTTGGTGTCTTGTGTTCTTTTATGTATGATCTACTATTTTATAATATCGGTTATATTTGCATGTAATTGTTATTTCTATCTAAGGTTAATCCTAACACAACTTATGGGATAGCAAAAAAAGAAAGCCACTTGAAGAAATATGTATAAAATGTCAATTTCATGGTGATAATTATTTGAATAAATAATAGTACATCTTTTTAGCTAAATATTGTAAGAATAACTTGTCTCATAGAATCTACAACCACATTGTCATCTTCTTCAAGCATTTTGATTCATGCCAACTTTTTATTTTCTAATAAATTTAACTAGGTTCAAACATTCTTTTGGCTTTTCTTTATTTTGTTGGAAGTTATCTACATTAAATCCATAAGAAAACTCATTTTCTCTGTGAGTCTGGATTAGACTTAATTTTTCACCTTTTCTTTGATTTTTATAAATTCCTATATTACATTTCAATTTTTTATGGGCTTATGATCTATATATCTAAAATTCTAAAGTAGAAAGCAAGATCAATGTTGATTTCCTTTTGAAGGACTTATTTCTATTTTGATGGCTTGTGGGACACCTAGTTGATTGGTCAACATATATGGGCACATATGGCTTCTCATTTTGCTTATTTTTCAGATTGGTCATCTTTCTCTATCTAGTTTCATTTTGCAATTAAACTTAGGGGTCTTACATATAATCTTGCTCTTGGATTTAAGAGTACACAATTTCTAGTCATTTGTGTGGATTCATCTATTTGCAAGTAATATAAGATGTAAACTCCTTGTAGATAGCTTGGAGTGCTTTGTTACAACTATTATAGAGCTTATGTATGCAAAAGAGGTAAACATAGACAACATACATGAACTATTTGATAAAATTCTATAAAATAGATATCATCTCCATTTAAACTTACATGAAAATACATTTGTTGAGTAAATTTCTTACTGCATAACATCTTCCAAGTCATATGGTTTCTATTATTTTGTCACATATTTTGAAAATTATCCACATTTATAAAGGGATTAAATGTGTGGATTTTTATTTTCCCTTTTCTTTGGAGGATAATGTTCTTCTTCTATCTTATAGAGCATGGTCATTCATCAAGAAGAGAATAGATGCAAATGGCCTAGTAAATATGAGTGCAAAATGTAGAAGCATAAACAGGGCATGTCAACTTGTAAAATATCATCACCACAAGATATATTCAAAATGAGTTTGAATGGTGTGCAAGGCTTGTCCCACCATGTTGGCAATCTAATAGGAAAATCAAATTTTACAAGTAGTCACAAAGAAAAATTACCATGCAATATAAGATGTAATTCATTCTAGATAGATTCCAGTGCATGGATACCTAGTCAAATTTTCCAAATGTTGCCATTGCAATTTCCCCAGTAGACATGTATGCAAAACAAGGAAGCATGGGTAGGACAAATGAATTGTTTTCTAGAATCCTTCAAAGAGGTAGCATATGGGCTACAAAACATAGATGCCAATAGTTGGTGATCTTCTAGAGAAATTGCGAAAATGATGAAGGAGAGTGGTTAGGTGGCCAAATCCTCAAGGTTAATGGTAGTCTTGCCTAATGGGATAATTTCCTTGGATATTTGCTACTTAATTGGTATATTATTTTTAGATTCATTTGATATTGTTGATTCTTTATTTTAAGGATACATAATTTACTTCAATCTCAAACAATAGGCTAGAAAATCTAAAACATATGCACTGTTTAGTAGGGGTCAAAAAAAACATTTCAAAGGCACACTGTCTAGTTGGGGGAATTACTTGGTATGTGGTGTAAGAGTTGAACCTATTGTACTCTATGTCCCTGACTCTCAACTCCTTCATTCCTGTAATAAACACAAGAATTAGCATTTGATTTGACCATGCACATCAAGTGACATTCAAATCAAAAACAAAAGAAGGGTTGTCATACCCTTTTGAATCCAAACTAAGTACAAATAGTTGTAGCATGAACCATGGTTGGAGATTTTATATTGGTCAATGATAGTGGATTTGGACATAGCTGGTGGAGATAATTCTCAATGGCATCCATCACTTATATCATGATTTGTCGTGGCCACAACATGTGGCTTCAAAGCTAGAAGACTTTAACCCTGTTGCAACCTGGTCAATGGCATGGGATTGCCGAAGGTGTAAACTACATGCCATGAATGTGCCAAGGAAATCCCATTTTCTAGTTGTGTGAAACTTTTCTGGGGCTAATGACATTCAGTGAGAGGGAAAAAAACTTCATTGCTTCACGCCATGGTTTTTTAATTGAAAAATGAATTGCTTCTAAAAGAATACTTTGAAAAGTATCATTTTAGAAATAATGTGGATGTAATTTTAAAAATAAAAAGAAGAATATAAAATAATAATAAATGAGATGTTAAGAAAATTGGTAATTTAAGTAATAGTATAAATACTAAATTTTTCACAACTACAATATTTTAATTATGGTTTTATATATAATTTGGTATCCTAAGACTTGTAATATCTAATTAATTTTAAATTATACTTAAATAGAAAATGTATATTATAAATTTCATGAATGAGTAATATAAAATATTTAATCTAAGAAGATATTTTATAATATTTCTTTTTAAAAATATAAATTTTCTTTTAATTTCTTTAATTAAATTTTATTATAATTTGTATCAAATTTAATGAGAGAGGGTGGTGGAAAGAATCTTGTTAGTTGGAATGGCCATGATTAATTTGCAGTCGGATCCTAATGTTTCAACCCCCACTCAGTTGAATGCATTGGCAGTAACTCCACAACCATTGGAACAGAATCTTTGGGATTCAATCGGTGTGCCTAACTCTGATTTAGATTGGCTCGTACATAATTCAGTTTAATGATTTGGCTATGGAATTCTATTTTTTGGTCTCTGGCTCTTCTATTTGTGTTCTTTCAGTTTGGGCAAAATTGCAAAGCAATGGTTCATCTCGACAATTATCTTTTTTCAATTGAAGGCATCTCTTATGTTGCAGCTCTAAGTCTATTTGCTACCAAACTTATTGTATATGTATTATGCAGAAGCTTAGAGTTGGTTATCTTAAGATGGGTGATAACCTTTTGTAATTATTTGCTATTAATATATACATACATGTAAACTTTAGGGATGATGCTGGGTTTTCTTCGTTGATTCTTTCCCAGTTGACCTCATTGAATCAGATTAATAAATATTATAGTGGCTTGCCACGTTTCCTTTAAATAAAAAAAATGAATATGAATTTAGATCTTTATTTTGTAAACAAAATGTTCTTGTACAATTATGTAGACTTGAGAATTTTATTTGGCTATAGCATAATTCACATAGATTTATAATTGTGTGCATGCAATCTTGCTAACTAATAGAAATTATGAAACAATAAATTTTTCATAGCTTATTTATTTTATACACACTTTATTATGTTTTATGAAACCTTGAAAAAGAGAACAATTATCAAATTTTCAAAAAATTAGTTTTAAAGATGTTGTCAATAGGAAGAAGAGTAGTTCTTATAAAATTTGATGGAAGTAAGGGATGTTTGAATGTGATTAGTAATTTTCTTACATAGAATAATGAGATTAGGCCAATTTAATTTATTTGATCTAAGGGAAAAGGTACCAATAATAAAGAAAGTGTACTTTGTCCCTAAAGGAACAATATTGAATGGTAAATGTTATTTATTTTTGGACTATGATAGTAAATATATGTTTGAGATATTGATTGGATATGAATCTTAAATATTCTAGGTCCTTAAATGAACTAATGACTTGTGAAGATGGGGAACTTAATAATGAACATAAGTTAGGAACCTTATTGATGGAAGTTTGAGATATTTGTGATTATCCTTGAAGGGTTTATTGAGATAAGGATTCATATAGAGAGTGTAAAGGGTGAGTGTTGTTAAAAAATAAGGCCATAATGATCTCGTACAAAGATTATAAAACTATGATTAGTATGAGAAAGAGATGGTAGAAGTGTCATGAATGAGTTATGAAAAAAAAATTAACCTAATCCATTAATAAACAAACCTTAGAAAAAGTAAAAATGACTAATTATCATGTCACTTATGTAGTCATTTATTTGGTAGTTTATGTATTTTTTTGTGTTTAAGTGACTAGTTATTAGTGACTAATTATCTAATAACTTATTTAGTTTTATTTGGTAATTTATTTACTCATTTCTATTTGGTTGATCTAATGATTTTATCCAATGACCAAATTAGTCACGTATTTAGTCACCTATACCTATAAATTGTAAAGAAATAGTGAAATGTGATCAGTCTTTGTCACATGACTAAAAGGTTTAGTGGTGTGACTAAATGTTTTGGTCATGTAATCACATATTTTCCAAAATGTACTAGTGATTCTTACTTGCTTTTTCAGCGTTTAAATCTTCAAAGAGTGTTTAACAGATTGACTATGTGGTAGGTTTTATTGTTGGTTCAGTTGATAGGATCATAGTGATAAGTTGGATTGATTGTTTGTTTACATTGCTCAGATGATAGGTCAAGGTATGATTATCATTGAAGTGTCATGCTTTGAATTTTAGTCTACAAAAGCACAAATATTTAAGCAAAGGAGGTGATTATCTATAGTGATTATTTACAAGGTTTATTGTAAATTTTTAGTGGGTTTTGTGAATTTTAGGGTTTTGGGGGATATTTGATGTTTTGTGTTGCTCATTGTTTAAGGAATTTTTATGGTTTCTAGGGATTTTTTCTAGAACATTATGTGATTTTTAGTGATTTTTTTAGGACATTGTGTGATTTTTATGGATTTGTTCAAAATGTTTTTATGATTTCTATGGATTTTTCCATGACCTTTTATGATTTTTATGGATTTTTTTAGGACATTTTATGATTTTTAGGATTTTTTTAAGGATCATATTTGAATTTTTAGGATTTTTTCAGGATCGTATCTGAATTTTTAGGAGGTTTTCAAGATTATAAAGGATTTTCAAGTGATAGTGTTAATCTAATATCTGATAAATCCAATGGATAACATGTGCTTAGGGACATGCCCCCAGTTCAATTTTAAACTCATGCATTGTGTAGGAAATATGCCCCAGACAAGATGCAAACTATGTGCAAAGGCCAAAGACTGAGTATGTATAGACTGGTGATGTGTGGATAAGGTAACAATGGATATTAACTAGTTCGTCAGCCATGGTCAAAGACTAAGGATATCTTGCAGTATAAAAGATATGATCAAGTAATGACAAGGGAGAAGAACTAGATGGAATCCTGATAGATGAAGGAGAAACAACTAATTACACATGACATCTATTTTCTAGGTTTTCACCATGGTACTTGCCCAAAGCACCTATTTTCCATGTTTTCACTTTTGGACAAAAAATTTCTCTTGACTCAAATTTTTGTGCCAAGATGCCTATTTTCCAAGTTTTCATCAAGGCATCCATTTTTTCATGACTTTTCTTTTCTTTTTTCATGAATCTTTTCCTTTTTTTGCTATTTTTTCAAGACTTTTATATAGAATCATGAATGCTTCTAACAAATACTAGAAATGAATCTTTTGTCAATACTGCTAGCTGATAATCTTTGGAACCACAAGTGACTATAACTTCGTAGGATTCGCTCCAAATTTGTAGCTAAATTCAAACCACTAGAATAGCCTCTAGATATGCCATCGTGTATTGTATGCAAGACAGTGTCTATCTCTTGTGAATCAATGCATCTAAGAAGGGTTTGGTCAAAGGATCTCTTGTAAAGGGGATTAATGATGATGATGTACTAAAAGGTTTTATGGATATAGGTTTGATTTTGGGTCTTGGATAAGTTAGGTAGTTGGATTTGGAGATAAATAGTTGGACACAAGGAAGATCTGAGAGGATTGAGACTAATGACTTCCCATATGAAGGCTAATCGAGAGAGCTCAAAAAGATTTTGTGGCATATTGAATCCTAGAAACATATATTTATGCCATCAAATTGTTCATTTTGTATATTTGGGAGCTTCTTAGCTTTTTCCTTTTCATGGTCTAATGGTGCCTTTCAATTTTAACTAAGAGACCCATTCTTGCCATTTTGTCCATTTTTTTCTTCATTTTTAGTTTTCTAGCTGGAAGATGGAGTTGACTCTACAAACCATGCCAATGTGTCCAATTTAGAAGAAATTTTTTTCTTTACTGTCATCAATTTTAATGCCTTCATAGAGTTCCCAAGTATTTATAAGAGCATCATCATCATCGAATCAATCAAAGATCGATGGTCCATGTAGGTCCCAATCCAATAGTTTAGGATAACTTGAGGAGATGTCATCAGTAATGGTGAATGGGCTCTGGTAAAAGGTATATATGTTTATTAGATTCAATGGTATTATTGGGGTCATGTTTAGACACTGGAGGACTTGGATCCCAAAAAAAATTGATCCAAGGTGTAGAGTTGGATTGAGCAATAAGTGGAGTTATAGTAAGATGTTTATTCTCCACATGTAGGCTATTAGGGTTTTGACAAAGATATGGTCAAGTGTACAAGGACTATCAAAATCATCAATTTTAGGTTGGGTGTCCTCATATGCCTTTTCATCATTCAAAATATTCACAGTCTCACAGAAGGGTACCTTAGTACTAGGAGAACCTATTTGAAATGGCTTGAATTTGAACCCCAACCTAGGAGGTCATCCTTTTGCAATGATAGGTTCAATTAGTCCTTGTTTCTGAGATCCAAGACCACTACATCCATCATAGCCTTGTTTTTGTATGATAGTAAACCCAGTTCCATACTTGTTAGGAGATATCAAAGTGGGTTCTTGTTTTACTTTTTCTTTCTCAATACAGACAGATGTATTCTCATAGACATGTTCTTCATGTAGGGAACCTCCACTAATAAAATTGGTATAAGTGATATTTTGTGTACATATCATGGGTTTTTTTACTTGCATTAGTTGTGGTTTACCATAATATTAGGGAGAAAGTGATAACTCCCTAATGTGGAATATTTGAGACATAAAGTATTATCTACACCCTTTGTCTTCAATCTTTAGCTTCTTCTTGGTCTTATTGAGGATTACATGAGGATCCACATATTTATTTGAATCTATGGGTTGTGCCTCATTGTTTGTTGGGAATTGGTATTTTGTGGTTCCTCTAAAACTAGCACAAAATTAGAAGGGGTTTGGATCACTAGGAATGGTAACCTCTACATTTCTATATGTAAACTTTAAGCATTGGTGATATGTAGAGGGTACCACTTTCATAGCATAAATCCAAGGACATCCTAGTATCATGTTGCAATTGATTTCAATATCTAGGACATGGAATAATGTATTCTTAGTAACCACATCAACTCTTACATGTAATATGATAACACCTTTGGAAAAGAATTCACTATTATCATAGGCCTTTATTATGATTCTATGGAAGGGATCCATGCCTCTTTCAAAATAACCAAGACCCTTGATAACTTTAAGGGTATAGATGTTTAGTCCTTCTCCACCATCTATCAAGACACATCTAACCTTGATGTTATAGATAAAGACCTCAAGATGAAGGGGATCATTATGGTTAGGTCTAATATCTTTAGGGACATCTTGAGATGAAAAGGTGATATGCTATTATGTGGATAAGTTCCCAACCATGGCCTAGAACTATGAAACATTGATGTTATCAAGAACTACTCACTCATTTAGGGCTTGATCAAGGATCTTCTAATGCTGGGGTGATTGATGCAAAAAATCTAGGATGGATATTTGTGCGGGAGTTTTGCCAAGTTGGTCAACAAGGCTTTCATCAAAAGAAGTGGGAGCATTAGTTCTACCAAGGGTTGGAGGTCTAATAGGGGCTATAGGTCTAGTATAAGCTCTAGGTAAGGTGATATTTTTATGATCAGTAGTGATAGCACAACGAGGGTCTTCAGCCTTTAGGGTGAGTGTACATATGCCAGATTTAAACTCATTGAAACAATTGATGGTGTAGTCATATCCAATGCGCATGTAATTATCCAATGAGTTTGAGTTTGAACTAGAGGCTTTTCCTTTGTCACAGTTCCCCAACATATCCTTAAAAATGGTATGATCGAAATTAAAGGACAATAATGAATGGTCTACAAGAATCATACCTTCAATGATAAGGTATTGGATCTCATGTTTTAATTGGAAACATGAAGTTGTCTTGTGTCCTTTGGTACGATGATAGTCATAGAATTCATCGTCATCCCACTAAGAGGGTTTAGTTGATGGTTCATCCTTGACCATGGGTAACTGCAAGAATTTATTGTCAAGTAATTGTTGAAGTACAGTCTCAAGAGGTATCCCCAAGGGTGTGAATTTCATGTTTTAATTTCTAGGACATCTTCAAGGTTTTTCCTATGTTGAGGTATCATTTTTCTATTCTTGAGGTGGTGTTTAGTTAGAATTTTGTGAATTTGTAGGATTTGCACCTTCAAGGGTCAACTGAGATTGTTTCATGTTGATTATCCATGCATCCACAATACCATCATTGGTTACATTCTTATTCTTGGAGAAAAAGTTTGCCTTGTCATTAGACAAGTTTGTGTTAGTATTTTCCTTGTTTTTTTTTTCAGATGCCTTCACGAATGAGGGCATCTTCAATGGTAACTCCCTTTTTCATCAACATGGAAATAGTGCTCATAATTTTGATCTTGAGTTCATACATTAGGTCAATAAATAAGTTTTCAATGCATAGATTGACTTGTTGTTCTTTGGGAATATCTAGTGAGCATTGACTGACAAGGTTTCTCCGACACAATATGAATGTTATGAATGGTTCTACCATCTTTTGTTTTGTTGAACACAAATCTAAAAGTGTCACCTCATTTGTTATGTTGGATTTGAAATGGTATATTAATCTTTTCGCTAATTCTGACCAAAATTTTATATTACTCGACCGTTTGGAGTACCATTCAAGTGCTAGCCCACTAAGAGAATGAGGGAATAGTCTCATGAGATATGTGAGATTGTCACTAAGCTTAGTACAAGAAACACAAAATTCTCTAATGTGATCAATTAGGTTGGCTTTTCCTCAATATTTTTCAAATCTTAGTGCCTCAAAGTGTCTTGGAAAGGAGGCATATACAGACTTTTATCAAAATGATTAGGATGTAAATCCCTCTCTGTGTATAGAAATTATTTCTTCTGGACTCCCAATGCCTCAACTTGTTTGGCCAATTATTTTATTTGGTGTAGTAAATCCTCATTAGGGTTTTTAGTGTTAGGCCTTTTTTCATGTCTTTTGTGTCTATGAGTAGATATGTTGATATGACAAGAACTATGTCTACTCAGTTCTAAGATTTTGTATCTAAGGACTCTAGTGATGTGTCACTAGGTGGAGGTGTTGTTGTACCATATTTTGTGGTTTTTTTTGTGGTTTTTTTTAATTCTATTTGTTGTGGGTGTGGTTGAGATACATTTGTCAATTGAATGTAAGGCCATGTATGTGACTATTGTTGCAGAGGTATCTATTGAGTTTAGTATGGCACATGTTGTTGTTCCAATAATTATTATTGATAGGTGATTTGTTTCTCTAATCATTTTTTATATTCCAACTATTATTTTAGTTTCTCTTGTTGTTTATCAAACATTTATTGTTATTGTTGGAATTGTTCTTGGTACATTGTGTTTAAGTCAAGTGGATTTAGACTAAGTTGTGTGTTAGGGATGTTGGGTTCTTGTACCACTTAAGTTTTTTGCTATGTTTATGGATTTTGATATGTCACATACATAATAAGTAGATTCTAACTTGGTTGTGCATTAGTAATGTTGGGTCCTTGAATTGCTTGATGTTATTGTTGTCTTAGATGTTAATTGTGTCCCTTAGAAGCAAGCATTATGTTAGGATCCATGTTTGATATGTTTGTGTGTTTGATGCTTCACCTTGGGACATCATATTGATTTGAAAATGGGCCATATTCATTTGAGGAATTTGTGAAATGTTGATAAGACTCTTCCTTTGTGTGTCGATAGGGGTTTTTGCAGTAAATGTTGATGCTTCGCATGACATACTCATAGGAGGCACCACAACATTTGATGTTATAGTAGTTGGTAAAGTTATGAGAAAGGGTGAACTTTGTTGATTTTCCTCTAAAGGAGGCATGTCTGGCATCCTTGTGGTGCAAGTCCCCTTAGGTACTTCTTTTGGTTGCATCATTTGATAAAGGTTAATCCTTAGTGTCCTTTTGGAATACTTTGGAAGAGTCTTGTTTTCATTGATTGATGGAGGTTCATCAAATAGGGTATTGATATTTATGTGTTCAAAGGTACCTAGGATAATTTCAATGATTGATTCTTGGTGACTTCTCCTAGTTATGATCTTTGTAGTTGAATTCTCCAAAGGTTGTTTCCCCTTATCCGAGTCTAAATTAATCATAGGTTGAATATTTTCAAATGTGAGGTTGTCTTGATATTTAGACTTAGGTCCTTCTTTGTTGGGATTAAACTTGACTATCTCTTGGGCTGCCAAGAGTTTAAAGATTTTTCAAAAAGTATTGTCTTGACAAGCCCTAGCCATTTCTTTTTCAGTAATACCATAATCTGTGTTAGAATCATCACTTAGGTGCAAAGTACCTTGTTGTTTTTTTTAAGGATTGAAGGTACTTGTGTTAAATTTTCTTAATTCAAAGGAGTAGGTTTATTCATCCTTGGGTGTTGTAAGTATATTTCCACATCTAGGTGGTATGGGTAAGACTATGGGTTTGAAATTAGGACTCCATTGAACCATTCTATGTGTAGGGGAAATTTTTAGAGGGAACTTCATAGTAGACATGTTTTTGAGGGTTGGTTATTTCATTTCTTGAAGGTTAGGGTTTGGGGGATACATACTTAATGGGTCCATGAGCAAGGATTGTGAGGTTTCGATCTGATCTATGTCAAATGTTTGTGGAGGTTTCTTGGTCATCTTTTGTCTTGGATGGTCTTTAGGTTGTGTTTGTACTTCCTAAAATAACAGTTGATATAGTTATTTTGGTCTCTAAGCTAATTGTATCCTTGCGAGTACTAGCATGATACCTAAAGATGAAGATATAATGGAAAAACCCTAAATGGACTCTCTTCCTCCCAAGTGCATCCCTAAACTACCAAATGCACTCTTACAATACCAAGTGTGCCCTTAGGGTGTGTACTTGGTATCTAGAAGGGTGCAGTTGGTAAATGAGGTGTTAGGGTGACAAAAATGTACAATATGAATGATCTAAGTGTTTTTAGGGGTTTTCTAGGGTTTAGGGATGTAGTGCAAGCTGTGAGAATGTTGTTTGGGCTTTTGGAAGCTAAGATAAACTTCCTAGTTACCAAGTGTGCTCTGAAACTACTAACTACACTATGAAACTACCAAGTGTGCACCTAAGGTGTACAGTTGGTAAACCAGGGGTGCAATTGGTAATAAAGGCCAAAACTTGATAATTTGGAAATGGGTATGCAAGATATGTATTTTTTTTTGGATTTTTAGGGGTTTAGGTGTGCTATGCAACCTAAGGAAGTGAAAAATGACCTAGGGTTATGATATGAAAGATTTGAATGACCTAAGGGAATGATGCACTGATGCAAATGAGAGTGAGGTTTTAGAGTTTGACTAAGGGGCATGAAAATGACTCTAAGGTATGCAAAATGTAGATTGTGTTTGACCTTAGACTTGAAAATGATGTTAAAGGTTAATGTATGCAACTTGAGGTTATGCTAAGGGAGGTATGTTAAGGTTGATAATGATGTTTAGGATATGAAAAATAGGGATGTGAGATCATGCAAGTTGTTGGGTTTGACAAATGGTTTGGACAAGTTGATTGTTGAAGATGTTTGTGGGATTTTGATACTTGGAGGGAATGCTAGGGTTTTGGACCATGAAAGGTGAAGGGATTATACAACTAGGGTTAAGAAAAATAACATTTAGGGAGACTCAAGATATGATAATGCTATAACAAGGGTGTATGCAAGGTTTTGAACTTAAGAGAAATCTTTGGAAAGTATTAATATAAGAGTTTAACCTTATGAAGATAGACTTTGAATCTTGACCAAAAGAGACAAAAATCAAAAAGATCAAGTTGATAAAAATGACAAGGTCAAATCCATCAAGACAAATAGATTTTGACCCAAGAAAATGAAAAAAAAAGATGAAAAAGGACTAAGGTCAAGATCCATCATCCATCAACATAAGGAGATACTCTAGGACTCATACTTTGCTCTAATTTTTTACTAAGTTCAAAGGGGTTTTAGGTTCAAAATGAGGTTTTGGGGGGATCAAAATGAGGGTTCTTTGGATTGGATATGTAAGATGCAAGGATACTAGGATGAAAAGTGATGTTTAGGGTGTAGAATGATGTTTACGGTTATGTTCATAGTGAGGAGCTTATATACATGCTTCTTGAGGCAATTCTAGGGTCCTAAAATGTAGTGTGGAAGCAAAAAATGGTTGTTTTGGCAAGAAAATGTGTTTAGATAGCACCAAGTGTGATATAATAGCCAATTAGAGTGCAGTTGGTAGTTTCATAGCATAGTTGGGAAGGTGGGTTCAAACTTAAGTGATTTTGAAATTGATGACTTTCAAACTATTATATCAGAGAGCTAGTTGACTAGGGATGAGGTTATGATTAGAATGGAGATGCAAAATGAGGTTTGGGACATGAGAGATGGAACCTAAGATGTGAAAAATAAGGTTTAGGGCATGCAAGAATGATGTTCATGACATGATCAGAATGAGAGTCTATACATGCATTTGGTAGCAGTTCTAGGGTCCCAAAATGTTGTCTACTTTGATAGAGCCAACTACACTTAGGGTGAAGTTGGGGCCAGTTAGAGTGCAATTGGTAGTTTCATAGCATAGTTGGTAAAGTGGGTTAAATCTTGGATGATTGTGGACTTGGTAACTTTCGGACAATTATGCAAGAGAGTGAGATAATAGGGGATAATCCTATGATCAAAATGAGGATAAAAAATGAGGGCTAAGACATGCAAAATGAGGGTTGGGTTATGTAAGAATACAAGGTGGGGCATGCAAGATGAAGATTAAGGGTTGAAAGGTGAAGACTAGAAGATGCAAAATGAAGCCTAAGGGATGCACTATGAAAGCTAAGGGATGCTCTATGAGGACTAAAAGGTGAAAAATGAGGACTAAAGGATTCAATTATGAGGGTCAAAAGATGGAAAATACAAGGGTATGTTATGCAAATATGGAGTCTAAATCATGCTAGGGACTTCTAAGCTTACAAGTCTCCATGTTTACAAGGTTTCAAGTGTTTGACAAAATATTTGCAATTTTTTGACAAGAGTTGTAATATTTTGACAATGTTTGAAAAGTCTCCCAAGGGTCAACATGTGTTTGGTGTGAGTTTGTAAATTTGGTATTTATCTTGATTAAGGTTATTCGCACACAAGACACAATCGACAAGAATAGCTATTGTTAAACTTAAAAGATACATCGCAACCTATGATTTAAGACTGTATTCACTGAATTCCCACTTGAATCAAAGTTTAGTGATGCTTATCTAGAGTAGACAACCTAGGATCTTGGCACCAAAGGCTCACCCTTACAACACACTCACTTTTTGGGGCTAACAAGATTCACTTCCCAAGAGTCATCACTTTGCAAGGGATTGTTGCCTCTACTAAGGACCGCAAGAATATGGGATGTCTTCATGGGCATGGGTGACCCCCTAAGCTAGTAGATAGAAAGGATTTTGACCACTAAGACATAGTATTTATATTGGGCCCTATGTTCAAAAAGTGAATGATAAACTTCCTCGAAAATTCTCCCAACCCTGAGAACTAGGGTTTGATGCACTACAAGGGTACTTGAGGAGAGCTATCATGCAGCAATATCATCGATAGGGTATTAACTATATTGAGTATGTTATAATGGCTAGAGTGTAGACCTACCTTTGACCCATTACTGCTTTGAGGCCAACTCCTGGGACTCACTAAGTGGTAAGTCTTGGTTCCAATGCATGTCTCTCTAAAAAATTGTAGGTATTTCTCTTGCACCCAAGATCTATTGGTTTCAGATTGGTTTTGACAATTGAGTGTCAACACACTTAAGAAAATTCTAAGGTTGATGTTGAGTATAATATAGATGCCGAGCTACAATATGTGTTGAGCCAAAAGTTCAATAGGTGTCGAGTTATTAAACTGTCGAGCAAAGTATAGGAGCTAAGTAAAGTATAGGTGATGAGCGAGATAGAGTTACTAAAGGTGTCGAGCAAGATAGAGTTACTATAGGAGCCGAGCAAGATAGAATCCTATATGTGTCGAGCATTAGTAATCAATAAGTGCCAAGTAACATAGAATTAGTATATGATTTTTTGCCTTCAAACACTCAGATGTAAATCATTTTTGAGTCAACTCAAGATGAATCTCAAAGGATCTAAAAGATAAGATTGAATCTATTACATTTCCTATGTAATCAGCATGCAACCAATTAGAAAAATGGAGAAAGCATACAACCAATTAGGAAATATGGAAATGATTGAGTGGGAAATATGGATAAATCTTGATTGTAGATTCATACCTAACCCTAAGTCTCGAAGCCTTTATAAGGAGGTTGAAACCCCATAATTTAGTGTTGAATTAGAGAGTAAGAAGTCATGTGGAAATGCATGAAAGAATGCTAGCAAAGTTTTGAAGGAAGAAAAAGGGGTGTAAGGACTTAGAGGAAGAATAGCACTGTAGAATCAAGTTGATCAGAATAGATCATCAACACTATGAATAGAGATATATCAGATCAAGAAGGATCAAATCAGATTGGACAGAACAAGTATCTAGAATCAACAATTGAAGATTGTAAGTTATCAAGTCAACACATTCTACTATACTTTCTAACCATTGTATTAGGAGAATGAAAATCTTATGATGATAGGTTGGTTTAGCAGCCATATTGTAAATCCTTAACAGGGTTGTAAATCCTTTAACAGGGTAACATTCCAAGTGAGTGTTTGTAAATCCTTTAACTAGGTCACTTTTAACAGGGTGTAAAGCCTTTAACAGGATAGACCTTTCACATGGCAGACCATTGATGGTGGTCAAACTTTGTAACCTTAACCAATTACATATTGCTACAGTGATAATTTGTGGGTGTCATCCCCACCCCAATTTTACCTTCTCATTTTGGAGGGTTTTTGGGTGACCAAAATCTTGTGCTATCTATTTTCATGCATATCTTTACTTTCATATTAATTAGATATGTTAAATACATGTGATTAATCTTAGTTAAAAGTTTTAGAGGTTAAAATTTGTTACTTTTGATTCACACCCCCCCCCCCCCTCCCTCAGAAGTAAATCTTCCCACTTGTAAATTCCAACAATTGGTATCAGAGCCAAGTTCACACAAGGAGAAGCCATACAGCTTGGAGAAAAAGATCTGGAAATGGAAGTCTACAAACTTGGGAAGATCATAGAGAACCAAGAGATTGAGATACATCTCATTCTACATTCTTTGGAAGAAACCAGGGAAGAATTGAGAAAATCCTGAAAGAGAAGAAGAGAGATTGCCATAGTTGAGAATGACACATAGTACAAGGAGATGGACACCTCAAAAGTATTTGCAAATGGAGATTCCAAAGAGTTTGATGCAGTAATAGTAGACCTGATGGAAAAGAATAGAGCTCAAGTAGAGGAGATCAAAACTCTAAAGCTTAAACAAGAATCTTAAGCCATGATGCTTTGTGAAGTGACTGAACAGAAGAAAAGAGCTATTGAAGATAAGGCTATGATAGAAGAAGACAAGAGAAACCTTGCCAATAGATTGGAGGAAAAGTCAATTGAGCTTGCAAGAATTTCCAACATGTAGCTAGACACCCTAAGTCAAATGATGAATGCACATCATGAACTGAATGTCAAGGACATTGAGATCTCCACACTAAAGATGCAAAATGAATAGCTACAAAATGACCTAAAAAGAGAAAAGGAGATTGTAGAGAGCTTCAACAAACCCAATGAAGCCATCAAGTACTTTGAACAGCTTTTGAAATCACCAAGATCTAGCAATGATACTTCAAGACTAGGATACACCAGCACTAAAAAAGGAGAGTCATCCAAGACTATAGAAGAAAGAAGTGAAAAAGGTAAGAACACTAAACCTACTTATCATTTTTTTGGTTAAAAAGGACATACCTCTAATGTGTATAGGAGCAAGAACACCCATCAGCATGACAAACCTAAGAACATGGGTCACTGTCATAAGTGCTCTGAGCAAGTACATCAAGCACATGATTACAAGACTAGAACCATTAGAACACCAAGATTTGAAGATCACTACTACAATTGCAAGAAGTATGGACATAGAGATTTTGAGTGCAAATCAAAGCCTATGTGGACACCTAATCAACCAGCAAGGGGAAATAATCATGGATATCACTACAATTGGGACTACAACACTAGGCATAGCTATCACTACTGTGAAGAATATGCACACATCCCTGTAAATTGCATAAGAACGCATTTTAGTGGAAACTACAGTAGATGGTTGAGCCAAACTACATGCTTCAGTTATTTGAAGACTAGTCATATCAGCAAAAAATTTCCAACAAGGTCAAAGGCACCCAACTCAGAGAGTTTAACAAAGGAAAAGAGAAGGTAAATGTTGAACACATCAAAGGAGAAATGAATAAAATATGGAAGAAGAAATATGGAATTAGCATATCCAATGAAGGGATCACTTCACCCAAAAAGTCAAGTTGTCGCACTTCATCTAATTAAGCAAAAGAAGGTATGTGGGATTGATATTTAATGTTTTATCATACATCAGTTCCAAGAAAAGTAAGTACTGAAAAGGATAAATTATCTTGAATTAAGAAGCAAAGTTAAAACTTCAAATTTTTAAAAGTGTTGTCAAGTTGCCTTCAAATGCCGAGTAAAATCCCAATGTATGTTGAGTTGTCTGCCAAAGTCAGTAGAAGCTGAGTGGTTAGTTACAGTTGAGTTAGTAGTGGATGTCAAGTGAAAGGAAATTCTAGTTGAAGACAAGTAAGGGAAACTCTAGTATATGTTGACTGATGGAAAGACAATGGAATCTGAGTAAAGAAAAATTACTTAAGGAGTAGAGTGGACAGCTATAAATGCACTAAGCATTAAATGTTATGAAATAAGGGTATATGATAGCATTTTGAATCATTTTTCACCATCATGAACAAAAGAGCAAAGATGTGAAGAACACCGAATGATTTCCAAGTAGTGTTCCAAGAATTTGGGTAGATTTCAACAAAGATTCAGCACAACTTCATCAATTTCAAGGTATTTATACTAAGTGTCGAGCTACACAGTTTCAAAATTTCTTTGTGTTGAAACCCTAGATTGCACAAATGGCCTCCAATTCTAGGAAACCTCAAGAAAAAGAATTGTTTGAAGTTCAATTAGTGTCAAATGAAGTTAAGCAACATGATTTTTGACCTATCCTTGAAGTTTCCTATAAGAATGACCCAGCCAAAGGCCTATCCATAATTCCTCCTAAGGTAGTAATGGTGCAAGATGTTAGGAGACATTATAACTACAAAATAGGTGCTATTGGAGACATAGAAATTAGGGAATCATATGATAAGTTGTGTGAAAATAGAGTTTTGAAGGAAGAATATCAAATCGTTAAGAGGAAGGGCTTAACTCGTGCCCTAGAGTTCCCTATTGTCTTTAAGACTGAATGGATTAGAATTGTACTCAGTAGGATTCATGATGGTAGCTTGTGGTTAAAAGATGGCCAAGTCAAGATATCAAAAAGGATTGTTCATGGGATAATAGGGTATCCAACCCTAGATCGGCCCAAAACACTGAGGAGTGACTCCAAGAAAGCTATTGAGAAGAATATTTGAGCTAAGTGGAACAAGAGAGGCATGACCATAGATACCATTAAGAATCCTCTTGTTTATTTTGTTGTTAGAGTCATATCTCACAAGTTTTATCAATCTAGTAGACTCAACAGTATACCATGCATTACAGTAGATGTTGGCTACAAACTTGTTAAAAAGGATCATACTTATGATCTAGTTGAACTATAGTTATAGAAAATCAATGAAAATTTGGGAGCTGGGTGAACCCACAATAGTGGGTTACACTTTTTTGGAGGAAGAAATTCCTCCAAAAAAGCGCAGAGACCAAAAATCATCCCAGAAGTTTTGATTGAAACTAATTTTAAAATTTTTTATTAAAAATCTCTACTTTTGATCGAATGTTAGTTTTGATTGAAAGTAAGTTAGTGCAAGAGTTTCGATCAAAACTATGGTCAAGTTTCGATCGAAACTTGGGTCGCAAGTTGTTGCACGGGTTTCAAAGTTTCAATCAAAACTTGACCATAGTTTCGATTGAAACCCTAATCTACCTGAATAAATAGGGGCATAGCTAGTTGTCTTCTCATTATTTCAATCGAAAGTTAGAGAGAGACCGACATCCGCATCATCAACCATCCGAAAAAGATATGAAACATTTGTTTTTTCCCTTCCTATGTTGTTTTAGTTAAAATTTATATGTTTTTAGTATTTAAAGATATGTTTATTTGTATATTTTTTTTTTTTTTTGTATATTTTATTGTTTTTTATATATGTTTCTTTGTATATTTTATTTTATTGTTCATGCTTAAGCCTCTAATGTCATTGTGAATCTCTAAATACACAAATAAGATAATTTTTCATCCATATTAGATCTAAATATATAATATTATCTTTTAATTTAAAGTTTATTTAAGTACACTCCAACTATTTTACCTAATCTAAACTCTAAAACTAGCCATAGTTCCATGACCTTTAAAAAAATCTCTAACATTAATTCTAACTTCAACTATAAGCTTTACTCCAATTTTAATCATAACTAAAATGCTAACCCTAATTTTTTAAAACCCCAATATAATTATTTCTCTAACCTAAGATGATGCTAAAATTAACTATATATCACTAATCCAAACCCTTACATGTGATGTAAAACCTCAACTATAAAGCCTAATGTTGACTCTAGCCATAACCCAAACATATAACCTAGGTATGTCATTTTAACCCAAACCCTATTCGTGACCAACCATGATGTAAACCCTAACCTTAACCTCAAATAATATTTTCAAACCATATCTAAACCTCAACCCAACCAAATTCTAATTCTCTCCCTAACTAAGAGATATTATATAAACACTAATCATAACCCTATCCCTAATCAAAGCCATAACTCTAACCCTACATGGTGCATTATATGAATCCTAACACTGGCCTTTATTATAGCCTTAACCATAAACCATGACCTTAACTACAATCTTAATCATAACCAAAGTTACGCTAACAATAATCCTAAGAAAAGTATTTCTCTAATCTAAGAATAATTCTAAACCTAACTATATCACTAATACAATTTAACCTAACCCAAACCTTAATCATGATGTTAAACCTGACCTTGACCCTAAAGCTTAATATTAGTAGTAACACTTATGCTGGCCATCTCCAAACCTAACTATATTTTTATTCCAACTTTTAACTCTAATTTGCTAACCATGATTTAAACAACCACACCATTTAACCTCAATGCAAAACCTTATGTATATATATCTATATATATATATGTATATATGTATATGTATGTATGTATGTATGTATGTATATATATATGTATGTATGTATATATATATGTATGTATGTATATATGTATATGTGTGTGTATATATATATATATATGTATATATATATGTATGTATGTATATATATATGTATGTATGTATATATATATGTATGTATGTATATATATGTATATATGTATGTATATATATATATATGTGTATATATGTATGTATGTGTATATATATATATATGTATATATGTATGCATATATATATGTATGAATATATATATATATATGTATATATGTATGTATGTATGTATATATATATACATACATACATACATATATACATATATATATATATATGTATGAATATATATATATATATATGTATATATGTATGTATGTATGTATATATATATACATACATACATACATATATACATATATATATATATATATTCATACATATATATATGCATACATATACACATACATATATATATATATACATACATACATATATACATATATATATATATATATATATATATATACATACATATATGTACATATATAGATCTATATATGCATATGTGTCATGATATGTATATTTGCACATATCATGTGCACGTGTGTGTATATAAATGCACACATATACACGCACATGATAGATATATGTGCAAATATACATATCATGTACATATATGCATATATCTATATATACATATATATGCACATATTTACTTCGTGGACCTAAATTACTCTTGACAAGTTTATGTGCACACATATGTCTAAAACCTTTGAACATTCAATCTAACTTAGATAGAAATATAACTTGAACACATGTAGTTCTTAAAAGGTCCTTGAGTTACAAACAATATATATAACAACATGTGTGTTTTAAAATTTATTTTTCTTAAGGTATATGTTCATTTATGTTTTAGGACTTCTATATATATGTACACATGTACGTGCATGTTTAATTTTATTAAAACAATTTAGATACAAGTTTTTTAATTTTGTCAAATTGTACATACATGTGTTAATATAAATTTCAAGTTTATTAAATGTCATACATTTTAATTTTAATTTTTAGGTTTACACATTATACACGCACCTACATACATTGACATGGTTGATCAACAGCCTTCTATCCCTTCCAAGCAACCTATCCCCCTCGAGCAGCCTATACTCGAGCCCGAGCAGCCTATCCCAGGCCCTGAGTAGCAACCTATACCTGGGCCCGAGCAGCCTATCCCAGGCCCTGAGCAGTAGCCTATCCCCCTTGAGTAGCATCATGTCCCCTGTGATCAGCTACCTATCCCACCTCAGGAGCTCTATGATTGCACTAACCAGGAGATTCATAGACTTCAAGAATCCCTGACTAATGGCACGTGCTCTAGTGTTTATAGTGGTACATGTTAGAGTATCTTATGCAGCCTAACATTTATTCGAGATGAGATTCATGGTGTTGCCCCATATTTTGCACATACTATACAAACTTTCCTTGATAGTAAGAGACGAGAGGTCTCCTCTGGCCTTTCACTCCAGGAGGTGCAGAGCTTGGTGCCCAAAGATGTCTTGAAGAGGGAATGTTTCCCTCATTATCTTTCACAAAAGTATGTGAAGGGGTATTCTCCCCTTAAGTGTACAAATCCAAAGATGGCTACATTGATATACCCATGCTTCCTTGTTGCCCATGGTCATTATCCAAATAACAACCAAATTCTACTCTATTTTGCCCGACAACTTTATGCAAAGGTTCGCTTATGTAGGGCGGTGAACTATACAAATTTACCAAGACATTTAGGATAGGGGCATGGTAGATTGGTTGATAGGTAGCCAGGTCATCCCCCACTAGCACATAGATCGATTGTCAGAGAGAGGGCACCTACTATTTCCCATGTGTTAGGTCCATTAGCTGATGAGGCCATGCATAGCACTCAGTTACGCGAGGTCATTTAGGGAGTTGGAGAGATTGCAGCAGCTATCAGATCTATTTTGAGTGATGAGGTTGGTCAGTATTTGATGTCTTGTCAGTGTTCCAAATCATCATCCTATGCTTCATCTTCAGGAGACTTGTACAGTGCAGCAGGCATCCCTTTAGTGGCTAGCTTAGAGGGTCTCACTGGAGTGTTGGCAATAGATGCTATGATTGGTTTGGCTGAGGATCTATTAGATACATATAGATTTGTATCATAGCATCTTGGCATACCCATATCAGATGTTTGAGGTCATGTCCATGGTAGTACTAGGACACATCCTCATCCATATTCCTCTCATCGATCAGGTAGTGGTCATGGTGGTAGTGCACATGATGATCCATCTACTAACCACTCTTTTGCTCTAGAGAGGCATATACATACCACAGACCCTTCAACCAGTGTTACAGTGCAGGCTCAAAGTTCAGATGTAGGCCTTAATGATGTTGATTTGAGCTTGTCGACCACAAGATGGATGGACTTGTTGACACGTGATGATTCTACTTCTATGCCATCTCATCTACATAGTCCACTTGGCTTGTCATTATTAGGACATGTGCTAGTCACCAGTCATGGGACTCGCGTAGATGCAGAGATTGACCTTGATGTGATGTAGTGAAATCTGGATGCATTAGTGGACATGATCGATGCTAGGTAGTCCAAGTATTATCAGATGCCACCATCTACATAGGTAAAAAAAAAATTGTTCATGGTTAAATTTTAATCATTTGAAACTAATTTAATTTAGACATGTGCATGTGTGCACATGTATGTATATCATGCACGTAGATTCAAATGTAATCATGTAGAGAAATTTTAATTTGATGTGTTGCACGTGCACATGTACAATGTAGGGGGACATGCCTCTTTTTACTCCAGCTTTGATGCCAGATCGTGTACGTCGTCGAGACTCATTGGATGATGTCAGTAGTGGACAAGTAATGTTTATTTATGTTTTGATTATGTGTACATGTATTTCAATATCACTTTCTCTTGATTAAATGTATGTATGGATTGATATCAATTTATCTTGAATTTATATATAGGGGTCAGCACATCCTAGTGAACACCTTGATACTAGTCACTCTTCAGACCACGTTGTGAGGAGGGGTGGCAATGATAGTCTTGCACCTGATCATCTATAGTTTTTTTTTATCTAGATGATTTGTTCTAGACTTTCATCTAGAGAAACATTCATATATTAGATAGACACTTTATATACACACATGATGCATGTTATATTTATATTTGATTTGATATAGATGTACCTGGATCTACATGTCTACATGTGTGCATGCTATTTATATTTGATATTATCTTCTGATAGATCTCTAGATAGATGCATGTTTTTATTCTCGAGATTATTGATACATGTTACATTATGTTATGGAATCTAATGTACATTATAGATCTAGATCTAGTATATTATAAATTGTTTCTATCTAAGATATGTAAGTAATTTATTTAGATATGTACACATGTTTAATATATTGATTAAATTTAGATATATATATATATATATATATATATATATATATATATATAGTTCATGTAATTTAAATGTCTGGTAATATATCATGCATTAAATGTTCAAGTATCAGGTAATTAGTTGTACATAATTCCTAACTCGAGTAAATCTATAGAACTCATCCCTTTTATTTGTACACATATCCTAGAATTTTATCCCCTTAAGCCCAATGTTCTAAAATTCAAGTCCAACTTAAAACATGTACATGTTCAAAATTTAGTTTAAACAAATTACAATTTGAACTTGAAAGCTCACATGTCAACTGTAATTAGTTAAATCGAAAGCTCACATGTCCTAAAGTTGAAAGCACATGTCCTAATTAATTAAATTGAAAGTGTACATGTGTTCTAAAATTGACAAGTTAAATGAAATAGAAAGTTCAATAAAATAGAAAGTTAAATGAATTCAAGACATTGAGTTAAAAATGAAAGAGTAAAAGTTCAATTTAGAAAATTAGTTATTTTAATTTGTACACATATATCCTAGAATTTTATCGGGCCCTTAAGCCCAATGTTCTGATTCGAGTCCAACTTAAAACATGTACATGTTCAAAATTTAGTTAAACAAATCGCAATTTGAACTTGAAAGCTCACATGTCCTAAAATTGAAAGCTCACATGTCAGGTAATTAGTTAAATTGAAAGCTCACATGTCTTAAAATTGAAAACACGTGTCCTAATTAGTTAAATTGAAAGCATACATGTGTCCTAAAATTGAAAAGTTACTTGTGAAATAGAAAGTTCAATACAATTAATTTTACAGACTCCTAATTTCATCCCCTTAAGACAAGTGGTGTTTGAATTTCTTTCCCTCAAGGTGCACATGTCAGGTAATTAGTGTACACACATACATATAAGTTCATAATTTCAAAATTGGTTACTTTATGACAATTTGAATTCAAGACATCGAGTTAAAAATGAAAGAGTAAAAGTTCAATTTAGAAAATTAGTTATTACACCACATTTCAAATTGATCAAATGATTGTTCAACCAAATTTCAAATAGTTTGAACCAAATTTCAAATTGTTCTTGAGTTACATTTCAAATTAGGAGTTGTTTCTATCTCATATCAAGTGGATCAGCTCGTTCTTGGATAACATTTAATATTTTCTCATGATCATCAATATGGAGCCTCCACTTATGTATTCTAGGTCCTCTGACTGGATGAAGAGTTAAACCAGTGGCAATAACATGGTTACTATATTGATATACCTTATTGTTAGGTTGATAATCAATGAAATGAATCCTATTTTTAAGTACTTTTATTTTCTTCAAATATGTTCCTTGTACAACAACAGAACCTGCAAATGTACACATTTAAAAAATACATCAATCTTGAATTTAAGTCAAAGAATTTGAATTCATTAAAAACATAGATACTTGAAATACATATATACATAATTCAACTATATACTAACCTGTGGGAAAAATAATTTCATCACTTATTTTAGTCTTTGTTAGCTTCTCTCTTTCCATGGTGCAACGTAATAAATAATAGCTAACACCTTCTACATTTTCTGATTCTGCCATGACTGCAAAAACATTTCCTATGTACAAACTTATATATGTCAAAATTTTGGATACACGTCATGTACATAAGTACATATATATAATAAAAATTAACCAAAATTATGAAAAATGTATACATGTACATGATCCAGGTATATATATAGTTCATACATACCAAATCTGATCAATCCTAAAATATGGTTATAATCACTAGAAATCAATGGAATATCATCATAGTTTTTGTCCTCAAACTCATTCGTATTAATAACATCTAGTGGCACCAAAGTCCATTCACCCACATATCCACATTCTTGATTAATGCAACCACCATAGTCTTCATCAATACAATTAGGACAAAAACATGAGTATTCTCTTCTGTACAATGACCACACATTACTATTTGTACTCATAACTGAGTGCAAAGATCGTGTCTTCTCTACCCTCTTGCATGCATGCATTGATCTTCTATCAACACCTGAATGTACACAAGGTCCATAATTTAGTTAGAGATCATCTAAGGTAACATATTAAATATAAATTTAAGATTCAATTTAAAAATATGAACAAATAAATTTATATATACTTGATACCTCCCAAAACACTCTAAATGGTATGACTCAATTTGCTTGTGATGATTTGTTATCTATATTTGTTGGCACTGAAAAATGTGTTTTGCACCACTCAACCACATCATGAGCATTATTAATTTGATATCCTTTATAGTCCATTTGATACTTTCTTAAAGCACATTTGATACAAGCTCCTACACCATCATGCTCACCCTTTCCATGTCCACTCTCAAAAAAACTCCAAATGTGTGGTATATTAAGGTATTGATGATATCTACATAATGCATAAAATGGTCTAGCTGATTTAAATTGTGTTGCACATCCATCTAACTATACAAAATGTTTTTCTATTTTAATGTTTTTGTTTTTCAAATATTCAAAAAATGTCTTAAAACAATGTTCCACAAAACGTGTGTCATGTTCTTTGTCATCACTAATATAAAAGTGATACTCTTTTTTAATGACTCGTGCTTGATCTGTACTTTCCACACCATCCAGATCAATTTGTGCATGTTGATAAGACACTTGAACCATAATAGTGACCTATTCTGTATAGTAATATTCTGCTTGAAGTTATTTTTGAGATACGAAAGAGTAATTCTCTGCAAAGTCAATAAGAGATAGAATTGTTCCGAGTGGGAAAGTTTCTCTTAGTGTTTGAAATTTTTTTGCTTGCCACTTAGCAAAAAATGCATGGTGTATATATGGTTGAATCAATTTATGAAAATTTGACATAAATTCTCCAGCCGATATCTCATCCTCTACATATTCTAACCTTGTTGATTCTTTTCCATCTTTTGTTTCTGACTTTATGTACTTATATCTCTTACATTTTACCATCCTTGTCATATTAGTATCTTCTTCTCTCAAAGTAAATTTAGTCAAGTTACCACATGTTTCACAAGTTTCTCTTATGCAATCTATTTCACCTATTCCATAATCATTTGGTTTGTCACATAAGATTGATGTTATGAATTGACTCAGTTGTCTAGGAAAAGTATTTTGAGAAGTTCCACCACTTTCTTCTATCATCTTTCAAAACCCTTCATAGTACAGATCAAATTCAACATGATATCGACAACAACATGTTTCAAAAGATTTATTCATCTTCACAAAATAGGGCTTCAATCTTTCAAACATTGTTTGTCCAATCTTTATGTTAGGATTTAAATTACAAAATGAGAGATATAATTCATGTTGAGTGACATCCAATCAATGTTTTGCGTGTTGAATATATTCCTTAGGCCCAATCCTCTTCTTGATGATATCTCTTCTATTTGGTGAAGGACGAGTATTATCAATCCAAAATTGAATAACTAAGTTCTTAATTGTTTCCCCAATCATGTCAGATCGAGGAGCTCTACACATTAGTGCCCAATTGCCTTCTAATGTACTATCATTCAAATTATTTCTCCTTTTCAGATAATGTAGTAATGTCTTCTGACTATACCTGAAATGAGATGATAATGAAGAGATTTGTCTATTTTGGGATGTTTTCTTATTTAAAATAGATGTTAGTATCACTCTTCATGCAATGGATTTATCTGCAGATCTAGTTTTTTTCCCAATGGAATGTAACCCTTCCTTAACACTTTCAACAATATCTTTTTCTAGTTTAGAAGTCCTCCTCTTTTTTATACTTGTATCTATACCCAATAGTCTCAGTGAATCTTTTAATTCATCTTTAAGAAGTGAAATTGATAATAGTTGAGTTTTCTCCACTGTTGATAGATTCTCAAATTGTGCAATTATGTCTTTAGACTTTTTATTCAATTTCCTCTTCATAGTATGTGTAGGTTTATTAGCATATTCTCTCAATTTTTCCACATCGATTTCAACTAAATGATCTATGTTTCTATGATTAATTTTTCTCTTCAATCTTTGAGCTAAATTAACATTCTCATTGGTTGTTTGATCTCGGGCTGCACAAGAAAAAATGAAACAAAGTCTTAAGATACAATCTCTTAAGGGGACATAAATGTATACATATATACATGTTTAACTTGAGTGAAATATTATGTACTTGATTAAATTATCTAACCTTCAAATGGTCCTTCTTCAATATCCATTGCTTCATCTTCAATTTCCTCATGTCCTAGATTTTCATCATCTACTAGAGTTGCACGTGCATGATATAACAAATAAAATCAAGTAAGTTTATAAGGGGAAATATCACTCACTAAATTTAAAAATTAAAGATATAAAGTTTGATAGAGACCTAGAAATCTAGAGAGATCTATATTATATACTTGAAAGAGATGCACATATACCTGTTTGAACTTGGGATGAATCTTCTCCAATGTCGGTAGGTTGTCCTAGTTGACTACGTCCTAAATAAATTCATTTATTTAAATTTAGTCATAATCTAATAAACCTTAATGGACTATAAATTATTAACATAATTTAATAAACAAGGTAATTCCCATGCTAGATAAATTCATAATTTAAATTTATTCATAATGTAATATTTACCATAAAGACTAAATATGGACATAATTGAATAAACCCTAATGGCCTAAACATGAACATAATTTCAAATGAACTCTTAATATTAAGTTAATCTAGTAATACTAATTTAAGATAAATATCATAGTCCTAATTGGATTTAAACCCTAATCCTAACTAAATAAACTAATTAAATATATTGGAAAAAAGATTGTGCATGTGTACCTGATCTAAGATAGTATCTTGCTAGCATTTTTCAAAAAAATTCATCTTCTTGTTCCTTAGTTCTTCTTCGTGCATATTTACTTGCTCTTTTATCTTTATTGCTCATGTCGTAAATTCTTCCTCCAAAATTTGAAAATAGGTTGAAGTTTGTCAAATATTTCTTTCTTCCCAATTCAAAAGCCAATAACTTGATTTCACATAAATGCAAATTGTAAAAAATGAAACTCATATTTATATACAAAAAAAAACCTTTTAAAAAAACCTCCTTATTAGCCGACTAGGGAAAAACCCTAAGGAGTTGACTAGAGAAACACCCCTATGGGCGGAGTTGGCATGATCATACTTTCATAGTTTCGATCGAAACTACCTTGATAGTTTCGATCGAAACTATTAAGAAGTTTCAATCGAAACTATGAAAGTGGTTTGCTAACCGCTCGTGTAAACCGTGAATAGATAGAAACTAAGACATTTAGTTTCTATCGAAAGTTTGCAAAAAATATTTGATAGAAACTAAGTTTCTATCGAAACTAGCTAGATAGAAGCCCACATGAATAATTTGAAGTTTTTTCAATGATTTCCTTTCTTCGGAGCTGAATTACTAGGTTCAAATGGAGCATTGAAGACCTAAAATTTTACATGATTGAAGTACTATGAACTAGCTTTCTAATGACTATGAATTTGGTGCTTTTTGAATTTTTTAGGTATATATTTTTTAACATGAATTAAATATAGGTTTATTATAAAAAAATAAACTAAGATATTCGACACTCATGGAAAAATAGTAAATATAAAAATAAAAAATTTGAAAAATAATTACAATCTTCGTATTTGAGTCACCTTTCAACCAAATTTTTCTTTTTAAAAATTAGGTAAATATATAATAAGTTACATGTGTCAAAAGCCATGTATGTCTAAATTAGTGTTATGCCAACTTTAAACTACAATAAAATATGAAATACTAATGATAAAGATATAAGACCAACTCTACAGTTTAGGTATGGATGTTAAAAAACTAAATTCGAAAGAATCACATTGATATCTATTGTAGAAAAAAAGTTATGTGTGTCAAAAATAGTGTCACTCTTTAAAATCAGGTTTTTGATATCATACCAATTTTTGTAGGAGAAAAAATAATTCAATAAATTCAATTTTAAAAAAAAATTTAAAAATATATTTAGAATCTAGACACAAAATCCTAAAAGACTCTAGTTTACTTCATCTTCAAATTCCTAACTGTTAAATGAGAATTTGCATTTGAAAGTGAATGTTTTCTTGAAAAGTTAGCTGGAAAACAAATAGGTTTGTAGTAACCCTTGTGAATGAATACATTGAACAAATGGGGGAAAATTTTGAGACACTCATGACTAGCTATTTTGAAGATTTCAAGAATTCAATGAAGCAAAGACTTAGGATTCCAGTCTCACTTGTGGAGAAGCATACAAATGATATTTGTTTTCTTGTTGATATTGATTACACCTACATTCAAGTAGTCATACCAAGGGTAAGATGGCTCAGACCTCTTGGATATGAGATAAATATTGATGAAGCATCTATAGCAATAACAACTCTATTAGTAGAAGAAGTAGACAAGAGTGCCCCACATTTTTGTACATATGATGTGGTGAGATCCAAAGTAGATATGGAGCTAAAAACTACTTCTACACTAAAGAAAAAGGATAAATTAGTGAAGAAGCTCAAGGCTAAATTTGGAGAAGGTACAGTAGAAGCAAAGGAAGAGGAAGAATAACAAGGGCAAGGACCATTAGCACTGACCAAGGGTATGGGTGAAGATACTGAAGAAGAAGAAAGTGAAGAGCAAGAAGAGGAAGCACCTAAGCTAGAGCCCAAAAAGAGGAAAGCACAAAAGTAGCTTGCTACACAACCTAAAGGCAAGAAGAAAATAGCCAAGCCAAGCCCAACGAAACCCACCACAAGGGTAGATATAAGAGCTACAACTAAGGTGTCCAAGGAATAGGAAAAGAAGAAAGCTACAAAGCAAGGAGGGATAGCAGAGAAAAAGAGGAGAAAATATGTGGTATCTCTAGAGTCAGATGAGGAAAGGACTAAATCAGGGGACACCAATCAATTCAAAGTAGTAAGTCACACCACAAAATCAGATTTGCAAAATATTTGTGACAATATTAGAGACAATGAAGACTTGTTAGGGCTAAAAGGCATTGATTTTAATAAGCTAACAAGAGAAGAGAAAAACATAGTGGAAGAGTCAATTTACACTATGATGGCCAAGTTCAAGAATACTCCACTTGAATTAGATAATTATACTATGCCTAAGGTGCTATATTCATTTGTAGAAAATAAATGGCATTATTGCCTAAATATGGAGAAAGAAATAAGAGAGTCAACATTTGCTCGTGTAATGCCTGACCTCACAAAAGGTCAAATAAGCAAGGCAAGTAAGAAACATGGGAGAAAATTTGCACCCAAATATAGAGCCTTCAGCATATTACAAACTAAAATAGAAGATGTTGTGAAAAAGTCCACACAAATGTGGAAATTGATTTATGGGCTGACTACAGTGAAGGAAGGACAAGAAGATCCCTTTGAGGGAAGAAATAATGATGAGGAAGAAGAGGAAAATGAAAAGGAGGAAGAAGGAGAGAAAGAAAAGGAAGAAGTTACAGTGGAGAAGGAAACACAGTAAGGTGATATGGCAATAGTTGAAGAGCAGCAACAGGAATAGAGTGTGCAAGACACACAACTACCACCACCTAGTCCTTCACATGCAACACCTACATTTGCAGAGACAATAATTGTGAAGGATGTTCCTGACACCTCTGGTCTAAAAATCAACCCACTAACTACAGAGGATCTTAGAAAGATCCTTCACCAGACTACTTTGCAAGTACAATTATGTACCAATCTAATCTTGGTGAGTGTAGAGAAACTACAGAAGGTAGTAGCTAAGATAACCAAGGAGAAGGTGAATCCACAAAAACCACCTTCACAAAATCCAACAGCTACAAGTGGACAACCATAAGAGCAAGCAACACAAGATGCATCTGCCAAGGTTGATTCCACAGTCGTAGTAACTTCAACTACCGAGGAGCAAGCTAAGGAGCAAACAAGATAGAAGGATACCTCTGCTCCTATAGCACAAAGTCAAAGTGCACCTCCTCTGATCACTATAATTGATCAAAGGAGAACTAAAGAAGACAAGGAGGAGAGCCCTAAGGAAAAGGAACAAGAGGCAATCCAAACACTAGTCAATTTTCCTACTACAAGGACTCCCACTGGAACTACACAGCAACTAAGCACAAATGTAGTACCAATACAAATATTAGCACCAAGCTCAAGTTCTACCAAGGTAGCAAGGGTACTTCACTATAGAGACCATGCACTTGATGAGGAGATAGTCATACCAAGCTATGACTATAAAATAATGAACATAGAGTAGATCAATGAAGTGCAAGAGGCACTGGAGAAGAAGAAGAAGCAAGAGATACTTAAGAATGAGTATAGGCAAAGGCAAGCACTGATTCAAACCAAAGACATATTCCTTGATGCTTTTAGCTTGCAAGTATCTGATGAGACAAAGCCCATCATGGAGCAACTATCCAACATAGTGGACCAGGTATAGAATGAAGACCTAGATACCAATGCTAAATTGCTTGAATGGTCTGAGAAGAAATTCTAGATGAAGGTAAATGAGAAAATATCTAGTGAAATAGCACTTTCTCAAGTAGAACTAAATAAAAAGGTTAAAAAGGTGAAAGCAATACTTGAGAATATATTCTCATTGTACTCCAAATTTTGTGATTCCTCATGCTTCACACAATAAACAAACCAAAGGATATTGAGCTTAGAAAGGAACCTCAAGGCATCTAGCATGCAGCTACCAAAGGATCTAGCTCAAAGTGAGAAGCATTTTTCTACAACACTTCACACCTAAAAGGAATTAGTTGTACTCACAGCAGATGGGGATAACATCAAGGCCAAGTTGATATAGATATATTCTGCCATAACCCCTCACATGGAATTTTTGCACAAAGAGATGGCCTATGTAGAAAATGTCTTGAAGAAAGATCCCAATCTTTCTACATTGGAAGGCCTAGTACACCTTGCAGCAAAGATAGCCATCCAGCTTAAAGCAGTAGAAATTGCATTAGACAATTGGGATGTTGCTCTAAAGATCATTATGGAGGTAAATAAATCTTTTTTGGCTAAATATTCAATTCATTCATAGAACCCTTTGACATAAGTGTCAAAGAGGGGGAGATTTAATAAATTGGGGGAGATAATAACCCAAAGGGGAGATACCCAAAAGGGGGAGATAATAAATACCCAAAAGGGGACATAATAAAATTTTGAGTTTTGAGGAGAAATAATGAGATAAATCCATGTTGTCACTTAGGTTTACACACTTTTACAAAGCCTATGCATGAGGACAACCTAGTGAAACATGGAAACAACATTGAAGCTATGGGACTTGAACTGTGAGGTTGAGTCTCCAGAGAAGGACGGCTTTCTCTTACTATCAGGATGCACCTAGCTACTCTTGGAGAGGAAAAGGGAGAAGGAGAGCATGAAAGCAAATCTACCTAATCTAATCTAAATAGGTGATGCACCAAAATAGAGTGTTTGGACCAATCTCTACCCATATATGCATTATTGAACCAGAATGAAACTAAGGATATACACATTCAAACTCACTTTAATCAAATAATCACATGCAGATCAGAAGACCAAGATGGATGACACAAGGAAGAGATATTCACTTATATTATCATTCACAGGACAAGGAGATACAGTCATGCAGATTACTGATTTCCACAAAACACTAGTGGAGGCAAAGAGTTCTTGCATTTCACACCAATGGCTGAAAGAGATAAGACAGGAATCATACAGTTCAGAGGCAAAGGGAATTTTAAACTGAAATTGCAGAGCAACAGCAGAGAATGATAGAGAATGATCCACCTTTACAAAATTCACAAAAATTGCCTTTATAGTTCAGGCATAACTTGAGATTTTCCCTCCAAAACTATCCTGCAACCACCGGCATCAAGGCTCTGCCAAGAATAATCATGGGGATCTGAGGAAATCTGATCTAAGTATAGCCTTTTGGTACCATGAAATCTGATTTTTAACTAAAACAGATCCTTGAGAAGATAGAGGCGACGCCATAACTGTGCTCTAACCAAGTAGATAAGTTGGATCGGGGGGTAGAGTGTCTCTGCATGCTTCACATTCACTTCTGGTGGTTGGGATTGATTACAGCAATCAGATCACATAAAAAATCTTGACTTTCTTCATCCTTGAGCACCTAAATCAGCAAAGTCAACAAGTCAACTAAACTTTGCAAGCAAGACGAGCCATGTGGACCAACAAGCTTATTTCTTTATGCCACCTTGCAAGTCTTTACGAGTTTGACCACGTCCTTTGTTACTAACCACGCCATCTCTTAAAACCCTGACTGTGATGGCTACAACATAACTGCCAGCCCTTAACTGTCAATCTTGGCTAGGCCCGCGAAGACACGTGTCATCTAGGTGCTATGTCACTATGTGTATCCTCTAGGCACTTTCCCATTGTGAGATAGTGCCCACCGTGGATTTGAATTGATCTGACGATCATGAAGACTCGCGACAATACTGCGCTATCACCTTAGAACCTATGGGCCCACGAAACAACTCAACACACCTGGCATATGACTCGACCCAAACTGGTACCATCCCTATATTTTCATAACCCTCAGCCCCACCTTGCTACATGTCATTGAGGCACTATGTCACTATGGTTAAAATTCTCATAGCTTTCCATAGCGAGATAGCGCCCATCGTTGATCTCCATGAGATCAATGATCGTGGAAGATCTGCGCTTGCCTCCATAAAGTTTTTGATCCATGAATCCACTTGGCAACACCTGGCACAACCTGGCATCCTTATCTTGGCGAGATCTAGCCCCACTGATCCATGTAGCAAAAGGGCGCTATGTCGCTATGGTTAAAATTCTCGTAGCTTTCCATAGCAAGATAGCGCTTGTCATGGATTTCTTTAGATCTGATAGTCATCAACAAAATTGTACAACTACGCATCAAGCTAGCTAAATGGACCAATGAAATATCACCATCGTACTGTGACCCACTTGACAACTACCACCGAGGATGAGCTGTAACATCACTTTTGGAGAAAGGCAAGCCCATTACATCATTCATGCCACGTGTCGCCTAGGCGCTATGTCGCTATGGTTAAAATTCTTGCAACTTTCCATAGCAAGATAGCACCCATCGTTGATCTAGACTGATCTGATGGCGAGCAAGATGGATCTGACCTATCAGTGTACCAACCAATAGAAACTGGCCACGTGCCAACCTGTCTGACAATTCCTCGTAGGGTCCACATTCTACGCAGTCATACCTCAGCCAATGAAAAGATGACTAACTACCAACGTGTCTGACAAATCACATCATGATATCTGACGAGGCATACTTGGGACTCATCGTATCTCCAAACTTCGTCGTAGGATCACTTTTCGTCTGGGCGCTATGTCGCTAATTGCGAGAAGCATGGATTTTTTGATGGCACCATAGTGCCCACCATCGATCTGTCAAAACCCAACACTAGAGAAACAATCAAGGGAAAGGGAGGACCTGTTGGTGCACAAAATTGTAGCCCAAATTTTGAGTACCTTTGAAAAAATCAAGCCCCATAAATGCCCTTTTGATGGGATTGCACCCGATTGTCAGTCTGAGGCCTAAGAGGTGTTTAATGCTTCTAAAACCTTTCATTTATTGCGTCTATGTGTTCTATGAAGTTAAACTGACATTTCGAACCATTTGGCGAAGTCCCATTTTGAGCTAGTGTCAAAATTTGCAATTCTGCCCGTGTCAAATAGTGACCAGAGGCCCAGTTTACATTTGAATATCTTTTACCCAGGAATGTGTCATGACCTGCCACTTTGGGGATATTTAGTGTCCATAATAGAGAACCTATTTTTAAGTTTTCAAGTCATTTTGAATCTGTTTGACTAGGTTTCAAACCCCTCAAAGTTGGTCATTTACTATTTTGTACATTTGTGTAGTTGTTCACAATTCTGGGAAGCCCTGTTCAACCAATCATATCTTTGACCCAGTTGACCCAAATGAAAAATTTCTTTTTGCATTATGTTTTAGGGGTCAGACACTTCATATTTTCAAATTTTGAAGTCATGAAGAATCCATTTGATCAATTTGCTAACATGATTAAAAACCCAATTTGCATTGTTTTGTTACGGCTAAGGTATCCAGATTGATTCGCATCCCTGTTTGGCACATTATAACGTTGATCCTATGTTTGGTAAGCCTAAGTGAATTGTACCATTATGTTGTGTCCTAAAAATCCTTGAAGTATGCCAGTTCTTAAGTCATGATGAATCCTTCTGCATACTTTCACATGTCTATACATTTGCCAAAAAATTACTTTGACACATTTCTCAGTTAAAATTTCCAAGTGTCTATTTTTGGAAATTCGCCAAATGTGCCCTGTGATTCATCATGAGCCCAAAACATGGAATTATATTCTCTTCATGGCAAAGAACTTATATCATAGTTTTCAGAACCCCAAGTGATCAATAACCCAGTTTATAATGCCGAACCCGAGCCCAGTTTATGTTTTTTAACATTGTTTGCCTGTAGGATAATTGAAATATGGATGTTCGAAAATTAAAATCTTTTGACTGGAAATTCATCATGGGTTGAAAATTTTTAGTATGATAAAGCGTATAGGATTGAACACTCATGCCAATTTTTGTGACCTGGTTACTTGATTTAATCAGTTTTTAAGGCCAGCTGGCGAGCCTCCAGACACAAATTCACGATTTGCAGGTTTGACTAAAAGCGAGTTTTAAAATAATGAATCTATGAGTGGATTTGAATCTAGTCAATCTGAGGTGTCCAATGGGGTCAAGGGACAAATACGAGGATGCCAGTTGCTTGGAAGGCAAAAAAAATTTAGCCAGACCCACTTTGGAGTCCGACTAATTTCTTCAAGCATGGATGATCAATATTAAATAAACATTATCATAATTCAAATTATGATAATGCATGATTAAAGTTCTCAAATGCATGGAAGAAGTTTCTACTTGATGAAAATACCCTATGGCGTTAAAGGACAAGTAAGGTTGCCATTTTAAAGAGGAAATGTAGTTTCATTTTTTAATTTTTAAAAATGAATGAATGAGTCTTTCTAGAGGTCAAAGGCAAAAAACATTTACATAAATTAAAAAAGAAACAACCCCATCTTGAAGCCATGAGCAGCAAGGGAGGAGCCAAATTAGCACTCACAAATTATCAATGTTGAATATTTTTTTTGGGATATGCTTTGATTTGATTTGATTTTATAATCAAACTATGGATTAAATATAGTTTACCAAAGCATTTCATTCATTTTAAATAGAGACAAATGACAAATTTCTCCAAAATATAATGGCTGCATTATTATTATTATGAGGAGGCAGGTATATATATAGAAAAGAGTATTTGCAGCTATAGAGGGAGGCGTTAATGAATCCTGCAGAGGGCCTCACGTTTTGCAAGGAATAGAGTTGTGCCTTGGCAGGGGAAGCATTATGGTTCAGTTTTAAGAGGAGGTTGAAATGGTATGTTCTTATTTGTCCAGTTGGATGATAACACCAAGAGCAAGCCACAGATCAATATACAGAAGAAACCACCATCAAAGATGCAGCTCATGCAATAGAGGTCAAGCCATTGCATTTTTTAAAAAAATGCCAATCAAACACAGTTCCATGGCATCAAAAGAAGACTCAGCTCCATGCTAGTTAAAGAAAAGGCATCTCACGTGATCAAGGAAGTCAGCGTTAAACTTAAGACCACCATCCATGCCTTTTGAAAGGAACCTCATGCCATAAAATTTTTTTTAAAAATGCAGAGGCAGGGGACGTCAGAGGAAAGCTCCTGAGGTAATGGCATGAGAGAAACAACCAGCAACTAAGGGAAATTTGAAAGGAGCTAACCAGTTACAAACAACAGGCAGCTTATAAGGAGCACTCCGCAGTCAAAGACGAGGGAAGGATTTAATGAGCGATTTTGTCCCATATTTGTCATGTGTGGACTTTTTATGTCTTTAAATATGATGCCAAGCCATTTTAGTTGTATTCAAAGAAAAGGGCTTTTGGGAAAGCCACTAGCTCGCAGGTGGGTCCCATTCATCCGACTTGGTAGAAAAAAGAAATAAATTTTGAACGAAGACACAGGTAAAGGAGATGACATCAGCAAATGAGGCTACCAAAAAATTCAAAAATCTAGTGCCTTGCTACTTCGCTAGCAAGGAAATTTTGAAAAATCTGGCTAGCGAGGTAGCGAGTTGCCGAAAAACTCCAAAATTTGAAGAGATTCCAAAATGCTACGTGGGTCCCATTACAGTGCCATCAGCGAATCATTCAATGACAAGTGGTGGCTAGATGATGTGCAGTGATTGAAATGATGATGTGGAACCCAATGCACGAGATCGTGACACTTGGCAAATCGAGCGGCCCTCGCTATCTCACCAAGCGGAAGATGCATGAACATTAACATAGCGAGATAGTGACACTGACATGGCAGCAAGCAAGATGATGATGTGGAACCCAGCTATGCAAAGCTCGAACCAGTGAAAAGATGACACATGGCAAGTGGTCAAAGGAAGTTTGACCCGGGTAGAAAAATATTAAAAATTTTGAGAAATTTTCAAATTTCAATATTTTACTTTTTCTCCTTCAAATTGACGTGCAAGACTTTTTAAATAAAGTTTGAACTCCTGATTTAGTTTTAACTTTTGAAAGTTCATATATTTGTGAAATATTGTCATGGAGACATGAGCAGAGACTTGAACTTCAGAGGGCTATATCTAGGGAAAATTTTGTCCAAAATAGATGCTCCAATATACCACCGAAACTGGGAAGAGCTGAATTTTCCGGTTTTGAGGTTGGTTCTTGCACAGGTGCCTCCTTGAAATGTCTCTTTTCTGATTTTATATGATATTTCAAGCCTCAAATCAGATTTTTAAAACCAAACAACCAATATTACAAAGATCCACCAATTTCTCAAATAAACCCAAATCGAGTATGTCCGAAATAGTGCCAAAAAACTTCACAACTTCACAAATTATTAATAAATCTGAAAATGGACATTTTTACAGAAATTTCAGCAGCATAACGGCCTACAAAATGACATTTCCAGATCTGTATAGCCTTTACACAATAGCTCACAAATGTAGGACAAAAACTATGCTCATCAGGCTCCCGAATTTAACACAAAATGCCCGAAAACACCACAAAAACACTAAGAATCTATCTCAAAAGTTTAATCACATCCCAATACATATATTCAGCTCTATTTTAACATCTTAAAGTCTGAAATACAGCAGCAACCCAAACTGATATGAAATACTCAACTAAAAACACCAAACTCATACCAAAAACCACACCCGAAAACCCACAAATCTGCACTGTTCAGCACAAAGGAAAACTCTATATGAGCATGCACATGGAATGGCTTCAAACTCCCATCCTTAGCCTTCCTAGAAACCTAAAAACTCCTGTTCTTGGGTCTACTTCTCCACAGGTTTAGCAGCCTCTAAAGAACAACAAAGAAATGAGCAAAAATCAAGTTCTAGAATGAGTCCAAAATGCCTCCAAACCCCTTAAAAGAGGGCATAAACCTAACTCACGTCCAAGAGGGGTTAATAAAATATAATTTAATAATAATTTTTATTTATTAGTCCATTGGTTTCCAAAGATTAGCCCCTTTTACCGAAATTTCACCTTTTTGGAGCCTGCCTGCCTTAGCAAAGTTTATTATTTTTAATTATTTGAAAAGGGGACATGACAAGTCCTCCCCTCCCAAATATTTCTTGTCCTCAAGAAATGAAGGTTGGAATTCTCAAGAATATGTGCTCCTTCCCAAGTTGCATTCTCTAGTGGTAATCCTTTCCATTTGACCAAATGCTTTATGACGTTCCTATTTCTCAATCTTTTCTCTCTTGTATCCAAAATCTCTTCTGGTATCAAAACTAATTTCCCTTCATCATCAAGAGGTGGTAATTTTGTAGATACTATGGTTTTCTAGCCTAGAACCTCCTTTAGGCAAGATACATGGAAAATATTATGTATTTTGCTATTTGGTGGGAGCTCCAATTCATAAGCTACCTCTCCTACCTTCTTGATGATCTTATAAGGCCCATAGAACCTTGGCTTGAGTTTCTCTGCCCCATTCCTCTTCAAGGTGCTTTGCTTATATGGCTGCAACCTAACAAATACCAAATATCCCACCTCAAAAGATCTTTCAATCCTTTTCCTATCAGCATATAACTTTTGTTGGTTCTGTGCATGTTGTAGATTATCCTTGAGGGACCTTATTATGTCTTGGCTTTGCTTGACGAAATCACTTGCTGCAAGTACTCTACTATCAAAAATTATTAGATCAACAAAGGAAAGGGCATCATAACCATAAAGAGCATGAAAAGGAGGCATACCAATAGACATGTGATGAGATGTATTGTAACAATACTCCCCTAGGTGTAACCATTGCACCTAAGCATGTTGTTGATTTGAAACATAGTTCCTCAAATATCCCTCTATCCATTTATTAACTATCTCTATTTGTCCATCTGTTTGAGGGTGATAGCTAGTACTGGGAGTGAGTTCAATTCCTACCAAATGAAAGAGCTCCTTCCAAAAAGAGCTGAGGAATCTACTATCTCGATCACTAACAATGTTTCTAGGCAAGCCATGTAATCTAAAAATTTTCTTGAAGAACAATTCGGCCACTTATGATGCCTTGAAATCAGATGTGATAGGAAAGAAATGTGCATACTTAGTTAGTCTATCTACCACCACATATATGCAATCCTTACCTTGAACCTTGGGCAACCCAATGATGAATTCCATGGAAATACTTTCCCATTTTTGTTCAGGAATAGGAAGTGGCTGCAACAACCCTGCAGAAAAATTTTGCTCACTCTTGCTTTGTTGGCATACCATACATTCTTTAATGTGTTTAAGGACATCCTCCTTCATACCCTTCCATGAAAACCACTCTCGAATTTGCCTGTATGTCTTGAAGTATCCCTGATGACCAGCCAAAGGTGTGTCATGAAAGGCCCTCAATATCCTCTCCTTAGTTTTTGATCCTGGCACTAAGAAGATCTTGTTCTTGTAATAAATCAATTCATCAACAACCTTGTACCTGTTATCATCCACTAACTTATCCAAAATCTTGGTGGCAAAGGAATCTTTAGCATACTCTAAAATTATGGAGACTTTCCAATCAGCAGAGATAGATGATAAGGAACACAAAGTGGGCTTTCTTGAGAGAGCATCAGCAACCATATTATTCTTTCCTTTCATGTATTCAATATCAAAATCATAAGCTTGCAATTTGCTTACCCATTTTTGTTGATGATCATTCAAATCCCTTTGGTTCAAGAAGAACTTGAGGCTATTATGGTCTGTCTTTACAATGAATCTCCCACATACCAAATATTGTCTAAACTTATGAAGTGCATGCATGATTGCCAACATTTCCTTATAATAGATGGAGTAACCTTTCTTTGATTGATTTAATTTTCTACTCTCAAATGCTATTGGATGTCCCCTTTGAGTTAGGACAGCCCCTATACCTTCTCCAGAAGCATCACATTCAACAACAAAAGGTAAAGAGAAATCTGGAATTGCAAGCACAGGGCATGAACTCATTACCTCCTTAAGCTTATCAAATGTTTTTTGTGCCTCTTCTATCCAAGCAAAAGCTCCTTTCTTTGTCAAATCATTCAAGGGGGCAGCAAGCTAAGAAAATACCTTGGCAAATCTCCTATAGTAGCTACACAACCCGAAGAAACCTCTCAACTATGTAAGATTAGTGGGTGGAGGCCAATCCAAAATTGCCTGGATTTTTTGTTGATCAGCCTGTACTCCTTTAGAACTTATAATATGTCCCAAATATAGGATCTCTGTCAAACCAAACTCACATTTAGATAGCTTAGCATAGAAGGATTTCTGCTCCAAGATTCCCAAAACAGTGTCTATGTGCTTTAGATGCTCTTCCTATGTTTTACTGTAAATCAAGATATCATCAAAAAATACCAAAACAAATTTTTGAAGATGCTGGCTGAATACCTTATTCATACAAGATTGGAATGTTGCAGGTGCATTAGTGAGGCCAAATGGCATAACAAGAAATTCAAAGTGCCCAAAGTGACATCTGAAAGCAGTCTTTTCCACATCTTCACTCCTCATTCGGATTTGATGGTACCTTGATCTTAAGTCAATTTTTGAGAAGTATACAGCACCATGTAACTCATCAATGAGTTCATCTATGCGTGGTATGGGATACCTATTTTTTATGGTCTTCTTGTTTAGAGCCCTGTAATCTATACACATTCTCATTGTACCATCCTTTTTCTTGACAAGTACCACAGATGATGCAAATGGACTAGAGTTGGGCCTTATGAATCCCATGTCCAGGAGTTCTTGAATAGTTTTTTCAATTTCTTCCTTATAACCTCTTGGATGGCAGTATGGGGTTGTTATAACTGGTTTGGCACCCTGTTCTAACTCTATAACATGCTCAAAACCTCTATCTAGTGGTAATTCTGGAGGCAAGTCATTGAAAACTATACTATGCTTATCAAGAATATTTTGAATTTCAAAATGGAAATTACCTTGATTCTTTGGAGAGCTTGTTGAATGGATTATGACTCTTACTGCCCATGCTACTTGTCCTCTTCGAAAAGTCCTCTCCATCCTCTTTGCAGAGACCACCTTAGGTGCTCTATTCTATAAACCTCTCAATATGACTTCTTTCCCATTGGAATGAAATTTAAACTCCATAGTTTGATGGTTCATGTAATAGCCTCCAATAGAGTGCAACCATTGAACACCCAATACAAGATCTGTCTCCCCAATACCAACCACATAGAAGTCATCACATAACTCATAATCTCCTAAGGTCATCTTGAGTTGTTTCACCACCCGTGTGCAAGGCATAGTGAATCCATCAGCTACAGTAACATTGAATCCCTCAAAATCTTCTACTTTAAGCCCTCTTTTCATGACAAATCCCTCATCAATAAAATTGTGAGTTGCCCCACTATCAAGAAGAACTGTCAACCTTTGCCCTACTAGTACCCCTCGAATTCGAAAGGGATGGTATCTTGGGACTCCTGATAATGTTGCTAAAGTGCCATCCTTGCTAATTTATTTTTCTTTCTCTTGTTCTACCTCCTCCTTAGTATCATGAAATTCCTCATGCTCATCTGAATCAGATTCTGAAGCAACTTCAATATAGTGCACTTGACCTTTCCCCAAACATCTGTGTCCTGGAACCCATGGTTCTCTACAAGTAAAACAAAGCTTTTTCCTTCATAATTCACTCCTAGTCTCTTCATCTACCTTCTTTTTTGCCACATTTATCACATCTTTTGGTGGTAGTGTTGGGAAAGTCTTTTTTTGAAAATTTCCCTTATGTTGCCAAAAATTTGGGGGTTTTTGATTAGTGACTGATTTTATAGGCACGCAAGTTTCAAGTTGCAAGCTTCTTTTGATAGCTTCCTGTAAGGTTGAGGGTGAGAAAGCCTTAACCAAACCCTTAACAGAATCTTCTAAACCATCAAGAAAAAGATAAACAATACTCTTTTCACTCATATCAGGTACCATAACAACCACTTTTTGAAATTCTTCTATATACTCATTAACTGATTTTGTTTGCTTCAACTTTGACAATTCTTTAAAGTACTCTTCATCATCCTTGAGATCAAATATATCTATCACTCTTTGACTGAAATCATCAAATGTAGTTACCTGATCGTGACCTTGAGTAGTCATTCCATGATACCACCAATCATAGGTTGCATCTTCCAAGTGTAGACTTGCAAATTGAACAGCATGACTCTCCTTCATGGGGTTAAGTGTAAAGAAAGTCTGTAATTTTTGTAGCCATGCTCTAGCTAAAATTTTATTTGTTCCATCAAAAGTAGGTGTTATAAACTTGCTTATTTTATTTTTGAGCTCTCTTCCACTTATGTCATGCTCCCTCATGTTCTCTTTCTTGGGCATCAAAGTGTTCATCATATCCACATATTCTCTAAAAGGAACCGAACTACAAAAGTCATCATCTAAGCCATTGTAAGTAGCTCTTAATATAATCAAGTTACCTATAACCTCTTCCACAGGATTAATGGCTAAATTTGGTACTGATGGCTCATCTACAGGCAAGAAAATAGTTTTGGTTGATTTAGATGGTGTGGATTCCAGATTTCTTGGCTCCTCTGAAGTGCTCCCTTTCTCATTAATAGATGCAACTCCTTGTAGTTTTTTTGTCAATATTCGCAAAGCCTCTCTAGTTTTTGCCAAACTATCCACTGTTTGCTTCTGAGTATTTTGGATGTCTTGGAAGAATTTCTTTGCCATCTCATCTAGATCAGCCATACTTTTCCCTTCCTTGGATTTTGTACTTTTACTTTCAACTGGAGGTTTGATCAAAATTTCTTTATTCTTTTCTCGCTGCAAATATCTTTTTTCTCTTTCATTTAGTTGCATGCGACCATAAATTTTGACATGCAACTGGTTAGAAGCAATATGCAACCATAAATTATGACATGCAAGATCTGGGTAGTTGTCAAAACTGACATGCAAGATCTGGGTAGTTGTCAAAACTGACATGCAAGCTTCTACAAACCTGCAGGCTGGCAAGATCATGGCTCTAATACCACTGAAATGTCCCTTTTATGATTTTATATGATATTTCAAGCCCCAAATCAGATTTTTAAAACCAAACAACCAATATTACAAAGATCCACCAATTTCTCAAATAAACCCAAATCAGGTATGTCTGAAATAGTGCCAAAAAAATTCACAACTTCACAAATTATTAATAAATATGAAAATGGACATTTTTACAGAAATTTCAGCAGCATAACAGCCTACAAAATGACATTTCTAGATCTGTATAGCCTTTACACAATAGCTCACAAATGTAGGACAAAAACTATGCTCATCAGGCTCCCGAATTTAACACAAAATGCCCGAAAACACCACAAAAAAAATAATAATCTATCTTAGAAGTTTAATCACATATCAATACATATATTCAGCTCTGTTTTAACATCTTAAAGTCTGAAATACAGCAGCAACCCAAACTGATATGAAATACTCAACTGAAAACACCAAACTCATACCGAAAAACACACCTGAAAACCCACAAATTTGCATTGTTCAGCAAAAAGGCAAACTCTGTATGAGCATGCACATGGAATGGCTTCAAACTCCCATCCTTAGCCTTCCTAAAAACCTACAAACTCCCGTTCTTGGGTCTCCTTCTCCACAGGTTTGGCAGCCTCTGAAGAACAACAAAGAAATGAGCAAAAATCAAGTTCTAGAATGAGCCCAAAATGCCTCCAAACCCCTTAAAAGAGGGCATAACCCTAACTCACATCAAAGAGGGGTTAATAAAATATAATTTAATAATAATTTTTATTTATTAGTCCATTAGTTTCCAAAGATTAGCCCCTTTTGCCAAAATTTCACCTTTTTGGAGCCTGCCTGCCTTAGCAAAGTTTATTATTTTTAATTATTTGAAAAGGGGACATGAAACTCCTGGCTTGAGTTATAGCCAAAAACGTAAATTTTGGGGTTTTTCTCAGTGGAATGGGTAAAAAATTGAAAATCTAGTTAGAGGATCAGTAAAACTTGGTAAGAATGCAGTTGGAGTTTACTTTTCTCACATTCACTCAATTTAACCCGATTTTTGCCAAGCATTTCAACAGGTTTTCAGATATTTTGATGACTCAGCAAGCTTTCATCATTCAAAAATAGACATTTGCAAATCAGTTACAAAAAATGATGAAACAAGATCAGATCAAGATGGGTAAAGAAATGAAAGAAGCTTTCAGTTGCAAAAGATTGAATTCCTAATGGACAGATGTCGGTTTCAGATTCAATCCGAGAATTCACCTTTGTCTATATCATTCTTTCTTTCTATCATTTGAAGGGTTCCAGTCTCTTGGAGAAAACTAGTCATTACTACGATACCAGGTTTTGGATCCAGTTTTGATGTGTTCCCATACTGTGATACCATTTTTCTCAGTGATTCTTCCTATTATGAACAACATATTGTATTCCTTTTGAAGCATTTGTATTACACAGTCATTCTATGTGTATCTTTTGAGTTTTTGTATGCAGATGTTGTATTATTTTAATGAAATTAATATTAAGAGCCTCATCTTTTAGTTTCATTATGATTCTCATCTCCTACTGTTGTTATTTGCAATGTTCTGTGTTTAAGAACTAAGAGCTTAAACCCAGTTACATCCCTTTAAGGTTGTATATCAGAATATATTTGTTGTTGGAACAAAGCTCCAAGTAAATGCTTTTTTATACTTATAGGATTGTAGGTTACACCAAAAGGATATCGCCATAAGTACGAGATTTTTAATGAATATTGATGTTTGTTTGCAAGTCAAGCAGATAGACCATATACCTGAATATATGAATATATTTTAGGTATCGATCTGTATGTGAAGATTTAGTTAGTGCCCAATGGATAAGGGACTAGTCAGCTTGAAGGATGCATGTTCATTGTTGTTGCATACCTGGTTATGCTGAGAAATTAAATCAAAATGAATATTATTTTCCCATTTTATGTTTTGAAGAACTATAAGTGTAGGTCATGGCTTATTTGTGGTTACTTTCTTTGGTTATGATTAGCTACTATGATCAGGAGATTTACCAACAAATTGAAGAAGAAAATTGACCATATCTGCTATAGAGGGTAGTCTTGTAATGAAGTATCAAGATAAATTAGACAAATCCCTCTGGTTTTCCCACCTTGGCTTTGCAGAGCCTAAAGTGAAGTGAGTCTTGATATGACTCTGTTAATTGGCCCAGAACTAAGATTTAGCCTTCCTGAATATATGATTTAGCTCGTCCTTAGGCATGTCCCTAGTCTTTGTTTCTTGGTATCAGGTTTAAATCTACCTGGTATGTTCTTCACCAAAAAGAACACCAACAGAACCCACTGTTCCACGCGGCCAAAAGGCGCTATGTCACCATAGCAAAATGATGGGCAACTTCTCATGGGGAGATAGCACCAACCATAGATTTTCTAAGATCTAATGATGGAGAACTTGTGGGCCCGCAGAAATATACTAAGGAATATCATAAGGTAAAATAGTTTAATTTTTTTGATATTCCTGGGGATGTTTAAAATAATATTAAAATCAGGCAGTGACCGTTGGTGAGTAAGCATTTAAAATTCAAATATTTGGCGAGGGGGCACAAAATGTAACATTTCTGGCGACTTCACAGGGGATGCTAGTCTACTATGTATAGACCAGTGGCCTGAAGCATCCATTGGGTTACAGAGTCATAAAAAAATGTGGATTTTGAGCACTGTGAAACCCTAACCCCACCTCAAAGAAGAAAACCCTGAAACCCTTGTCTCTGCAACTAGAACTAGAGATGAAACCTCCTCTGCACCCTTCAAAATCTTAAAACTTGTTGTCTCATGGAGACACAACCTATGCTCGTGCACTTCTTGAAAAAAACAAGAAACAAACTGGAACGAAACTAAGCTAACTATGTGTTGGTAAGCAGATTGTCCTTTTAAATAAACTCTCAAAATGCCCAAATTTGAAAGAACAATTAGATGCCAACAGTTGGATAATCTATCATGAGATTGATAGATTTCCTTTGAATTGGAAGTTATAGCTCCCTTATGAAATGATATGCAATGAATTTGTTTTATTGCCTAAACTAACTAGGTGTGTTCTTAACCCGAGAATGAAAGAGGAAAACCAAGTCAATCCTAGGCAAGATTAACTCAAGCAAAATTTAGATCCTAAACCTAGCCAACTTCGAGAACTCACACATCTTATGACTCCTCGGCATTGGTGATGCAATATGAATTTGATAAATGCAAATACAAATGCAATGTAAATGAAAAATGAAGATTGAACATTCAAACCTTTGCAATAGGATCAGTTGACAGTACTCTAATCTATCTCCCAATCACCATTTGACCAAGAATACAAGAAAGTGCTCAAAACTTATCATAACAATACTATGATTGAAAGTAATTATAAAAGTGTTGCCCAAATACTCTGATTCATAACAAAACCTTTCCTTGTTTTAAACACACAGATGCAATACTCTGATCATATTTTCTTGTAGACTATAGCCAAACCTATTACAAAAACTAAACATTAATCTCAATACATGAATGAAATTACAGAAATTAAATGTGTTCTCTCCTCCATTCCAGCTCTCTGACTGTATGTAGAAAAGGAAAGCACCTGGACAGTAAAGAATTGACACCAAGCGTGATTGTCTCTGCAATCTCCCTTCATACCAACAATTTACTGACCCTCAATACTAAGTTTCCTACAGCATTTATAGAATTTCCTTACAATCCATAGAGTTCACAGGAACTCATGATCTTTCCTCTTCTCTGGATACCAAAAATCAAGAGACAATATATTGTGAAAATGCAAGGAAAATGGATCAAGTTGATCCTATCTTTTCACCTCCTCATAAAGGAACTGAATAGTCCTTTTACTTGTTTAAAACTTTGAATCAAGATATGAATATCAAGCTACCATTTATTATAAGATATAGACTTTCAATGCCTCTATGCCTCTAAAAAGTCTTTGAACTAGATTCTATATTATGATCTCTTGGTGTCACTTTAGATCTAGAAAATAATGTCCCGTCCTTTAGGGAATGTGAATTGATTCAAATTTAGAATTTGAAAATTTTTTAGAAGACTACTTTTAAAAATACAAATAAGAGAAGCCTAGGAGATTTCTATCTCTTCCTTCGATCAAGAACTGAAGATTCATTGGTCCTAGTACCTAGATGATCTTTGTGCTTCATTTTCTACTTGCCACTACATGTGCTTGATTCTGAATGTTGTCTATTGCCAATGTGTAAGCTAGTTTCACCAAAGAACATTGCAACTCCATTCATCACAAGACCTAATTTTTTATTCTGAAACAAGAATTGCATGAGTCGTAGAAATGACCCGATTGCTCCTTTGTGCTAAAATGAACCCTCTAGGTGCCCCTCTGCTCGCCCTAATGCCTCTCTCAAGCTACCATTCTCCACTGACAGTGCATCCATCCTCTGCCATACTTGTGTATCTGCTACCCTCATTTCTCTAAGTGCCTCAAGCTCTTCTTGCAAATGATCTCACTCTATTGTCAGTGCATCTATCTTAGCACGTAGCTATTGGATCTCCATCTGCATTTCTCTTTCTCTATTTTGAGCCTCATTGTGTTGTACCTACAGTCTATCTTGATCCACCTAAGCTTGGTCTCTCTCAGCAAATGCATTTTCTACTTTCACATAAAGTTGATCCCTCTCTACCATAGTAGCATATGTGTGTTCCAGATTTAGTTTGAACAAAAGATCAAAAAGCTGAACAAACTGGCTTGTTGTTTCCATGACCCTATCACTAATTGTTGTGTCTCGATTAGGAAAAAAAAATACCATCTAAGAAAAAGTGAAGTTGATCACATCCTCGCATTCTCGAATGTTAGCAAATGCCGAAGGTGTAGCTAATTGATGTTGATGCTGATGTAGATAGGGAAAAAAAAAACAACAAATGCAGCAGAAGTGGTAGTGAAAGATGACCCCGATAAAGATAACTTTGCAAATGGTGGTACAGAAATAGCAGTTGACACTTTGACCAGTGATGGTGTACTTGATCCATGGTAGCCTGTAGTTCAATAATGCTAAGACTTGATTCACTAACCAGGACAAAGGGAAACTCCCACAGGCCCGCAAGCAATCCTTTCTCTGGTCTTTTCACAAGAAGAAATGAATATCCATCACTATTAATCTTGTGTGTACTTTCTGTTGCATATTTGGAAGACAATTTGATAACACAAACAACTGCAAACTCCTTTCGAGCTATTGCCATCAAAAATTTCACTAGATAATCAGTAACGGATGGGACTATTACAACATTTGCTACATTTTTCACTATTGATAGAGACTGTTATTCATTCTTTGAATCATACCTTCTAACAGTAGAAAGTGCATTGCAGTGTTTGGCAACTAGGCAAGAAGAACATCTAGGACTAGTTGGGCTGCAAATGGTAGCACCAGGTTTCATAATTGCTTGGTTTAGATCACCTAGTCTCTTTGGGTCAACGAGTTGGCCTACAAGCTCCCTTAAAAAAAATTGGCATTTTGCTGCATGCCAACAATGTTTTATTCTTTTACACGAACTCCACGGTCTAGCATCATTCACCAAAGATGCAATTAAGGCTTCCTTCTTTTAAACCTTCCAATGTGTGGGGGAATACACCTCCCTAAAATATCAAAATTTTGATATATAAGAAAGGCTTCTTTGAATGGTCCATATCAACCTAGACATTGCATCATCTGAATCTTTTGAATGCCAATTCTATCAATGTGTCATCTATATGAAGACTTTTTCCTCTAATTCTTTACAGCATTTGAAAATCATGTCTTGAAACCACCATTTTCTTGAGAAAGAAACATCCATTGAAGTACAAGTCTCTGCCGAGTTAGGATCTACAACCTACCCAAATAATGAGACTTTGATAACAACCCGTCGGCTTAGAGATGGATAAGGCAATGATAGGGAAACCCAGCAAAGATAGCCTACCTAAGGAAGACTTAGACCTAGACACAAAACTAACTTGAGGACTATATGACTCCAATATTGCCAAAAAAATGGGTGACTTAAAGTCAGGAAATAGTTGGCTCCAACTGGGGAATATGCACTGCAAAGTGCATAGAGAATCCAACATCTCTGGTTAAACAAGTACCTTTAGCATTGGGTTGCAGAGTCTAGACAAAAGAAACAATGAGAGGCTGCATACAAAGAGGGTAGAGGGGAGTAGGGAAGACTGAAACAAAGCGAGAGAAAACAACCACAACAGACTAAGCAAGAAGAAGCTACACTAGACACGCCAAAATTGGAAAGAAAAGTTATTTACAAAAGGTGAGGAGACCTCACCAGCAGGACCAAAAGCAAGGAAAGATTCAAATGTGGCCATTCATGGGAAGAGAAAAATATGAACCTCTTCTAAATAGAGGGAGATACTCCATCAATCTGAAACAGCATTGGTAACCTTCAGCCACTCCTTCACTATTGAACTTAAGCCCCAAAGCTATCTGCAACATGATGACCCACAAGACCTTTCCAAACAGTCATGCTTCATTATAGATCTCTGATTCATTTATGTTTCCATGTACATCCTTTCTTACATACTCAAAATTATGTGATGGAAAGGAATATTCAACATATTCTAGATGCATTACTGGAATAGAATTTGTTTCATCTTTTTTAGCGTTATCATTTCTATTTGTTCCATCATCCTCCTTAGTAGAGATCATCTTTCAAATCAGGATTAGCAAAACCAGAATATTGAAAATCTTTAAGGAAAGAAATGTCATCATACCTTTTGCAAGTACTGTCAAGAACAACTTCTGATTTCAAATCAGAGCTGAAAAATGTATCTACATTTTCCACATGCTCTGACTTCTTTTGTGAAGGATAAAGAAAATCATCAGATTTAGTATATGTCACAGACTCTATCAAAACTGAAACATCCTCTTCATATCCAGCATTTGTTAAATCTGAAAAATGTTCCTCTGAATTCAAAACTTCAATATTTGAATTAACTGTAGAAGATCCATATGTGTCTGATACCATGAATTGATCATTCTTTATTTCAAGATTATGAATATCTTCATCTAATTCTTTATCTTCCACATGACATTTTAAAACTTCACCAGTCATTGAAATCTTTTCCTGTTCAACATTTACATTCTCAAATTTAATAGGATGACCACTAAAACATAATGCAGCTAGCATGTTTGTTTTAGGATAGTTTTCAGGAAGACAACAATTTAAAATATAATCCCCATTAATTTCTCTTTCAATTTTGCTAATCATTTCTTCAATCATATTTTCAGATTTGACAAAACATTTTTCCACTTTTTCTTCAAGACACATAGATTCTAATATAGTATCATCACAAACCTTTGCAACTTGAAAATCAATTTCACAAAAAAATTCAATGGAATTCAACTCTTCCTGTTTTGCATTAACTATCTGATTATTCTCATTAGAGACTTCATGCAAAGGTTTATCCTTATTTTCTTCAAATCTGAAACTTTTAAAATCAAAGGTAAATGAAGGTATGAAAGAAAACTCTTTGTCAACTATTCTTACCAATTCTTCCTCATTGAGAAGGTTGTCTTCATTTGCTAAAAGTTGTACTTCTGGGAAACCAGGCTTCTCTTGCTATTCAAAATTCAAACCATTGGTTGATATGATCTCTTCATTCTACTCATTGATTCTATCCACCTTAGGAATGCTTTCTGCAACTTCAATGATTTCAGCATGCTAGACTAAAACTGATTCTTTTGTTTGCAGTTCTGAGAGTGGTTCTAGATTCATATTTGCTGCATCAGGCTCAGTATTAGGAGAACAAGTCTCATTTCCAACCTTAAATGATGGATCTAAAGGTGTAACTAATGACTCCATAGGAAATATTGTTGAGAAGCAAGGGATAATAACAAACTTTTCTTCCTTTTTTGGTGGTTCAGGCTGGAATTGCTTTTCATGCTAATTACCTTCTTCATGCTAATGGCTCATCCATGGTAATACTGAGGATGAAGAAAATTCAGGTTCTCTCAAAGCAGGGAAGATGGGAGTAGACAAAGCATCCTTTTTAGAACTTGCATCAGTTCTTTTCTGTCTAAACTCCTGGAGAACATAGAATCTCTTTTCAATCAAGCTCCATTATTCTCTAGACTGATGGTCTTGAGCTATACTCAAGTTGTTTCTTGTGGCATAGCTGACACTTTCTTTAAATTTACTCCAGAGTTGTTGAAGCATAGGATCATCATCAATCATAATCTCTTCAACAGATGGCAAGAGTCTCTTTTTATATTTTAAATCATTTCTTAGAGGAATCTTACCTCGATACATTTCTTGAGATTATTTTTACAACAGAGTAACAAAAATCTGAATCAAATTTATGGAAAGGTAACGATGTTACCTCGATCATGAGCAACCAATTTTCTAGCAAGTTCTTCAAAAATTTGTTCTAATAGGCATGATCTTTTTTTTAAACAACGGAGTTGCCAATCTCTGAGTAGCAAAGAAAATGAATATTGTAGCTTGAAAAACCAAAGTATTCTTCCTCTTAGTCACTGAAAACATGAGTTGGGAACCTAAATGATAAGAACTTTCAAATCTTTCAAGCTCTAATATATAATATTTTCTTTTAAAGACACAGAGTCGCCAATCTCAAGCAGAGATAACAATAATAAACTAAAAAAAAAATCTCTAGCACTGATCTTATTGTCCAATTCCCTAGCAAAGTCGCCAAAAATTTGTTGGTAAACAGATTTTCCTTTTAAATAAACTCTCAAAATGCCCAAATCTAAAAGAACAATTAGATGCCAACAGTTGGATAATCTATCATGAGATTGATAGATTTCCTCTGAATTGAAAGGTACAGCTCCCTTATGAAATGATATGCAATGAATTTGTTTTATTGCCTAAACTCACTGGGTGGGTTCTTAACCCGAGAATGAAAGAGGAAAACCAAGTCAATCCTAGGCAAGATTAACTCAAGCAAAATTTAGATCCTAAACCTAGCCAACTTTGAGAACTCACACATCTTATGACTCCTCGGCATTGGTGATGCAATATGAATTCGATAAATGCAAATACAAATGCAATGTAAATGAAAAATGAAGATTGAACATTCAAACCTTTGCAATAGGATCAGTTGACAGTACTCTAATCTATCTCCCAATCACCATTTGACCAAGAATACAAGAAAGTGCTCAAAACTTATCATAACAATACTCTGATTGTAAGTAATCAGAAAAGTGTTGCCCAAATACTCTGATTCATAACAAAACCTTTCCTTGTTTTAAACACACAGATGCAATACTCTGATCATATTTGCTTGCAAACTATAGCCAAACCTATTACAAAAATTGAACATTAATCTCAATACATGAATGAAATTACAGAAATTAAATGTGTTCTCTCCTTGATTCTAGCTCTCTAATTGTATGTAGAAAAGGGAAGCACCTGGAAAGTAAAGAATTAACACCAAGCGTGATTATCTCTGCAATCTCCCTTCATACCAACAATTTACTGACCCTCAATACTAAGTTTCCTACAGCATTTATAGAATTTCCTTACAATCCATAGAGTTCACAGGAACTCATGATCTTTCCTCTTCTCTGAATACCAAAAATCAAGAGACAATATATTGTGAAAATGCAAGGAATATGGATCAAGTCGATCCTATCTTTTCACCTCCTCATAAAGGAACTGAACAGTCCTTTTACTTGTTAAAACTTTGAATTAGGATATGAATATCAAGCTACCATTTATTACAAAATATAGACTTTCAATGCCTCTATGCCTCTGAAAAGTCTCTGAACCAGATTCTATATTATGATCTCTTGGTGTCACTTTAGATCTAGAAAATAATGTCCCATCCTTTGGGGAATGTGAATTGATTCAAATTCAAAATTTGAAAATTTTTTAGAAGACTAATTTTAAAAATACAAATAAGAGAAGCCTAGGAGATTTCTATCTCTTCCTTCGATCAAGAACTGTAGATTCATTGGTCCTAGTACCTAGATGATCTTTGTGCTTCTTTTTTCGCTTGCCACTACATGTGCTTGATTCTGAATGTTGTCTATTCCTAGTCTATAAGCCAGTTTCACCAAAGAACATTGAAACTCCATTTATCACAAGACCTTCTACTTTTTTATTCTAAAACAAGAATTGCATGAGCCGTAGAAATGACCCGATTACTCCTTTGTGCTAAAATGAACCCTCTAGGTGCCACTCTACTCGCTCTAATGCCTCTCTCAAGATACCATTCTCCACTGCTAGTGCATCCATCCTCTGCCATACTTGTGTATCTACTACCCTCATTTCCCTAAGTGCCTCAAGCTCTCCTTGCAAATGATCTCGCTCTACTGTCAATGCATCTATCTTAGCACATAGTTGTTGGATCTCCATCTGCATTTCTCTTTCTCTATTTTGAGCCTCATCGTGTTGGACCTACAGTCTATCTCGATCCACCTAAGCTTGGTCTCTCTCAGTAAATGCATTTTCTACTCTCACATAAAGTTGATCCCTCTCTACCATAGTAGCATATGTGTGTTCTAGATGTAGTTTGAACAAAAGATCAAAAAGTTGAACAAACTGGCCTGCTGTTTCCATGGCCCTGTCACTAATTGTTGTGTCTCAATTAGGAAAAAAATAATACCATCTGAGAAAAAGTGTGGTTGATCACATCCTCCCATTCTTGAATGTTAGCAAATTTTGAAGGTGCAGCTAATTGATGTTGATGCTGATGTAGACAGGGAAAAAAAAACAACAAATGTAGCAGAAGTGGTAGTGAAAGATGACCCTGATAAAGATAAATTTGCAAATGGTGGCACAGAAATAGCAGTCAACGCTTTTACCAGTGATGGTGTTCTTGATCCATGGCAGCCTATAGTTCAATAATGCTGAGACTTGATTCACTAACCAGGACAAAGGGAAACTCCCATAGGCCCATAAGCAATCCTTTCTCTAGTCTTTTCACAAGAAGAAATGAATTTCCATCACTGTTAATCTTGTGAGTACTTTTTGTTGCATATTTGGAAGACAATTCGACAACACAAACAGCTGCAAACTCCTTCCAAGCTATTGCCTTCAAAACTTTCATTGGATAATCAATAATGGATGGGACTGTTACAACATTTGCTGCATTTTTCACTGTTGATAGAGATTGTTGTTCATTCTTTGAATCATACCTTCTAACAGTAGAAAGTGCATTGCAGTGTTCGACAATTGGGCAAGAAGAACATCTAGGACTAGGTTGGCTGCAAATGGTAGCACCAAGCTTCATAATTGCTTGATTTAGATCACCTGGTCTCTTTGGGTCAACGAGTTGGCCTGCAAGCTCCCTTTAAAAAAAATTGGCATTTTGTTGCATGCCAACAATGTTTTATTCTTTTACACGAACTCCATGGTCTAGCATCATTCACCAAAGATGCAATTAAGGCTTCCTTCTTTTAAACCTTCCAATGTGCGGGGGAATACACCTCCCTGAAATATCAAACTTTTGATATATAAGAAAGGCTTCTTTGAATGGTCCATATCAACCCAAACATTGCATCATCTAAATCTTTCAAATGCCAATTCTGTCAATGTGTCATCTATATGAAGACTTTTTCCTCTGATTCTTTACAGCATCTGAAAATCATTTCTTGAAACCACCATTTTCCTGAGAAAGAAACATCCATTGAAGTACGAGTCTTTGTCGGGTTAGGATCTACAACCTACCCAAATAATGAGACTTTGATAACAACCTGTCAGCTTAGAGATGGATAAGGCAATAACAGGGAAACCTGGCAAAGATAGCCTACCTAAGGAAGACTTAAACCTAGACACGAAACTAACTTGAGGACTATATGACTCCAATATTGCCAAAAAAATGGGTGACTTAAAGTCAGGCAACACTATGTACATGGGATCTCAAACCCTTAGAAACATGGCTTTAGATAAACCCCATTGACTGGTATAGGCAAAATTTCACCACCAGGCCTGCTTAACTGAAAAGCATTGGCCTATTTGCAACTGATAATCAGATAGGGTCCACTCCACAATGCATCAAACTTTGAGTGTCTTCTTTGTTTTGCCCTATTTGCATCCCATTTCATAACCAAATCTCCCTCCCTGAAGATTCTAACCTTAGCCTTCTTGTCAAAACTCATTTTTACTTGTTGCTGGTGTGTCTCTAGGATCTGCATAGCTTTATTTCTCTTCTCTTCTAGCTCCATTAGCTCTACCATTCTTACTGTCATGGCATCATCTTCCATCAACTCCAGTTGATGAGCTAGCTCTAGGGCTAGGAACTCCAATGAAATTGGAAGCCTTGCTTCTCTATGATAAACTAACACAAATGGTGAATTCCCTATTGACCTTTTAGGCATTATTTTGTCAGCCCACAGTGCAGTCTTCAGTTTTTTATGCCAACACCTCTGGTTATCTTCTATTGTCCTTTTCATGATTCTAATCAGGTTCTTGTTAAGACTCAGCCAAACCATTACACTGAGGATAGTAATTTGAGGATGTCCTCAAATAGATATTATGGTCCACTGCCCATGCACAAATCTGAGCTCCAACAAAAAAATTTGCATTATCTGAAATAATGGTTGAAGGGGCACCAAACCTGGTCACAATTCCATATAGGAACTCAACAACTGAAGATTTTGTGGCATGCTTCAATGCAACTGTATTTGTCCATCTAGTGAAGTAATCTGTAGCAGGTAGAATCCACTTGTGACCTAAACTAGAAGGAGGATTGATAGGGCCTATGAAATCCAATCCCCACTGAGTAAAAGGTTGGTCCACCTGGATAGGATGAAGGGGAAGAGCTGCAAGTTTTTGTTTTCCAAAGAAGAAGGCACATTTTTCACACTTCCTTACATACTTATGACAATCATGAAATAGAGATGGCCAGTAATAACTAGCCCTCATGATCTTTATTGTAGTTGTTCTAGCTAAGAAGTGACCACCATCAGGACCATCATGAAGTTCTTTGATCATTCTTTCAGCCTGGTCTATATCAAGGCATCTTAATAGGGCTCCATTAAAATATTTTCTAAAAAGGATACCATCAACTATGACATAAGGAATTGACTGCAATCTATAGTGTCTCCTTTTAGTTCTATCTAATCCTTGAGGGTATCCATTTCCTAATAAGAAATTCAGCATGTCATCCATCCAACTCCTTGGGTCCCCATTTCTTACCTCTTGTTGCTCTATCAGTATCATAGTAGCTTCCTCATCAGGTTCTTGAGATAAAAAAAATCTATTTACACAACCCCCTCCCTCTTACCAGCTTGGTAATCTGAATGTCAACATCATATTCCATTACTTTTGTAATCCAACCAGCTCTTTTCTCACTAACATCTTTGTTCAAAAGGAAATCCTTCACACTGGCATGGGGTACTAACAAATGGATCTTATTATGAGATAGAAGGTGTCTAAATCTCTTTAAAGCTCTGATGACTACAAGGGCTTGCTTCTCTACATAGTTTTACTTATCTTCATATTCTTTAAGCCCTTCACTAAAGAAGGCTATGGGTTGCTCGTCACTTTTATCATTTCTTTGAGTTAGGACAGCAAAAATGCTTGACTCACCACCTAGGGTATAAAGGATGAAATCTTTCTCAAAATTTGGATTCATGAGAGTAGGGGTTGAGGCTATGGTCATCTTGATCTCTTCAAAACTTTCCTTCCCTTCCTTGGTCCATGCAAAGACCATACCCTTTTTGAGCATAGATGTAAGAGGTTTCACCATGGTAGCAAGATTAGGGGTAAATCTTCTCACAAAATTTATCTTGCCTAGGAAACCTTGCAGCCCTTTCTTGTGTTTAGGAAGAGGGAGGGAAAGTATTGCTTTTGTTCTCTCTGGATCAATGGTTAAGCCATCCTAAGATATAATATGTCCTAATAATTTTCCTTGGTTAGTAGCAAAGACACACTTTCTTGGGTTAAGGGAAACCCCAAACTCTCTACATCTTAGGAATACATGTCTTAGATTATCAAAATGATCTTCTACATCCTTAGAATACACTGTAATATCATCAAGGTAAACTAAGACAAACTTGTCAATCAATCTTTTGAAGGCCATCTCCATTGCCTTCTGAAATGTAGCACCTACATTGGTTAGCCCAAATGGCATCTTACAATAAGCATAGGTACCCCATTTAGTGGTAAATGCAGTCTTGTATCTATCAGACTCTTTGACCAGCACTTGATTGTAGCTAGAAAATCCATCAAGAAATGAAAATCTCTTTGAACCATTGACCTTGGACAAAATTTTCTCCATAGAAGGGAGAGGATGGTGATCTTTAAGGGAAGCTTGGTTAAGGTCCCTAAAGTCCACACACAATCTAATTTCTCTATTCTTCTTCCTAACAAGGACAAGGTTTGCTACCCATGATGAGTGTTTGATAGGAAAAATTATATTGGCCTCAATCAACTTGGATAGCTCCTTTCTCATTAAGGGTTCAATTTTAGGATTCACTGGCCTCTGTTTTTGTCTTACTGGTTTTACATCATTAATTAAATCTATGGTATGCTGAAACAACCTTGGGTCAAAGCCTTTTAAGTCATCATATGTCCAAGCAAATACATCATTAAATTCTTGACATAGATGAATAAAATTTTCTTGTTCAATTTCAAAACATACCTTACCCATGTTTAAGGACTTTCCATCAGCAACCATGATTGGGGTGTAGTCACCTTCATCAATAGCTAGGTTCATGGCCCTGCCTCTTGCCTGGTCATCAGGATTAAAAACACTCTCTAAGGTAATGAGACCTTTAGGCAGTTTATTGGAGCTGAGGTTAATGTTTTGGTCACCATACTGATCCTGCAGTCTCAACTGGTTTCTACCTGAAAATTCTACCTCATTCTGCAAGAAGCTCACAATTTTCTCATCAGACTCAAACACTTGCCAATGGATGTTGTTATCAGGGATGGAAGGCCTTACTACTACTCTGATTTGTTGCTTCTTCTCCTCCTCAAGATTCCTTGGCACATCATAAGATGCACCTATTGCTGCAAGTCTATCAGCATGCCTATTTTCTTTTCTAGGGATGCTTTGAATATTAAATGCATTAAAACCCTCAAGCAAATCTCATACCCTATTTTTATAAGACTTGAGCAAACTATTCTTGGTGGTATTCTTATTTCCAACTTGATTAACCACCAACTCACTATCTCCATACACCCTTAAGGCTTGGATTCCTCTTTTTTGAGCAAGTAGGAGACCTTGAATCAAGGATTCATACTCGGCTACATTATTAGTGCAACTGAATTGGAGCCTAAAGGAGAAGTAGTACCTTACTTGTGCGGCGAAAACTAACATCACACTAGCCCCTAACCCAACCTTATTTCTTGAGCCATCAAAGTACATACTCCATATCCCACTTACATCTTCTTCAGTCTCCACAAGATTGGGAACTAGAGCATCTTTTTCCAATATACAATATGTACTGAGACCTATCTCAAGGATTTCTAATGTAGAATCAAATTGATATGCATTAGCCCATTCATCCAATAAAAAATCAAGTATCTCTTCTAGGGGAGTGGTGGGCTCATTCACTATGTCATTCTCATCCATCTCTAGGATAGGACAATTCATGTTGATGGAATTAGGGGTGTAGGGTTCAGTATGATGGAGGGCTTGAGGCTCTGCTCTAATTGAAGCTTTGGCTCCATATCTTGTTCTAAAAAACATATATGACCAGTCAAAAGATATGTAACCACCTATTTGGGCAGTAAAGTCTCTTGACAGATAGATGGAAAAATATGGCTTGACCTCAGCAACAGAGATATGTTTGGTTACAGTACAACCAGGGCATGCATGTAAGGCCATATCCACATTCTTAAGGATCCCTACAGTCTTGACAGTACTACCATCCAACTGTAATACATCCCTAACAATGGGCTCATATTTCATTCCCAAAGCATCAGCAACACACCTAGGCATCACTGAACTGCTAGCCCCTGAATCAATCATGCAATTATGGACTAGTTTGCCCCCTATAATTAGGGAAACATAAAATGGAGGAGGTCTAACCTTTTGACTTGTTTCTACCTCCCTTGATGGTTGTACTAGGCTTGTGGCACTTTCCATGCTGAGTGGCTAATCCTTTGGTTCAATTGTTTCCAATTCTTGCTGCAGCAACCTCTTTTGCATGGGTATAGTAGCAATAGCATCCCACATGGAGATATTCACATTTGTCTTCTTCATTTTTTCTACCACACTGAATGGCATAGTAGGTGTTTTGATAGAACCCTTGGGAGTTGCAATTGTATGAGGTTGAGATGGAATAACCTGAGGATCACTTCCATCCTTTCTGCCATGATTTTGCCTTTGTTGTTGAAAGGTACTTGATTGATTATTTGTTACTTGCTCATGAGATGTTACATTTGAAGTTGAGGCCTAATTGGGAGGAGGAGGGACAACATCTTCTATAGCTCTTATTTTACTTCTAGTGTTATGAGCAATGGAATCCTGGTTTACATTACAATTCTCCTCCATCTAATGATTCATAAAAGAGCAATCGCCCTGTCTTTGCATATCTGGGGCATCTTTAAATTGGTCCTCTTTGTATGATTGGTTTGCTGCAGGTTCTTGGATTGTCAAAGCCATAAAATATTTAGCCTTCTGACACATACAATAGGCATAGGAGTAGTTACAGGAGGGACAAAAATCTTGATCTTGAGCCATATTGTTTTGAGGGACTATGGCCCTACTGTGGTTTACATTTGAGGTTGAAGCATGGCCATCCTACCTACTCTGATCAACAGAATTGTTCCAATGATTAGGATTTGGAGGCCTACCACCACTTGAAGTTTGATATTGCAATTGATGAGGTTTACTACCTTGAGCTTGTTGTCTTTCTAAAGTAACCACCTTTTTGCTCATTTTCTGCATCATAGAGAGATTATCCTCCAGCCTCTTTCCTTGATCTTCTAACTTCTTCCCTTGATCTTGAAATCTTTTATCAAGGTTCTTCTCTTTTTTTTCCATGTTATGCATCAGAGATTGCATCATCTCCTTGATTTCATCTATCCCATTTGAGGATGTGGAAGTTTGAGGGACTGGAGTAAGGGATTGTGATGTAGAAGTTGTAGGAAGAGGAGCCATTGTTGGTTGATGATTTGGAACATCAGGGAAGAAGGGCATAGGAGGCCTTGGAGCTAGCTTGCCTCCTTGTATCAATATATTTTTTGCCCTTATTGCTATGTCATAAGCATTAGGCAAGGTATCTTCTCCCATAGTTTGGATTGTAGTGGCAATATCACTGTTAAAAGCTCTAAGGTAATGCAAGAAGGCATTACCAGGGGTAGGCTTCACTGAAGTAGGTATTCTATCCCATGTCTTTTGAAATATATAATTGAAATCAGTCATACATTCATGGGGGGTTCTTTTTATAGTAGTCAACTACTCTAAAAGTGACAAATAGTCACTTTTATCCTCAAAATGTTTGCACAATCCTGCTCCTAAGCCATCCCAATCTGTTATAGAACCATGAGCTAAACCTCTATACCATTGTAGTGCTTTTCCTTTCAAGGATGAGGCTAGGAGCCTAACTGCAACATCATCCTCTGTAATACCATGGATATTACAAAAATTTGCAACTTCTTGAATGTGTTCTGAGGGAGAGATAGAAGTTTCACCAGTAAACTCTGGTAGACTTTTGAGTGCAGCTACTGGTATGTCATGTCTCTGGGCTAATAAGAGAGGACTTCCACCATTAAAGGTGGCAAAAGTATGAGCTCTAGGCAATGCCATATAGACAAGTGATCTATTGATATGTATTGATGGCAGTCTAGGCTGAGATCTTACAACAGGAGGAAAAGAGATAGATCTTGTAGGTGTATTTGTTACTATTACACTTCTCACTGGTGATAAAGATATTCTAGTCTTCCTTCTTCTAGGGTTTGAAAATGAAAGCTCTTGATACTAAAACTTACCTCTAGAAGATGCCCTTGTTTCAGCTCTGGGCATGAATCACTGCTGTAATACCCCAAAATTGGCTCATTGCCATTATACCAATTCTGGTCTATTCCTAATAATTTCAAAGTCCTATTCTAATAGGCAATTCTCATTCTGCTATTCGCTACTTGACTTAATTGTCAGATGCAGAAAACCTAAATCTGCATTCATCATGCTTATTATTTAATTCCTATAGTATTTACTCGTATTAGTCACATTAAACCTATTGATTAATATTTAATTTAATTATTAAGTATTTATACTTTAATTAAATTATAATTATAGCCTAAGGCTAATGTACTATGGAATTAAATTTATTTAATTTAATAAATACGCCTATCTTAATTAATTAAATGTAATTATTTAATTAAATGGGAAAGTTATTTCTAATTAATTAAAAGAAATTATTTAATTAAACGGAGTACTTACTTCTAAATAATTAAACAAAGTTATTTAATTAAATGGGAAGACATTCCTAATTAATTAAATGAAGTTATTTAATTAAACAAAAGTGTCTCTAATTAATTAAAGATTATTTAATTAAATAGAAAAAAGTAATTATGAGAGCATATTTCATTTTATTAAATTAAATATCTCAACAAAATCTCTCTTCAGTTCAAAAAGGGGAATTTCTAGTTCATTATTGATCAAAAATGAGTTAACTCAGTTAACTCCTTTTTCTACTCAAATTAAAACAGTTAACTTCTTATTTTACTCAAATTAAGTCTGTTAACTCCCTTTAATTTGGGAATCTCCCTTTATGACTAAAACTCATCTTCAATCCTGACCATTGATCTGAATCGATCTCAACTGTTGATGGATTCTAGGAGACTCTATTTAAGAGACCCTCATCTCCTCATTTTGGAGGATGAATTGATTTGCTATCGAATTGCTGTTGAAATTCATGCTCATATTTACTTACATTTCTTGCATACATTCTCATTTTTAGTTTAATCTCATTTTAGTTTAATCATGCATATGCTTAATCTAGTTTGCTCAATTTGTTCTTAGATTACATTGCATCTTTCATTTCTTAGATTAATCTATATACTCATTCTTAGCTTAATTCCATTGTCAAATCCTTCATTCTTAGAGGGTTTGGTTGCCTACACCTCGATTCTGAGGATATTAACAGGAAAAATCCCTTTAGATAGAAGGCAACAGGTCGCTTTGCAGGGCAAATTTTGGATGAACAATTCAATGTTCATTCCATGATGAATCCGCAAATAAGGACCGTGTTGAAGTGTGTGTGTTAGCATAGGCTGCATTTTCACGCATACAACTGCAACTTTGGCCTAGAACTAGATACATATTGAAGCTCAGAGTCGCCAAGTACTTTGAAGAATGAACCCCTTGAAGGCTAAAATGTTGAAGCCAGTACTATCTCCTCGGTATTGATCTTGAAAAATTCCCTTTTGACACCAGTAGGCTTGAGATTTTTTGAAATGTTGTCCCACCGAGCATGCCAAAAATTGTTGTCACTTAGGTTTGCACCCTTGTCTAGAGCCTATGCATGAGGACAACCTAGTGAAACATGGAAATAACCTCCAAGCTATGGGACTTGAACTGTGAGGTTGAGTCTTCGGAGAAGACCGGCTTCCTCTTACTATCAGGATGCACCTAACTACTCTTGGAGAGGAAAAGGGAGAAGGAGAGCATGAAAGAAAATCTACCTAATCTAGTCTAAAGAGGTGATGCACCAAAATAAAGTGTTCAAACCAATCTCTGCCCATATATGTACTTTTGAACCAAAATGAAACTAAGGATATACACATTCAGACTTGCTTTAATCAAATAATCACATGCAGATCAGAAGAGCAGGATGAATGACCCAAGGAAGAGAGATTCACTTATATTATCATTCATAGGCCAAGGAGATACAGTCATGTAGATTACTAATTTCCACAAAACACTAGTGGAGGCAAAGAGTTCTTGCACTTCACACCAATGGCTGAAAGAGATAAGACAAGAATCACACAGTTTAGAGGCAAAGGGAATTTTACACTGGAATTGCAAAGCAATAGTAGAGAATGACAGAGAATGATCCACCTTTACAAAATTCACAAAAATTGCCTTTATAGTTCAGGCATAACTTGATATTTTCCCTCCAAAACTATCCTGCAACCACCGCCATCAAGGCTCTGCCAAGAATAATCATGGGGATCTAAGGAAATTTGATCTAAGTATAGCCTTTTGGTACCATGAAATTTGATTTTGAACTAAAATAGGGCCTTGAGAAGACAGAGGTGACGCCATAACTGTGCTCTAACCAGGTAGATAGGTTGGATTGGGGATAGAGTGTCTCTGCATGCTTCACATTCACTTCTAGTGGTTGGGATCGATTACAGAGATCAGATCACATAAAAAAATTCAACTTTCTTCATCCTTGACCACCTGAATCAGCAAAGTCAGCAAGTCAACTAAACTTTGCAAGCAGGATGAGCCACGTGGACCAACGAGCTTATTTCTTTATGTCACCTTGCGGGTCTTTATGAGTTTGACCACGTCCTTCGTTACTAACTGTGCCATCTCTTAAAACCTTGATCGCAATGGCTACAACATAACTGCTAGCCCTTAACTATCAATCTTGGTCGGGCTCGCAAAGACACATGTCATCTAGGCATTATGTCGATATGCATATCCTCCGAGCACTTTCCCATAGTGAGATAGTGCCCACCGTGGATTTGAACTGATCTGACGATCGTGAAGACTCACCACAATACTGCGCTATCCCCTTAGAACCTCTGGGCCCATGAAACAACTCAGCACACTTGGCATCTGACTCGGCCTGAACTGGTACCATCCCTGCAAGTTCATAACCCTCAGCCCTACCCTGCTACATATCATTGAGGCGCTATGTTACTATGATTAAAATTCTCACAACTTTCCATAGCAAGATAGCACCCATCGTTGATCTCCACGAGATCAACGATCATGGAAGATCTGCACTTGCCTCCATAAAGTTTCTGATCCATGAATCCACTTGGCAACACCTGGCACAACCTAGCATCCTTATCTTGGTGAGATCTAGCCCCACCAATCCACGTGGCAAAAGGGTGCTATGTCGCTATGGTTAAAATTCTCACAAATTTCCATAGCAAGATAGTGCTTATTATGGATTTCCTTAGATCTGACGGTTGTCAACAAAATTGTACAACTGCACATCAAGCTGGCTGAATGGACCAATCAAATATCGCCATCATACTATGACCCACCTGACAACTACCACTAACGACAAGCTGTAACATCACTTTTGGAGAAAGGTGGGCCCATTACATCATCGTGCCATGTGTCACCTAGTCGCTATGTCACTATGGTTAAAATTATCATAGCTTTCCATAGCGAGATAGCGCCCATCGTTGATCTAGACTGATCTGAAGGCGAGCAAGATGGATCTGACCTATCAATGTACCAACTAATAGAAACTGGCCACATGCCAACCTGTCTGACAAGTCCTCACAGGGTCCACATTCTACACAGTCATACCTCAGCCAATGAAAAGATGACCAACTGCCAACGTGTCTGACAAATCACATCATGATTTCTGACAAGGCATACTTGGGACCCACCGTATTTCCAAACTTTGCCATAGGATCACTTTTCGTTTGGGTGCTACGTCACTAATGATGAGAAGCATGGATTTTTTTATGGTGCCATAGCACCCACTGTCGATCTATCAAAACTCGACGTCGAAGAAAAAATCAAGGGAAAGAGAGGACCCACCGTGCCATGCATCCAAAAGGCACTATGTCACCATAGCAAAACGATGTGCAACTTCTCATGGCTAGATAGCGCCAACTGTAGATTTTCTGAGATCTAACGATGGAGAACTTGCAGGCCCACAGAAATATACTAAGGAATATCATAAGGTTCAATCATTAAATTTTTTCGATATTCCTAGGGATGTTTAAAATAATATTAAAATCGGGCAGTGACCATTGGCGGGTAAGCATTTAAAATTCAAATATTTGGCGGGGGGGGCACAAAATGCAACAAACCAAAAGGATACAAAAACTGCAAGGAAAGATGTGTGAAAGGGGGAGCAGAAACAGAGCAAACAAGGGAAGTAATGACAAGGTAGAGATAAAGAGTATTAGAATAATCAGCATGAGACAAATCTAGCATAAGGAATTTTGGATACCAAAATGGCACATCAACTCAAGGGGAGTTACAAGTTTTTGAGGTATATAGTCTTCTACAAAATTTTGAATAAGTTTTTGAAGTTTTGTACATATGTTGAACAAGATGTGTATTATACTCATAGAGATCAGATTCATAATGTTTAGTTAAGTATTTTTGACACTCATGTCAAAGGGGGAGATTGGTTGGTCTCATATTGGTTTTGACAATTGAGTGTCAACATACTTAAGAAAATTCTAAGGTTGATGCCAAGTATAATATAGATGTCAAGCTATAGTATGTGTTGAGCTAGAAGTTCAATAGGTGCCGAGTTATTCAAGTGTTGAGCAAAGTATAGGAATCGAGAAAAGTATAGGAACCGAGTAAAGTATAGGTGTCAAGTGAGACAGAGTTACTATAGGTGCCAAGTGAGACAGAGTTACTATAGGAGCCGAGCAAGACAAAATCCTATATGTGTTGAACATTAGTAATTAGTAAGTGCCAAGTAACACAGAATTAGCATATGAGTTTGTGCCTCCACAAACTCAAATGTAAACCAATTTTGAGCTAACTCAAGATGAATCTCAAAGGATCTAAAAGATAAGATTGAATCTATTACATTTCCTATGTAATTAGCATGCAACCAATTAGAAAAATGGAGAAAGCATGCAACCAATCAGGAAATATGGAAATAATTGAGCGAGAAAGATGGATGAATCTTGATCGTAGATTCATACCTAACCCTAAGTCTTGAAGCCTTTATAAGGAGGTCAAAACCCCATAATTTAGTGTTGAATGAGAGAGTAAGAAGTTGTGTGGGAATGCATGAAAGAATGCTAATGAAGTTTTGAAGGAATCAAAAGGGGTGTAAGGACTTAGAGGAAGAATAGCACTACAAAATCAAGTTGATCAGAACAAAGCATCAACACTACGAACAAAGATATATCAGATCAAAAAGGATTAGATCAGATTAGATAGAACAAGAATCTAGAATCAGCAATTGAAGATTGTAAGTTATCAGGTCAACACATTCTACTATTCTTTCTAACCATTGTATTAGGAGAATGAAAATCCTATGATGATAGGTTGGTTTAGCAGCCATATTGTAAATCCTTAACAGGGTTGTAAATCCTTTAATAGGGTAACATTCCAAGTGAGCATTTGTAAATCCTTTAACCAGGTCACTTTTAACAGGGTGTAAAGCCTTTAACAAGGCAGGCCTTTCATAGGGCAGACCATTGATGGTGGTCAAACTTTGTAACCTTAACTAGTTACATATTGTTGCAATGATAATTTGTGGGTGTCATCCCCACCCTAGTTTTACCTTCTCATTTTGGAGGGTTTATGGGTGGCCAAAATCTTGTGTAATCTATTTTCATGCATGTCTTTACTTTCATATTAATTAGATATGTTTGATGCATGTGATTAATCTTAGTTAAAAGTTTTAAAGGTTAAAGTTTGTTACTTCTGATTCACTCCCCCCCTCTCAAAAGTAAATCTTCCCACTTGTAAATTCCAACAAGATCCATGAATTATGATGGGAGAGGATACATCCATGCAACTCCTAGGGTTCTAAACAATGCAAAGACACCAAAAGAAAAAGAAAGATCATTTTATAGTACCAAACTAAGTGCTAGCTAATCTAAGGAAAACCACATACATAATTTGAAAAAGCACACAAGTCTTTGTCAACATCTTGCACTAAATAATTAGTAGTTTTCAATGGATATGTCTTCTCCCAATAAATGTCACATGCTATAAATAGATCATTAGTAATGCAAAAGCATCTACCTTAGGTCCTAGAAAGAAAATGAAACCCCAGATGCATATTATGACTGAAACTTGACTCTTATGTGAACAAACTACGCCATGATAGTGTAAACTATGCCACAGAAGGCTAGAAATACTCAAGTTCCCAAGTGTGCTCAAAGGGTGCAAATTGTGCTCATGGTAAAGTTGGGGCCAATTAATCATAGTTGGTAGTTTCATAGCATAGTTGGGATGCTAGGATCAAACTAGGATGAAATGGGGTCAAAATGGTACCCGCAACATGCAAAACTAAAAGCCAAACTACCAAGTACACTCTAACGGAGCCAAGTGTGCCCCTGATGCACTTGTGGCTAAGAAGGGCACAATTGGTAGTTTTGTAGTGTAGTTGGTCAGGTGAGAATAGCAGACAAGGGTTAAATTGAGTCATAGGCCCCTAAAATAGCTTCTTAAGACCTCCAAGTGCACCCTGACAGAGCCAAGTGCACACTTGAGATAGAGAGCTACAAAAATGCAAAATAAGAGACAAAAACTTATTACTTGATCTCCTAATTAGATGAGATGTGATAAAAATGATCACACAAGCATTAGAATCCTTCAAATGAGCTCCTTCCTTGCACCTACAAGCACAAAACAAAGAAAACCCAAGTTAATAAGCATGATCTTCCAGTCGGGCTCACTAATTGTAGGACTAGAAAATGGGTTAGAACCTAACATACTATGAGAAACCACAAAACTCAATCAAAATACACTAAAACCTTCTAATCTAACATGAAAACCAATCAAAACATAGGAAGAAAAACACAAGCAAAACTCTCTCTTTAATTTTAGTTCCCACGTCCTTCTTTCTTCTCCATTTTCATGTAGCTTTAGTTGTCTATAGTGCACACAATTGAAGAAAATGACACAATGATTGGATTAAATCTATTGAGAGTACTAGAAGCATGGTTTGGGCATGATGTTAAGGATAGGGGTTGAAGATTGAAAAATGAGTGCAAGATGGCTCAATTTATAGCCAAAATGCAAGAGGTGAGACTTGAATGAGAGGATGGAAACTTGCCACTTTGAATCTACAAATTGGCATGATATTCCTTATAATATCTATGACAAACATGACACAATATGCCAAATGTAGGATTTTGTGACACATTAAATTCAACATGGCTAAAAGTGGAGGAGAATCTATGACATGCATATGACACAACAAAGCCACTTGCAGACAAGAATATATGACAATTATGGCCTATTATAGTCATGTGTAAGGAATATATGTGAAATATGATACATATTAGCCAAGTGTAAAGAGAGGATCTATGATGTATGATGTCTAGTGTCAAGAATAGGTGGAATATTTGAATTAAAAATTCATAATTCCACACAAATGGTAATTAGTAAAATAGAAATTAGAGGTGGGAAAATAGGACTTAAAATTTTGAGAATTCCCATAGTTTGCAAAGGTGAATCAATCAATTAATAAATATTAATTTATTGAGAATATTGATTAATAGGAAGAATAATTAGTAATGCAGGATGAAAATGATTGGTTAATTTAATGAAATAAATGCATGATGAAATGTGATGGTTATGCAAACTGACTAGGATGATGGTGGGTAGATCAAAGTCATGATAAAATTTATTGAGTGATTAGGATAGATAACATGCCAAGGAGACATGGCGTGGATCAAGAAGATGTGATATTTAACAGACATTGTAAATGCCACAGTATCAAATTTGATTGATAAGATTGATCATAACAACATCGATGAACATTGTCAAATGTTATTAAGTTGATTGGATAGTGCTATGATCCAACACTCAAGGACTCAACAATGTCAATAATCAAATGATAAAAATGATAGATTTGACCTAGCGTTTAGTGACATGATAGTGCTAAGGTTAGATATGATAGGTTTGATAGGTTTGATAGATTGCCAAGGCACTAAGGGACATGACAATGCCTAGGGTTTGATGGATGATGATTGATTTGAGATATTTGAAATGTTTTGGGTTTATCAAGGTTGATTTAGGATAGTTTTGAGTCAATTTGGGATTATTTTGGGTTGATTAGAAAGGATTTCAATGATGTTGAAATGGTTTTAGGTTGATTGGATGAAATTTTGATGATGTTGAAATGATTCAGAGTTGATTCTAAAAAGTTTAGATAACATGGGAACTAATTCCAAAATGATCTGCAATTGATTTGAAAGAGGATACAAGTGATGAAGAATATTGTCACAATATGCTCGAATGATAATCAAGTTGGCTAAAATATCAGAATTAGTGAAATGAAAAAATGAGATAGGTTAGTATGAAAATGTGATAAAACAGTAGATGCAAACCATTTTTGAGCATCTTCACTATCGAGAGACACACTTTGGCCACTACCAACATAATTGTTTATAGGTTTTCAATCTAATAAGTGTTAAGAAACATTGATTTCCAAGATGAGTGTTAAGAAATATTGTTTGGGTGGTGCTAAGAAACACCTATTATGCCTAGAGACAAAAATGGTATGGAATTGACCCTTTGTTCAACTTAGATGAAGATCGATTCTAGACCATGGAGATGTGTTGAAAATTCAACTTGGTCAAAGTTCAAGCTATGAGATGATAGATGGAGTATAGGTTACAAGTGGTGCATGTTTACCAAGTTTTCACCACTTTGCAGGACTATTATTTTTGCTACCATGAAGCCTACTTACTAGGTTTTTACCAAAGTATTTTTTATTTTTTCAATTTGTTTGCTCTTTTTTCATTTATTTTTTCATTTTTTTGATCTTTTATTTTTTTATTTTTTTATTTTTTTAGAGTTTTTTTTTTTAAAAAAGGATGCATTAAAGTTCCTATTTGCCAAGGTTTCACTATGATGGTCATTTTTCTAGACTTTTTATGATCATTTTAGATTTTTTCAAATTAGATATGTACAGGAACCCTGGATGTAGAATGTCATGAATAAAAATTCTTCAAATAGATGGTATTGATGTGTAAGGTCCCTCCTCACATGTACTTATTAAATATGAATTTCTTTGTTAAATCTTCTATAGGAGAATTGGAATGGATATGAAGTAATGTCTTCTGGTTTAGATGTCCTAATAGAAATTGAGATCAGCTGATACATTCATGTTTTAAATACTTAGTGATTCGAGAACTACTACATTATCTCAACTATGTAAACATTAATTTGCACTAACAATGATACTAGATGTTTCACTTGATGATGTTGTTGTTGATTGTGGTACCTCAATGATTAGGTTATATGCATTCAAATAGTTTAGTATTCATTATTGGTGATGTTTATGATGTTTAGGTATATGCATGCCTAATGATGATTATTCTAGTATTTTTATCTGAATTAATGAATAAGTAATGTTATATTATTAATGTAATTTATGATGATTAAATGTAAGCAGAAATGAACTAAACAGTTAATTATATGAAAGATTTATGTTTTGATTTATGTGACTATCCAAATAATTTTTGAATATATGTATGCAATTTTTCTCAAGATACTAATGTGTGAAATGAGTGTGCAGGATTATTAGCTAGGAAATCTAACAGAGAACCAAAATTGGACCCTATGTACCATTTGTGAAAACCAGCGTTGAGTCTAATAAATGTTGCAAACCTCATTGTTTCGTATTTTATTTTGAATCGTGAATTAAATGTATGTATCATTCTATAACCATTAAGTGTTAATGTTTTGCAATAGTGTTTTGATAGTGTCACTTGACACTCATGATTTGTTTATGCATATCAACATGACAATTAGGGTTAGTCGAGTAACCTAAGGATCCAAGTTGGACTAGGTTAGTAACCTAATACTAATTAGTTAGTAATTAAGATTAATTACCTTAATCAGGATTAGTGATTAATTTGATTTTTGAGGGTTGTTAGAAAGTCCAAATATTTTCATGTATTATAAATAGGTCCCTAAATAGTCCTAGAGGCCAATAATCATGAAAACTATGTACCTAGGGGGTATATGTATGGGTTGGGGGCATTTTCCACCCCTCTAGCCCCTTTCATTGACTTTGGTGACCACCCAAATATCCCATTTTTTCTTTATTGCGAAAATTGGAGTTTCATCATGAGTTTCGTAATTTAAACTCCACCTTGAGGTTAGCCTTAATGACAGGATTGAGTTAGAAGACTCTAGAAGCCCTTGGTCAAGTGGGGGAGTTATTGCTTTTTTGAAATAGTTAAGTTAGGAGCCTATTTAGAAGCAGATTTGAGAGTGAAAGGTTGTTCACCAAACTTCTAGTTTTAGAGAGAAATTCAAGATTGAAGAAGAAGGAAGGGAAGCTCTTCTCAAATTTTAGTTTCCATCACCTTATTGTGAAGGTAGGAACCCTTCAAGCTCACTTTGTTCATGATGTGTCTCATTCTTAAGCATTTTTCTTTTGCATATGTATGCTCATGTGTTTGATGAACATGTTTGGGAGGGATTGTAATGGACTTCTTTATATGTTTTTCCTTTGTATTTTACTTTTGATTTTCGAAGGGATTGTAAGGGTTGTATTGCCATTACTCACCCTTAGATAGGGCAAAAGTGGCCATGTACAGGAGGAGGGCTTTAGTTGAACTCTAGTAGTGTAGAGTCTCTCCTCATAATGAGGAGAGGGAGAGTAGGGTGTTATGGGCCCCTAATTTTTGGTACAAACTATGTTTTGTGTATGGAAAATTGAGAAGTGTAAGAATGGAAGTTCTTGTGATATTTGTGTCGAAAGGGCATCTGTGAAAAATGAAAGTTCTTGTGATATTAGCCTTGAAAGGGCATCTGTTATGGTGTTGTGACTGACGTCTCCTGTCTAGAAAAAATCCACCTTCTCCGTAGTCTGGTTCAATGATGAACCTATTGTACAAACCTGGGATGGGAGTAAATGATTGATTGTGTCTTTGTGCTTAAGTTGTTTGTCTCCTAGTTTGTTTTGTTATCTCCATGGTTACCTTGATGTATTGTAGATTTCATATTGGCTACCCTATTATGGAGCCAAGTAGGAAATTCAAAGTTGTTAGTCAAAATGTGATAGGAGATTTCTCCTCGGGATAATGATTTCGTTGTAATAATGTGATTGTTAAACTTATTGTGAATACAACTACGATCTCGAGTTTTCTTCCCTGGTTCTTTCTTGAGAGAGTCCTTGAATCAGATGATTAAATTAAAAAAATGGAGTGTGTTCCTTTCATATGATATTTCTTGTAATTCAGTTTATATGCATGTGTTTATCGAAAAGTGGATACAATGACATTTTACCCTTTTCTGTAGCATTCTTATGGTTCAAAATTGTATTTATTTGATTAGTGCTAATTAGATAAAATGATGATATATATTGAGTTATGTAATTTGAGTTCAAAATATGTTAAGAAAATTTTATGTTATGATTGGTACTTCATTTGTATTCTTGTGTTTATCAAGAAGCATAATGCTCCTATTTGAATACTCAAGCATTACATTAAACCACTTTGTTCTAAATCAAATTTTATATATATATATATACTCCCCTTGCCATGAAAATATAATTTGCATTCAAAATTTGATATTTCAAAAAAAATGGGTCTTGAGAGAATTGTTCATTCTTAGAGCTAAAAGCTCTCTGCCTTTTCTATGAAGAAAGAAATTAATCCCATTTTGCAACAGGGCATATTCTCTTTTAGATTCTCTTTAAATATCTCTTGACATCCTTTTGAATAATAGTATAAAATAAAACTAAAAATCAAATCAAATTTATATATATATATATATATATATATATATATATATATATTCTATCCTATCCTAAGATGCAACTATTATAAGTGCTCAACTATCTTGCAAATGTCACCCTACTTAAATCTTCACATGGTACGTATCCCTTGGGACAAGATGGAGGCAAAGTCAAAAAAGGTGGATGTTCAAACAATAAATCTGCATAACAAAAAGTTCAAACTTTACTTTGAAAACCACCCTCCAACCACATTTAAGGAGATGTTAGACTTTAAAACTAGTCCTTATCATGCCTTACATACTCCTTAGTAGCTACTACTTGGGGAAGCGCATGGGTCATTGGATAGTGGGGAAAGTAGGTGGGACAGCCTACTTGTCCCCCTTCCAAGTGTAGGTAGTCATGTGGGGTAGATGGGTTAGGGGTAGTTAAAGTTAGATAGTAATTAGTGTTAGAAGTTAGTTAGTATTAGTGTAGTTTATTATTTTTATTTTTAATATTGTAGCTAAAGCTTTGAGTTAGATGTTAAAATTAGTTTGTTAGTTAATTTATTTAGATTATGTTAAAGTTTAAGTTAAGATTTATTGTTAAATGTTAAGTTATTTTTGAGTTAAGTGTTAGTAAGGATTGCGTGGGGTTTTGTGTTAGAGTAAATAGTATTAGATTTTAATTATTTTTAGCAAGTTAAAATTAGTTGTTAATTTTAATGTTAGTGAATAATGATTATTATTATTTTGAAAATAATAGTTAGATTTTAAATGAAAATGATTATTTATTTTTAATATGAATGTTAAATTGTTTGAGATAGAAGTATTGAGGTAAGTTTTATTTTATGTTGTATTAAGTATTCTTTAGTGTTAGTATTTAATTAAAGTTTAAAGTGGTTAAACAATAATTAGATTTAATTGTTATTTTTCAAGTTATATTAGAGTGTTTTTAACTAAATCATGAATGGAAACTTTATTTATATAATCGATTATCAGTTTAGAATTTAAATACATTGTCTTGTAATTTTTGGAAACAAGAATATAGGGATATAATTTTATTTTATTTTTAAGTTTTAATTTTAGTTTTAATATTGAAATATTTTTAAATAACCCTGAAAATCCAATTCCTATAATTTATAGTTTTGATGAAGTTTTGCATGTAACCATGAACATTAGTATACTTAGTTAAGACTAAATCAGATGAACACTTTAACGTTGAACTAACCTATGTATTAAAATGTTTAAATATTTTGATGGCCAATAGTTGATGTTTTCAATTAGCTTAAGAAGTTCCTCCAAAACATTGGGAGCATGTATCATGGTAATTAAATGGACGTTCTTAAAGAATGTAACGTGTTCAACACTAAGGTTATAGTTTTGAAGGGGTTATCGAAGGGCTCTTCCATAGCTAACTTGATGGTAGCGTAGGATTATTTTTGCTAGGTAATATGTCATAATTGTTTTAATGACAAATATTTAATATCTTGAATTAGTTTAAAGTAGGTTATGATAACATCTGGAATTCAGTTTTAGTATGTTATGATAGATTAACCTTTAAATGTTGAATTAGATTTCCCTTAGAGATTGTTCTAGTATAGTGTTAAAAGGGATAGCTTCATAGTTGACTTATGAATTTGGAAATCCTAAAATTTAAATTGAATTGGAAGTTGTTCCTTTCCAAATTGAACATAAATGGTAATCAATCACTCATTCAATTAGAACTAAGTGTTTTCATAGCATTAGGATTTGGGGGTTCAAACGTGTACATCATGTGGAAGATGTCCACTCTGCATCTTAATGATATGTATTCGAAACTCACTCTTAATCCTTCATCTACTTCTTGTAACCATTGCAGTGTAGTATGTATTTATATAGTGGATTATTAATTTTAGAAAAAAAAATTGTTGGTGTGTTGTGCCCTATATTTTGGGCATGACATGATGGGTTTTAGGAGTTTTTCTCCCTCATGTGTCAAGAGTTGATAGGCTTGTGAGTCAAAAGAAATTGTGATGATGTCAGGATCCAATCAGTTGGATTCAAATTTCCCTTTATGTGCATACATTTTTTTATTCTATGGATACTCTCTTAAGACTAGATCACCAACCTCAAAGAATTGATGATGAACTTTCTTGTTATAGCATTTAAATATTTTTTCTAGTATACCCTTGGATGGTTGAATGTGGTTTATTTGTGTTTAATCCAGTAGTTCAAGATCTTGGATGCGATAAATTGTGTAGTCTTTATCTGTTACCAGCACATTTAGGGATACTCTTAACAAAGGTATATCTACCTTGAGTGGAAAGACTGTCTTAGCTCTATAGATGAGGGTGAAAGGAGTAGCTCTTGTCAACATTTGAATTCTCATTTTGTAAGCTAGTAAAAAAGGGTTGAACTAGAGATGCCAATCTCTAATAGATGTACTAATAGTTTTGTGCAATATCTTTACAATAGCCTTGTTTTATGCTTCATCTTGACTATTATCTCAAGGGTAGTATATGGATAACCATCTCTATTTGATTTTTAAATTCTTACATAGTTATTTTATATATTTTCTTTTAAATTTTCCTCCATTATTAATGACGATGGAGGATGACACGTTGTAGTGGTAGATGATTAAGTTCAGGATAAATGTGGACACTTGTCTTTGTGTAGATGTAAAGAGTGAGATAACTTCTACCTACTTTGTGAAGTACTCAATTGTTGTGATGATGAACTTGTGTCCACTGGATGAATTTGGATAGATTTGACCTACTAGGTAAAATTCCCACTATAAAAAGGTCAGTAATTGATGAAAGGAAGAACCTCCCTACCTTGAATGTGTATTGTATATTCATCCATCTTGTATTTCTTGTAATTTTTAGCATAGCTAACTTTGTTTCTCTGGATTGTGGGCCAATAATAGTCATCTCTAAGTAGTTTCCAAGGAAGTGTGAAATTACTTGAATGAGACTCACACATGCCCTCATGAAATTTTGGTGGCACACACTTAGACTCCTCTTGTTTGAGACACCTAAGAATAGTGTATTCTATACCCCTACTAGACAAGTTGCTAGAAATGATAGTGTAATCGAAGGCATTGCAAATGAGTTGAAATTTTTTTGGTCCTAGATAGATTATTAAGAACTACTTGGACATGAAGAAAGGAGTAAATTTTATCATAGTGGGATGAATCATGGCCAATGGTGGTACAAATTATATGGGAGTCTAGTGAATCATAGGCTGGGTAATGTAGTTCTTCCACCAAGGACTCATAATGAGATTCATGTTCTTGCACTTGTAGCACAAACTCTAATATAGTCATTATTCTTAGATATTGGAATCTATTAAAATGTGATGAAGAAAAAAATCTTTTTTATATTATCAACCATTATTTTATAGAGTATCAATTTATCATCCTTAGTCCAGTAGTCACTATTTGTTTGGTTGATGATTAGTTGGGAATCGCCAAAATAATGGAGCTTACTGATTCTCAATTCAATGGCCATTTTTATCATATTAGCTAGTAACTCATACTTAGCAATGTTACTCATACAATGGAATAACAATGTGTACACCTTTGGAATAGTGTACTCCTAGGGTGTGACAAATAGAACTCCTATACTTGAATTGTGTTATGTGTAGGATCCATCAAAGAAGATCTTATAAGTAAACTTTGTAATATACATGATAGATGAATCCAGGAACTCAATCTATATTTGAGTTCCATCTTTAAGAGTAAAATCAATTAGTTGATTAGAAATAGCCTAGCCTTTTATGGCTTTTGGTCAATGTACTTTGTGTCAAATTCCAAAAGGATCATTATTCATTTAGTAAGTCAACCAGTTAGAGTTGCCTTTTTCAGTAGATAGTTTAATAGATAAATTTTAGCTATGAGCTTTTTTGTATGTATTAACATGTAATGTTAGAGCTTTTGAGAAGAAAACACCATCGTTAGGTAGGCTTTTTCTATGTTTTCGTAATTGATTTTGTAAGAAATTAATATCCTTATTTTTTAGTAAATAGCTCACTCTTTATTCTCTTCATTTTGTTGAGCTAGTATTGCCCCTAGGGAAGTGGCAATACTAGCTCAACAAGAGGTCCAAGAAAAGTAATTTTTCTTTTTAATAAATAACTTGGAAAATCATTTATTTTCTTCTTCAAATAGAGACTTAGCTAAGTGTATTATATGGGACACTTATGTAGTTCCAATGTTAACCTCTTATCTTGGATCTATTAACACCGATGACCCTTCCTAAAAGTGAGTAGGCAAAGTACCAAGTATCTCATCCTCAAGAACCTTAAGGAGGTTTTTAGCATCATATACATATTTTATTTTTACTTTTTTTGGTTCTAACACTTCTACCAACTGGTTTTCTCAATGAGAGCACTTATTCTTCTTCTTTTTAAAATCTTTTGGCTAAGATACTTGATATCTATTTCAATCATGTTCATAGTCAGTTTACTAGTGGAAGATATTATGGGTTCAAGAGTGTTTAGGTAACATGTTATTTCATAGTCATTTTGGAAAGAAGGGAGCTCATTTACTTGAAACTATTTTGTCTAGTATATGAGTTTAGGTTGTGAGAGTGATAGGCAAGTGGAAAGTTCTAAAGATTTGATAATATGTTCATCAAATTTGGTGGTAGGTGAGTTGAGGTCTATAAGGTCCTCTTTAGAGGAACCTATCTTGATAGGAACCCTAGTGTGGTTGACTTAATTTGAAAAGGAAATGTACAAGCCTGACTAATTTGACCTAGCATAGGACTCATTGAATACCTCTAGTTGATCAAAGTATTTGTGAACCACATCAACATTCAACTTTGCAGATTCTACCAAGGTAGATTCTCCCTTCCATCCTTGTGAATCTATGATATCATCTCTTTCCAAGAGTCTTGAGATGACTATGTTGATATGTTCTACCCTAGGATCATCATTTTGAGAATGAGAGGGTATTCAAGACAAATATGACTCTACTTGGTTGTTAGTTTCTTCTTCATTCTCTCCCTAGAGAAGGGTTGTTGAAGGAATAAAGATAATATTCTCTAAAGAGCCAACTATTGAAAAGGATTCATAACGTTCCCCTTGGTAGCTTGGATCGAGTGTTTACATTTGGAGTCATCTCTCATGAGATATCCTACTTGTTTATTCTTCTTCTAATTCCTTTGATTCATCTAGATCTTCATCAAAGATGGGACTAATATATGTAGCACTAGAGAATCCTAGAGTACTTTTATCCCTTATTTTATGGCCTTCAATGGAACTTACCAGTTTGAAAAGAGAATTCTTATGATCTCATATGGGTCCTTCTCTAAAGTAACCCTTTTTTTGCAAGAATTCATAGCATTTCCCATATTTAACCAGGGTGATCTCAATAGGAGAGGTGGATCTTCCAATATCATCTCGTCGGTTAATCCACTCATGGATAACTCTTTCTTGATTCTCCTCTTCAATCTAAATAGATGATGGGATAAATGACTCATGTTAAATGGACAATGTAAATCTTGTTTAGAGTACGATAATATTGTACATTTAGTTTCAGAATATAGACCTATTTAGCCCTTGTTTGAGCCCTTTGAAAGGAAACCTTTGATAGAAATATAAGTGAGTTCAATAGAGATGTCATTTTTGGAGCCTTCGTGTGATGACACCTTCATACAAAGCCCTAGGAAGCCTTTGCATGAAGGGGCCCCACACGAAGTCGGTAGGGGAAAATCTATCTTGGCCAAATTTTGATGAGTGTTTGCTTTGTCAGATTTTGGCCAAGGGGGGTTCACTTAAAGCCCCTATCAACCAATTTTTTTTATTTTTTTTTTTGTTTTAGTTTATACAAAAAATATATATTTTTAATTCAATTTATAAATCTTCTTCAAGTTCGCTATTTTTGAAGATTTATAGGAAGGAGACTTGTAAAATATAAGATTTTTTTTTGTTTTAAAAATGGTTTGAAATCTTTTTTATTCTCTATTTTAGAAGAGAGGGGAAGAAGACTTGTAAATTATATTTGTATCTTTTGTAAAGAATGAAGATGGGACTAAATAAAGATATACAAAGTAAATATGCAATAAATAGGTCACCTAGTGTAGAGTAGAGAAATCATGAATTAACATTAGCATCTTATTACCTAAAGAAAAAGGTATGTACCTCTGAATTCCTATTTGTCTATTTTCAATTTTCTAAATAATATGTTCCATTTCATTCATTTTTTTGTATGTACATCTCAACAAACAATTACACAATGAGAAAATAGATGGTGGAGAAGGGTTAGGACATGACAATTTAGGACGTAATAGTACATAAGCTCAAGAAATGGAATTTGGAGAAGGGTCAGGATAAGTTGCTTTAATTGGTACGGATGAACACATAAGACTAGATAAAAGTGTAAAGATAAATATCTTAGAATTTAATGTCATTTCATTCTCCTTTCATCCTTTATTATCATTGGTTCTACCAACCTTGAAATCAATAATAATCAATTCATTTTCTTCAATAAAATTATTTAAAATCTTTACCTTGATCGATGTAAAAAAAATCTCCCTCTCGGTATGATTGTGTTGCATTGGATTATGTTGCAATTCAAACTTTGATGTTGTCTATGTATCACTCAGTAAATACAATCTTAGAATATATTATCATTAAATGTTCATTTCTTAATTTCCTCTATAAATCTTGGTAGACTTTGACTACTTGGTAAGCTTGGATCGCTCAGTGTTGTCTCTGCCTGACTCTTGTACTCGGTACATGTAGGATTACTCGATGAATACTTGAGCTTGAGTATACTTAGTAATATTCATTCATCTCCTCCTTCATTGCCCAGGCAGTATAGTAGCTTGGTTTCTATGCACATTTTGACACTAATTGACACTATGGTTACTTATAAGAGTAACAATGTGGATGAAAGAAAGTGTACAAGTGGTGGTTCATTCTTTTTGGGTGATAGACTTATTTCATGGACAAGTAAAAATGAAAATTGTCAATCTCATACAATAGATGAAGTTGAGTATGTGGGCACTGTAGTTAATTGCACATAAGTGATATGGATTAAGAGAATTTTGGAAGGAATATAGGAGAATATAGTTGAATTGGTGTTATCTACTATGATATCACAAGTATCATAAATATCACAAAGAATCTAGTTATGCACTTTAATACAAAGCACATAGTCATTAAGTATCGATATGTTAGAGAACAAGTTTAGGAAAAGGAAGAAAAGTTGGAGTATGTGCCAACTAAGGATTGGGTAGCAAACATATTCACAAATTTAGTACCTAAGGATATGTTTGAATACCTAAGGGGTAGGTTAAGATTCATTCCCTTACCTAATATGAATTAGAAGAAGATGTTGATTCATTAATTACAATGCACTCATTGAATAACTTTATGATTTGAATTGATGTTTTGAGGTCACTCTTTAGGAGGAACAGTTTTAGAATGAAGAGACGTGTAATGAGGAAACAAAGGTTGTAGAATAGACAACAGTTGTGTATTGACACCTTTGGAATTTTTTTCAAAGGGGGTGGGGGGGGAGTTGACTTCATTGATTCATCAAAGGTCAAAAGGGGAGAAAAAAATGAAAATAAAAAAGTGGTAAAGTAATGAAGTTAAGAAAGTGGTAACTTCATTCAATGAAGGAAGTGGTAACTTGAGATGCAAGGTATAAGTGTAGGAAAAGGAGAAACCTTATGTACATATGTGTATAGAGAAATACAAGGAAAGGGGAGAATCTATAGAAGTTGGGGTAAAGAAAAAAATTAAAACATTTACTTTCCAATGATTTTTGTTGAACAAGTTTGAACAACTTTGTGCATGAAGTCAAGTGAACCATAGCATGTGTTGTAATCAATGCCAAAGGGGAGATTATTAACATAACTAATTATGTGATGATTGTGTTATGATTAATTATTTTAATGCATGATGATCAGTTATTATGTTTTCATTTATGTCAACTATTGACCTAGTGTTCCTAGTATGTTGCCAAGTATAATCATGGCGAATAAAATCTTGTAATGAGTGTGATCATCAAGAGAGTATTAAGGTTTTATATTGAAGAGTATATGTTGACAACTAATACTGAAGTCAAGAGTAATTCATTTGGTGACTTCATAGTGAAACTACTAGAGAAATTAGTGATAAATGATAGGTGATTTGATTTATTTATCAAATAAATGATGAATTAAGTGAAGTGATTGCAGGATGATGTTCATAAGACAATGAAGTTGATATAGTTATGATAGAAACTAATTATAATTAGAGTTAAACCAATTATAGGATGGAAAGGTGAGAGGTAATATAGGTTAAACAATTTCAGGATTGATAGATGATTGTTATAATTGTGTCACATAAGTTAAAGAAGAATAAGTTATTAAGTAACTATCAATTAACTAGTCAGAGCATATTAACTAGTCCTATCAAAACCTATTTTTCTTTTGAGGTGGACAAAATATCAGGCTCGGATGGTTTTCCCTTTATCTTCTTTCATACCTATTGTCATATTATAAATGAAGAGGTTTTTAATGGTGTCAAGGAATTTTTTGGATCTAGGAAACTTCTGAAAGAGTTGAATGGCACTTTTATTGCTCTTGATACCCAAAAAGTAGGGGGCTGATAGTTTGGATCAATTCAGACCTATTAGTCTTTGTAACTCCTTTTATAAGATTATTTATAAAGTTCTTACTTTAATGATTTTGACTTTTCTTCCTTCTTTGATTTCAAGACAACAGAATGATTTTCTGTCAGGAAGACAAATCATGGATTCTATTATTTTTGTCCATGAGGTTATCCACTCTTTGATGAAATCTAATAAAGAAGGGTTCCTACTAAAATGAGATTTGTTAAAAGCCTATGATAGGGTGGACTGGGACCTTTTGAGATTAGGACTACAAGCTTTTGGTCTCAAGGATAGATTCTTGGATCTCATTTAGATTTGGTCTCTTTTGCCACTTTCTTAGTTTTGGTTAATGGATCCCTGACCCCTTTCTTTTGAGCCTCGCGGGGTTTAAGACAAGGTGACCCTTTATCTCTAATTTTATTTATCCTAATGGAGGAATGTTTTGGTAGATTGATTGACAAAGTGGTTCAAAAAGTTGACTTTTTTGTTCTTAGACCCTCATCTAAGGATCAAATTTGTTCTCACAAGCAATTTGTGGATGACTCTACTGTGATGGGTGAAGCTATGGTGAAAAATTATAAAAATATTAGGAAGGATCTTGATAATTATGGGAGTTCCATTGGTCAGCTCATTAATTGGATAAAAAGCTCTATCTAGTTCATAAATGTTAATGAGAATAGGAAAGTTAAGATTAAGAGAATTTTGGGTTGTGAGGTTGGCAGTCTCCTGAGATATTATCTTGGTCTACCCCTTTGCCTCGATCCCCCTTATTCCTTTTGGAGATCCTTGATTGATAAAATTTATAACAAGCTTGCAGTGTGGAAAGGATCTCTCCTTAGCTAGGCTAGTAAGATTATTGTGTTAAAAACAACTATTTAGAATATCCCTCTGTATGCTCTCAGCGTGTTTAAAATTCCTAGGAAATATGTTGATATTATTGAGAGAATCCAAAAAAAATATCTATGGATAGGTATGGAAAAAAAGAAAAGAATGGCTCTTATAGCCTAGGAGAAGGTGTGCAATTCTATTAGGAAAGGGGGATTGGGGTTGAGAAGAATTAGTAATATGAATGATTATTTATTGTCTAAACTGATATGGAGATTTTTTAATGATGGTGGAGAATGGAAGAATATTTGGTATAACAAATATAATATGGATAATAGGAGTCTCCACCATTTTCTTAATAATGACAATACTCAAGGAGGATCCATTATCTGGAAAAAATGCTCAAAAAAATAAATAGATGATCAATAAGGGGGTGAGATGGAAAGTGGGAAATGGGGAAACAGCTCAATTTTGGGATGATGTATGGGTGTTGGATTAGCCTCTTAGTACTGACCAGCAGTGGAATGGCTATATGATGCAGTATAAGATGACTTTTGGTACTTATGTCGCTAATTATTGGGAAGATAGTAAATGGGTGGACTTTACTACAGTGGATTTATCCCTCAAGGACCTAAACATAATGTTGAATGTTGTCTTTTTTTATTGAAGAAGAGGATTCTCTCATCTGGGAGCTTAATCCCAATGGACTATTCTCAGTTTCCTCTCTATATGTTAAGAAATTTGAAGATTGTCATGAACCACACTAGGGGAAAGCCTAGTTCAAGGGCATGATCCCTAAAGTTAACATATTTCTTTTGGATTTTGTTGTAGGGTAAAATTATCACCACATATAATCTAAAGAAGAAAGGTTTTTTCCTTGTCAAGAGATGCTACCTTTGCAAGGAGGAAGAGGAATATGTTGATCATTTGACTTTACATTTTACATATGTGAGAAAGTTATGGGATAAATTTCTTAAAATCTTGTGCTTTGAGTGGGTCTCTCTTAACAATATCTATTTATTTTTTGCTTGGAAGTCTCCTTCTTACAATATTCTGATTATTAATATTTGGAACTTTCTCCTACCTCATTTTTGTTGGGGGTTTGGAAAGAAAGGAATGATAGGGTTTTTAGAGATAAGGAGTCAAATGCCAATCAAATATTTTACAAGATCAGGAGGGTGGTGACTAAGAATGTCAAGATTAGTGTTAAGGTTCATGAGCTTAAAGATGATTGGGAGACCATAATTATCAAGAATTGGAAGGTGGATGGCCCTCATCATCCTCACACGGAGATTAACCCTAGAAGCAATGCTAGATGGAATTGTCCTCCTAAGGGGTGGTATAAAAATGGCACTTCGAAAGGAAATCTAGCGATTGTTGGATGTGAGATCATTATCAAAGATTAAAATAGTTATAGAAATGGGGTTATGGTGATCCCTATAGGAAATCAAACTACTTATGTAGCGGAGGCTAGTGTTGCTTTACATGATCTCTTGTTTGCTAAGTGTAAGAATTTTGAGGAAATATGGCTTGAGGGGGATTCTTTAAACATCATCAATTGTCTTAATAAGGTCACTACTCCCTCATGGACTATTCATAATATCATTTACAAAACCATAAATTTGATTCATTCCTTTGATGAATGTTGTATTTGTCATAACTATAGAGAAGCCAACATGGCAGCTGATTAGGCTACTAATGTGGCTTATAAAAGTCACATGAAAATTGTTTGGTATAATTGTAGTGACATCCCTATTGAAGGTTGATCTTTGATGGAGTACGATCGGATAGGTAGTTGATGTAGGGGCATCCTTGGTTCCTTAAATTTCTACTCTTTTCTGCCAGTTGCTACCGAGTTTCTATGGCTACCGAATTTCAGTTACTACTGAATTCCAATTACTATCGAGTGTTCCTTTGTGTGCCAAGTTATCCTTTGGGTGTCAAGCTCTTGTTGATGTTAAGTGATCCTTTGGTTGCCAAGTTCTTGTTGATGTCGAGTGATCCTTTGGGTTCCAAGTTCCTATTGATGCCAAGTGATCCTTTGGGTGTTGTGTGCTAGTATTTCGTGGAGCCTTCATTTGCCGAGTTATCTATGGTTCCAATTTGGGCCAACCTCTCATGCATCTAATTTAGTTATGGGTATTTAATATTTGTTAAGAGCTGACTTGTGGCTTGGTTATGTATTTAATGTAAGGGTTTATTAGTTGGTATTTGCATTAGGCTGACTTGTGGCCTTTCTATGTTCTAGAATATTTTGTATGTTGTTTTGGCAAGTATTTAAAGGGGTCTTGGGTAGACTCTTAGACATTATCATTCGAGGAGGATAATTGCGAAAGCTAGAGATATAGATTTTTGAGAGGAGATAATTTTTTGGGTAGTGGAGTCTTAGGTGGAGAAGCTTAGAGGTAGAAGTTTGTATTTGAGTCTAGAGATTTGTTCTTCTTTGAAAGATGTATTCTTCTTTGTAATGGTTGTAACTCAAAAGGTTGTACAGTCGGGCATGTTGGATGTAAACTTATTGATTTGTATATAAGAAATATTCTCTCTCTGGATTTGAATCTAGCTCCTCTTGTTCATTTTCCACTATGTGTTGGTTTTTTGGTTTCTGGATCACCTCATTTTGGGGTACATCTAGATTTGTACTACATCAAATGGTATTAGAGCCTAGTTGTTCCTGAGTGTGCAAGCAGATCGCCGAGTGTGAGGTAGTTTATACCAGGACCTTGGTTGGGCAAAGTTTATCAGAGAAGGGTTTTGAGTTTGGAAGTCCTAGCTAGTTGGTGATTTGGTGTAGGGTGGCAGATCTATGAATTTGGCCTGCACTTGCAGAGGACTCACCATTCTATTGCCATTTGTAAAGATGATTCGAGGAAGGAGAAACATTAATCTAGAGTTATTGGACATGGTGAGGAAACTTGCAACTGGAGTAGAGGCTATTGAGTTAGCACAAAATCATGGAAGACATCTTCATGAGGTTGAAAGTGATGAATATGATTCTTTTTGGGATGATTTACATGAAAGGATTGATGATCTAGAAGAGTCTACTTTGAGTTGGTATCTGAGGATTAGAAAGAAGGTTTGTTGTCCGATTAAAGAGATTATGTAGAGAAGAAGATAGATCGTTGAAGAACATGATGATTTTACTGGAATGGAGGAAGTATCTTTTGATTTTCATGAGCAGATGGATAGATCTGACATGGAAATTGTAGAGCATCTTGTTGTGTGCAATGAGGTTGTTGAAGAGGAGAGTTTCACTTATGTTGGTAAGGAACCAAATGTTGTTATATAAAATGATGTTTATGTTGGAATGGATGTGATTGAGGACTTATTTGTTGTTGTCCCTATTGATCTAGAGTTATCTGTTCATCCTATTATGAATGATGTTGATCTGGATGTTGCTTATGGTAAGAAGATAAATTTACTTGCTGGTAATATGGTTGAGGGTTTCAGAGGTGTTATTGATATGGATTTACATGATGTTGTTGTTGCTGATATGGATCTAAACTTATATGTTGTTGCTGAGATGTTGAAGGATATGGAAGTTACTACTAATGTGGGTTTTGATGATGCTGTCGATTTAATTGTTGTTGGAAGAATGACTATATATATTGTTACAAGCATGGATGACATAGGGCTATTGTTGCATGTTTCTGATATGGATTCATTTGTTGCTAGTTTGGTGGAGGATTCCTATATTATGGATTTATATGCTTTGGCTATGATGGATCTAAGTTTATATATTGTTGTTGATCTAATTTTCATGTATGGGGATGTTGTTATGGATGATGTTGATGATAAGTTTTAGATGGAGCATGGTTATTTTTAGTTGAGTTCATTTGTTAATTGGTTGGATGAGATTCTAATTTTTGAATGGATGAAGCATAGATGGTTGATTTTCATATTTGATCTCTTTTCTTTGTTGGATTGGAAACCTTTTGTAAAGATGAAGCTAAGTACAAAATTTTCTTTTGGGATCAAAATGTAGAACATTATCCTATTTACCTAGGGAGGCTAATGCAGGAGCATCTAAATTATTTTCTATTTACCTTGGTAGAATGATGCAGGGCCATCCTTGGTTCCTTAAATTTCTACTATTTGCTGCCAGTTGCTACTGAATTTTTGTGGCTACCAAGTTCCAGATACTACTAAATTATAATTATTGTTGAGTGTTCCTTTGTGTGCCGAGTTATCCTTTGGGTTCTGAGTTCTTGTTGATGTCGAGTGATCCTTTGGTTAGGGAGTTCCTATTAATGTTGAGTGATCCTTTGGGTGCTAAGTTCCTATTGATGTTGAGTGATCCTTTGGGTTTCGAGTGCTAGTATTTTGTGGAGCCTTCATTTGTCGAGTTATACGTGGTTCCAATTTGGGCCAACCTCTCATGCATCTAATTTAGTTATGGGTATTTAATATTTTTTGAGAGCCAACTTGTGGCTTGGTTATGTATTTAATGTAAGGGTTTATTAGTTGGTATTTGCATCAAGCTGACTTGTGGCTTTTCTATGTTCTAGAATCTTTTATATGCCATTTTGGCAAGTATTTAAAGGGGTCTTGGGTAGAGTCTTAGGCATTAGCATTCGAGGAGGATAATTGTGAAAGCTAGAGATATAGATTTTTGAAAGGAGATAATTTTTCAGGTAGTAGAGTCTTAGGTGGAGCAGCTTGGAGGTAGAAGTTCATATTTGAGTCTGGAGATATGTTCTTCTTTGAAAGATGTATTCTTCTTTGTAATGGCCATAACTCAAAAGGTCATACAGTCAGAGATTATGGATGTAAACTTATTGATTTAAACATAAGAAATATTCTCTCTCTAGATCTAAATCTCGCTCCTCTTGTTCATTTTCTATTGTGTGTTGGTTTGCTAGTTTTTGGATCACCTCATTTTAGGGTACATCTGGATTCGTACTGCATCGACAGTAAATAAATAAATCTTTTAAAATGAGTATTTCTACAATGCAGTTTAATTATGAGGTAGTTGGAAAAGGTGTATCTAGCTGAGATATAATTATTACTTGATCAATTAATTTTTGTCACATGGATTATGGGTGTTTTTGGAGGACCGAAGAGATAGTTTTTCTTTGAGGTCAAGACTATGAATTTCCTTACTTTCTTAGAGGAGACAATTTGTTTTAGCAGGAATAGAGATATGGGTGGCAAGAAGAAGAGATGTGAGTTAGGTAATTACTTGGAGTGGAAACAAAAACCTAGCATCTAGAGCATTCTAGAAAGGGGAAAGATTGTGGGTTACCTTGAAAAGCTTAAGGGTAGTAATCCTTCCATCATTAGACAATTTATCAAATCTTGGAAGAATGGAAGCATTCTTGTGGGGAACCAACACATGGAGGTCACTAAGGAGGTTATTGTTGAAGCTATAGGCCTGGATATGGAGGGGATTAACCTCATTAGGGATAGAAAAGTCTCAGACAAAGTTGTTGGTGCTTTCATGGAGTCAGACTAGGAGAGAAAAAGGTTGGTTAAAATTAGTAACTCTTACTTTAGCCCTAAAAGAATTAGTAGACCCTAGAGATTTGTTTTGTTTCTTTTGATTGAGTACATTACCCTAGATGGGCTCTATTCCAAAACTTATGGTCATCATTTCATGTTGATGAACCATTTTAAGCATGGGGTTAGAATTAATTTCCCTGTATACCTCATGCAATCTCTTGATACCTTTATTCCAAGTTTACAAAATGACCCAAATGGGGACCATGATTTTCATAAAGGGCTTATGGTTTTAATAATGAATATCCAAAAAATGAAGAAAGTGGAAAAGCCTCATAATAGCAGGAAGATCTTGAAGGATTATGAAATAGAAGGGAGTGAATCTAAAGATGGCTATGAGGATGAGACAAATGAGGATGAGTATCAGTCGATGGAGGATAAGAGGAATATTTCTAGCCATTGTGGTTCATCTTCTGACAGAAGGAAAAGGAACAATGAGGAGGTGGATTATGATACATGTGGAGAAAAAAGTAAGAAGGGTAAGGGGGGGGAATTATAGAAGCTAGTGGCAAAAGAGCTAATACCAGAATTAAAAAGAAGAATGTTGACAATGTTAAGAACATTTCATTGGATGAGGAACCTCTTTCCTATAAGGCACCTATGGATATTGAGGGCAAGAATAAGATGCCCAAAGGGGAAGCCAACTTGAACTTGGAAGATAACATTAAGAATGTAAATTTAAACCTAGGGAAGGGTAATCTGAGATAGAGCCCTGATAAAAATGCTCATGGGAATGTGACTATGTGTTTGGCAACCCAGTACTAATGAGGAAGGATATTGATCAAATTGAGGGTCAAATGTAGGACATTTGGAGGGAGTTTGAGCATCCTAGTAAATCAATAGGGGAGAGAGAATTTTGGTCCAGCACTGGATAGACTTATTGATCTTATTGATAATGCTAAAAATGTTACTAATATGATGAAAAGAGTATCACCCCTAGAGAAGACAATCAAAAATATAGACAATGTGATGAGAGATGTGTAGAAAGGGTGGATAAGTTGTACAATAGGATCATAGGAATGGAGAACACTTTGAAAAATATTACTGAACAAAGTTGCTTGATTCTTAAGGCCACTGTTGAAAATCTTAAGATCCTTTTGGAGAAGTTAGAATAGGGGAGAAAGGACACTAGCAATGAGCTGCGGGATAATCAAGGACCTAGTAAATGAACTAGGGTAAGTGCAAAGAAACCTGAGGCTATGGATGATAAAGAACTTGATGGGATAAGGGCTTATATAGTTAAAATGAACATTCTGGCTAATCAGGTAGTGGACTTGTTGAAGACCTTCTAGTTGTTCTTCTATTGTTTTTTTTGTGGTTTTTTGTTGTCTCTATTGTATGACCCTTTATTGGGGGTTCTCTATTTCTAGTTGCTTTTATTTTTGGTTGTTGACACATAGTTTCATTTGGAATTTTTATACTTATATGCTCTGACTCTTTGCAAAAGGTTTTGGGTCCTATCAAATCTTGTTTTTACTTAATCAAAACTATCAGTTAGCTAGTCATTAGTGATTGTTGTTAAGGTTGTGACAAATTTGGATGAGCCACTCTTGGTCTAGTTACATAGATGTATTTATGGAGGTGATGATCTGGCATTATAGTGATCAAGAACAACACATGGAGAAGAATGTAGAAGGAGCATATTATAGGTTGAAACATGTTTGACCTCTGGCAGAAAATTATATGAATTAGTTGATGTGGTCAAGTAAAGTGGTTTGTAATATAAGATATTTCCTTATGATAGTTGGATTCAAGTAGGATATTTGAATTCCACAATAGTTATATGATTAAGGTTTGGTTAAGTTAATGGAAATGGAAAACTAGTATAAATAGTTGAAAGAAGAAAAAGTTTGATGTTGTTGATCATGGTCCAGTCTATGTCATGAAGAAGTCAAAGGTGTTATTAACTGAGAAGTGTTAGAATTCTTTAGAATAACTGAGAGGGGGGGGGGTGTGAATCAGTTATTCAAGGTCCAAATGCCCTATTAATACCTTTTCAATACTTTTAATAAATCCATACCCTTTTTATCTGTTCAAACTTAAATCAATCATATAAGCAAATTACTGTAAATCAACATGCAATGATAAAACATTCAAGATCAACACATGACACAATGATTTACGTCGAAACCCGATTTGGGAAAAACCACCAGTAACATGCTACTTGATTCTCACTCTTCTGAAGTGATGCCCTGTTAAAAGCCTGCCCTATTAAAGGCTTACAACACACTGCTAAATGTGACCTTGTTAGAGGATTTCACCAAACTGTTAGGAATGGGCCTAGTTAAAGGTCTTTAGAACATTCACTTGGAATGTCACCCTGTTAAAGGATTTTTCTATTGGCTGTTAAACCAACCTAAGTCCATAGGATTTAGACTTACAGTTACAATTGCTAGAAAGTAACAATAATGGTCTTTTAATCTGATATAACTTACAACATACTTTGCAGATTTTAGATCACACTTTTAGTTCAATCCTTATGCTTGGCTTTAATCTCTTTAGCTCTGACTGCTTGTCTTGCTTTCAAGCTTCATCTCCTTGAGTCTTCTAACTCATTCTCCCAATGCAATTATCTTTGTGGTCATCTATACAAATAGAATTTATGTGCTATCTTCTCCTAGGCACATTCTTCAGCATTTCATGCTTTTATGCTTGACCATTGTCTCTCTTTCCTTCTATCCCCTCTCGCTCTCATTAACTTATGTCTTCTTATATAGAAGTCTGATTTGCCTTTGTCACTCAATTCTCCCTCTTCAATTTTAGGGTTTCAAAATGGATTAGGTAGGATACAATGTATCTACCCCATATCTTGTTTTCTTCTTGAAACTTCGCCAATTGTATCTTAAAAATGTTCTACATGGTGTTCTGTGCCACCAACTCATCATTCTTATCTTCCTTTTAATTCACAGATTTCTAGATAACAACCTTGTCAACTTAGATCTGGCGAATCTTCGATCTCCAAAATAATGAAGCAACTCGGCATTATTGAGTTACTGGTGCTTGGCACCTCTGTGTTACTCAGCACCTATACCAGCTCAGCACTTGAACTTGCTCGGCACTTGAACTTACTCGGCACTTGAACTTGCTCGGCACTTGAACTTACTCGGCACTTGAACTTACTCGGCACCACTCGGCAACTGAAGTTTACTTGGCATTAACTAGAACTTGCACTTTTCACAATTTTGTTAGTGTTAACATTCAAACACTTATATGCCTTACTTCTAGTGGAGTAACCAAGAAATATACCTTCATCACTTTTTGCATCAAATTTTCCATTTCTAGTATCTTTCAGGATAAAACATTTGCAACCAAACACTTTGAAATGTTTTACATTGGGTGAGTAACCATACCATAATTCAAAAGGTGTTGTATTTGTACCTTTCTTGACTTGTACTTAGTTCAGTGTATGAACAGCTACACTTACAGCTTCTCTCCAGTATTTTAGAGCAACATTCTTTTCCATCATTAATGTTCTGGCACAGTCAATCACAGATCTGTTTCTTCTCTCAGCAATTCCATTCTGTGGGGGAGTTCTAAGAGCTGATGTTTGTCTTTTGATTCCATTGTCATTATAGAATATCTCAAATTCATTTGATGTAAATTCACCACCTCTATCTGATCTTAGGCATTTTAGGCTTTTTTCAGTTTTCTTTTCAACTCTGGCCACATACCATTTAAACATTTGAAAAGCATCATATTTTTGTTTTAAGAACATAACAGTCATCATCCTGGAATAGTCATCAACAAATAGCATTATGTATTTATCTCCTCTATAGGTTTGTATTTCCATTGGGCCACATAAGTCAGTGTAAACTAACTCAAGTATCTCTTTAGATGTATAGTTCTTGCTTTTGAAACTTGACTTTGTCATCTTTCCTAGCTAACATTGTTTGCACATGATATTATCAAGCTTTTTCAGTTTTGGTAGACCTCTGACTTTCTTCATTTTACTGATGTTGACTAGACTATCAAAATTGACATGACATAATCTTCTATGCCATAACCATTCATCATCAAATTTTGCAAATAGACAAGAAGCATCATCCATATCAAGGTAAAACAAATTACTCTTTGTTTGATCTCCTTTTCCTATTAGTTTACCATCAATATCATAGATTTTTGCAGTTTTGTTTCCGAATTCCACTTTGCAACCTATATTGCCTAACTATGAGACACTCAGTAAATTGTAGTTTAATCCTTCAACATAGTATGCATTATCACATGAAATCTGTTCTGTGAGCTTAATGGAACCTTTTCCTTTGATTTGACATGGAGCATCATTACCAAATCTAACACTATTTCCATCATATTGAGTAAAATTGACAAACTTACTTTTGTCTCCTGTCATGTGATGTGAGCATCCACTGTCTATGATCCATCTGTCATTCTTGTTTATACATGTCACCAGTGCTATGGCTTCTTCTTCATCAGATTGGTCCTTCATGGCTACATAAACAACTTCATCATCATTGTCATCAGAATTTTCTTCAACAATATAACACTTCTTACCTTTTTCTTTGTAATCTCTTTTGTCATCATCTCTTATGTTCTTGTATTTATTGCCTTCCTTGGAATCCTTTTTTTGTGGACATCTTGCAGCAATATGACCTACTTCATTGCAATTGAAACAAATGATAGGCATCTTACCTTTGAATTTTCCTTTGCCCCTGTGAAATCTTCTAGCAAGCAATGCTTCCAATTGTTCCACATCTTCCTTATCAATGCTATTGTCACTAGATACATACTTCATTTTTCTTCCTTTCTTTGATTTTACCTGTTCGGCATCTTTTAGTGATAACTTTTCCTTAAAAGCATATTCAACATTTTCAAGTTTGTAGTTGTCAAAGTTAGATAACTCAAATGCAGTGAGTCTACCCATTATACCTTCAAAGCTTAGATTATTTCCTGGTATGCATCTTAGTTCTTGTATTGTTGATACTCTAATAGCATAGATAGGGAGCAAGGTTCTTAAGAACTTACTATTAACAGTATCCTCATCCAGTTGACCATTCAAGCATCTTATTGCACTTACCACTTCCTTTATTCTTGCACCATACTGAGCAGCATTCTCATTTTCCTCCATTTTCATGTCGTCAAACTTTCCTCTGAGACTTTCTCTTTTTGCTCTTTGTACATTCTGATCTCCTCCATAGATGTCTGATAGAGCTTTCCACATTTTGAATGCAGTGTCACATCCTTTGATATCATCAAATTCAGCATAGCTGAGTTCAGATGCAATTTCCAGCATTGTCTGATTGTGTTCTTGTTTGTTTTTCATGTCTTCTGCAGTAGGATCACCTATTGGATCTACATGTTCAGTGACAATTGAATTTTGGGCATAATCTCCTATGGATCCAAGATGTAGCTTCATCAAACTTTGCCATGCAACAAAGTTTTCTTTGTTGAGCTTGGGAACTTCTCTTTTTGGCATTTTGATCTTTTCTGCTAGTAGTCCCTTTAAACTAAATTAGCAGTCAGGCTCTGATACCAATTGTTAGAATTCTTTAGAATAACTGAGAGGGGCGAGGGGGGTGAATCAGTTATTCAAGGTCCAAATGCCCTGTTAATACCTTTTCAATACTTTTAATAAATCCATACCCTTTTTATCTGTTCAAACTTAAATCAATCATATAAGCAAATTACTATAAATCAACATGCAACGATAAAACATTCAAGATCAACACATGACACAATGATTTACGTGGAAACCCAATTTGGGAAAAACCACCAGTAACATGCTACTTGATTCTCACTCTTCTGAAGTGATGCCCTATTAAAAGCCTGCCCTGTTAAAGGCTTACAACACACTACTAAATGTGACCTTGTTAGAGGATTTCACCAAACTGTTAGGAATGGGCCTGGTTAAATGTCTTTAGAACATTCACTTGGAATGTCACCCTGTTAAAGGATTTTTCTATTGGTTGTTAAACCAACCTAAGTCCATAGGATTTAGACTTACAGTTACAATTGCTAGAAAGTAACAATAATGGTCTTTTGATCTGATATAACTTACAACATACTTTGTAGATTTCATATCACACTTTCAACTCAATCCTTATGCTTGGCTTTAATCTCTTTAGCTCTGACTGCTTGTCTTCCTTTCAAGCTTTGTCTCCTTGAGTCTTCTAACTCATTCTGCCAATGCAATTATCTTTGTGGTCATCTATACAAATAGAATTTATGTGCTATCTTCTCCTAGGCACATTCTTCAGCATTTCATGCTTTTATGCTTGACCACTGTCTCTCTTTCCTTATATCCCCTCTTGCTCTCATTAACTTATGTCTTCTTATATAGAAGTTTGATTTGCCTTTGCCGCTCAATTCTCCCTCTTCAATTTTAGGGTTTCAAAATGGATTAGGTAGGATACAATGTATCTACCCCATATCTTGTTTTCTTCTTGAAACTTCATCAGTTGTATCTTAAAAATGTTCTACATGGTGTTCTGTGCCACCAACTCATCATTCTTATCTTCCTTTTAATTCATAGATTTCTAGATAACAACCTTGTCGGCTTAGATCTGGCGAATCTTCGATCTCCAAAATAATGAAGCAACTCGGCATTATTGAATTACTGGTGCTCAGCACCTCTGTGTTACTCGACACCTATACCAGCTTGGCACTTGAACTTGCTCGGCACTTGAACTTACTCGGCACTTGAACTTACTCAGCACTTGAACTTGCTCGACACTTGAACTTGCTCGGCACTTGAACTTACTCAGCACTTGAACTTACTCGGCACCACTCAGCATCTGAAGTTTACTCGGCATTAACTAGAACTTGCTCGGCTCTTACTAGCTTGCTCGGTTCCTTCTCTCTAATGAACTTAGTTTGAGCTTTACAAAAGACTTAGCTAAAACCTTAAATCTTTGATATGTTTCAGTGTGCCCATTATTTGTAGTATGTCATCAAATACATTCTTTCATCAATGGCTTAGTTGATCCTTGTACTTCATTACAACATCATAACTTCAACCTTTCTCTAGGTATTTTAGTTACATCTTATTAATTGCTTCCACCTTGACAATCAACTAATTGATAGTATTTGGATCACTAAAGCAATTGTCATTCCTGCAAGTAGCAAGTTTGACATCAATGACAAAACAATGATTGAAGACATTCTTTACTAGTTCCATATTTTATTTCAATAATCTCCCTCAACTTTTCTTATAATTATTTCAATTATTTCCAACAAGAAGAAGAGAAGTGTGTCAAGAAATAATTTTGAGCTCAACTGGATCTTCTTAGGTAGATGGAGTGTTGTTATACAAATCATTCTTTGTGTTGTTCTCTAACAATCACAACAAGTGAAATCCCTTAACTGGGTGGATCATAATAGGTCCTTTTTGTGAATCCTTTAACAAAGTGACACTCTAGCTTGTGTTCAAATTCCTTTAATAAGGATACTCCTAACATGGTTAAAATCCTAAAAAGGATAGAGGTAAATCCCCTAACAAGGAGGCACCTAATCGTGTCTTTATAACTCTTAACATGGTTAAGCTCCTAACAAAGCTTACTTTAGAAGAGTATAATTATTTGTGGGTATTAATTCCCACTGTGATTTTGATCCTAGTTGGTTTTTCATGTAACCTAAATATCTATGCCAAATATGTGAATAATTACATGTGACGGATGCTATTATTTGTTGTTATTGATTTTTTATTAGTTAAAGGTTAAAGAGGTTGAAAATTTTGTGTGTTTGGTTGATTACTGATCCCCCCCCCACTAATCTAATCGATTAGCACCAACATAAGAATTATCCATAGTCATGCAATTATAAATACATACATATATATACATATATGTGTATGTGTATGTGTATGTGTATGTGTATGTGTATGTGTATGTGTATGTGTATGTGTATGTGTTTGTGTTTGTGTTTGTGTTTGTGTATGTGTATGTGTATGTGTATGTGTATGTGTATGTGTATGTGTATGTGTATGTGTATGTGTATGTGTATGTGTATGTGTATGTGTATGTGTATGTGTATGTGTATGTGTATGTGTATGTGTATGTGTATGTGTATGTGTATGTGTATGTGTATGTGTATGTGTATGTGTATGTGTATGTGTATAATGTCTATATATACATAAATATGTATGTATGTATATGTATACCTAAAGATATATAGACACATATACATATATATATACACACGTATACATACATATATATAATTACATATACATACATTTATATATATAAAGACACACACACACACATGAAAAAATGTGTGCACATGTATAATATACATATACACTTATATAGATATATGCCAAAGACTAAACATTAGAATCTATGTGATTATGAACTATATAGACCACAACATTAATATTATTATGTATTTGTACTTCCTATAATACATAACACTAAAATAGAATAAAATCACATGCCTTGAAGTAAATCTAATCATCCAAAGACACCATAAAACTCAACTATAAAATACATAGAGAAAACTACAAGATCAAACAAGGTCAACCATAATGAAAGTCAAGCCAAACTCTTGACAAAGCATGAAACCCTTAAACATCCTATAGCAAAGATCATCTAAGAATCATCCCAAAGAGGAGATCAAACATATCATACAACCAAAAGAATGAAATTGTAAAATCACTGAGGCCAAGAAAATCAAAGAAAGTTAATTAGTCCACCTAAATAGAAAGCCTATGCCAAAATTAGTTACCTATGCACATTTAGATCTATGTATCTAGATAGAGTTGATGCATCATACCTTGATGTAGGAGCATCTTGGGTATTTGGAAAACTTGCATCAACCCCCAAAAAACATTATTTTCATTATGTTCATGTCCTCTAGTTGGAAAGATTGTTGCAATGGTCATGCATACATGAGAGATTTTGAGTGTCTTGGAACCTAGTCAAGGATATTTTGGAGATTATATCTTTACACTCACACCTCATCTTGATTTAGTTTTGGTGATCAATTGGATTAGTTATGATCTCATTGGTTTGGTTGTTCAGTATGTTCACCTATTCACTTGATCAAGTTGTTCACTAGTTGGTTTATTTTTCACAAGATTATTGCATTCACCTATTATTAATCATGTTGACAATTCATCTGGTTGCATTCACCAATTTTTTAATTACTATTTGCCCTCATGGATTTCAACTATTGAAGTGTTTTTGTGGAATTCTCAAGGTGGATGTGTGTTTGATTGACTTCATGGCTAGATCAATTCTATAAGTTTCCTTAATTAATGAAATTATTTGTAATTCAAGGTCATCTAGCTTAAAACATTTTCATAGGGATATGTAATATTTGAATGCTGACCTATTGAGGAATCATGTTTAAATATAGGGTTTGAGTTTGTAGTAACATATTGAAGAAGAAAGAGATCAAGCTATGGGCATCATACATGGTGATAGCTTTTTGTAGAAGGATCACATTTGATCTATGTTTCTTTTATTTATATTGGTCATAATCGGGAAGGCCTTAGATCATGGCATGTTAGATGCACCTATTGGATTTTATCAATTGAATTTCATTGGTTCTCTCTCATTTCTATGTCATTATTTATGTGTTTATATAGCTGCAAGGTTGGACATCTCATATTGAGATTTCTCCACCTTAGATTGCATCATACCTACAACCCTACATCATTAAGACATGTATTATATATGTGTGTGTCTGTGTGTCTGTGTTTCTATGTCTGTGTCTCTCTCTATGTCAGTGTGCATGTGTGTGTGTGTGTGTGCGCGCGCGCGCATGCGCGTGCATGCGTGTGTGTATATATGTATGTATATGTATATATATACATATACATATACATACATATAGTAGCAGATAAGGAGGGGGTGTGTGACATCATATAGATCACCCATAGAAGTGACCATGGTTTCTCCCCTCATCCTAAAAGCACATCAAACAAGATTCATACTAAAATAGATAAGGAGGGGGTGTGTGACATCATATAGATCTCCCATAGAAGTGACCATGGTTTCCCCCTCATCTTAAAAGCACATCAAATAGATTCATAATAAAATGTGATTTAATGATATTATTAGCACATAGATAATAATAATAACAATGTAAATACAATAAAGAAGTTAAATCATCACTAGTGATAATGTGAAATTAACATGTAAGCATAATCAAATATATAAGCAATATTTCTAAATCATTGCTCAATTGGAAGAATCTCACAATAAATGAAAAAGATAACTAAGATCATGTATTCGTAAACATAAAAGATAATGATCATAAACATATTATTCAAAGGAAAGGCATTATATGATAACATCTCATTGTCTAAGTCTAGTGAGGATAAATCCATAGTCTACAATGATAAAATATCACAATAATATCGAGTCTCAAGTATAACTAGTCTCATCAATGTGTGTATCAAAATCAACTCTTTAGTTGTTATAATAAATTTATATAAGGAAATCATAGTCATTAACATGGATTGCCTCAAATAGTAACATATAGATCTATCAGGTGGCCTTAAAATATTATGGACATATAAGAAGAGAGGAATGTTCATGAAGGGATATACCTAAAAAGATTTATCATTTCCAAACTAGAAATTCAATGTTATTACAATTGGAAAAGAAAGAGTTATGAAAATACCTCAAGAAGGATCATAATCTTATCAAAGTAATCATATAAAGTCCCTATAAAATTCCCTAAATTCCAACATACATATCACCAACATTTACTACTCTCTAATTTTAATGTTGTTTGGTCTTGGTAGAGGTGTTGGTCACCCCTATAATCAATATCCATTAACACTACAAATATCTCTCTTTCTAATTCCTTACCAATCTCATCATACATGTCTTTCACTAGCTTTATGGCTCTCATCCTTGACCTCATCTTACCCTTCTCCTTGTTTAATATATTATATATTTCATCAAATCTGATTAGGGAACAAATATTATGAACTATTTTCTCTCTAATCCTCTAATCCACCTCTAAATCTCGTTGCCTTCTAACATTTAACCTCTCAAATAGTTCATCAGAAATACTTTCCAAAAACTCAATTGGGTTCCTCTTAAAGTTTAATAAGTATTTAATAATAGACTCCTCTAATAACTTTTGATCCTTATGTTCATACATATCATAGTACTTATTCAAATAAATGATCAAACCTTGTTTTTCTATCCTTTATATGATTTTCTTTATATATGGTTTATGTTTTCTCTCATGATCATCCTTCACTTCTACTTGTGAATTTGTATATGTATTCTCCTTAGCCTCAATTACCTTCTTAGTTTCAGTAACCTTTTCCTTCTTAGTGTTACAATTCTTAATTACTAACAGGTGGGTCAATCAATACAAATAGGTAATTTAAAACTTTAACTATTGATCTAATAAACTGAAATATAAAACAAAGATAATACTTGCAAGTGATCATAAATAGCTCATCCACACTTATTTGTTTATTAAAAACATTATTTTTGTTCCAATGATGGGTTTCTTAGGAAATTTTAAAAGCATTTTAAATATGAGGAGAAGGATGTAATAAGGTTTTAAAATCCCACCAATGTTTTAAATTCTCATTAAAGCTCACATATTTTCTTGAAAATATGTAATGGTGGACTTTTTAATTCCACGTTTCAAGTAAATGACAACCAAAATAGTATGCAATGATTGAAAAAAAAAAAAAAACATATTTCATGACTTAAGAGGCTTGATGGCATTGGTTACACATTGTAGGGTTTTAAACAAAAAATAAAGGCTTGTAGTTAGGCGTAGAAGCCCCACCTACAAGTTACTTAATTCCTCATTATCTCTTAAATATAGCTCTGATTTAGGTCTAAGATAGCTCAAAATGAGCAAAATTCAAAAAGAAACAAATCTAGGATGGAAACAAAATTGGAAAAAAAATAAAATAAACATGAAAAATGAAAAAGGACTTGAAGATTAGCAAAAATAAAGTACCTAGAGCCAGGGAAGAAAAATTCATCTTCGTAAGAATGATAAAGAAAAAATCAACAAAAACCTTTGAAAAAGGATTTTGAAAAATTCAAGGGATGATTGATTTCCTTTATAAATCATCATTTAGTTCACCAAAATTAGAGAATTATATCTATGAATATACAGAAAATTGTATGGGGTTGTCCAATTTTCCAAATTCAAGTTTGAGGACAAAATTAGACATGTCATTTCTTACTATGTTGGTTTACATCTAAAGTTAACCAGCACCACTGATAATTTCCATGATCATAACCTTATGGCTTAACACCTTTTTTCATGGTTTATGTACCTTTCTTTCTGATCTCATATTATCTTTTTTTGTTTTGGAATTCTTTTTTTGGAACTGCCAATCATCTTTGTCCACACCATCCAAAAAATAATTGAGGAGGGTGGTTTACAATCTGGGGTAAGAATTAACAATTTGATGACCTCACAAGAAAGATCCTTAATGTAAAAGGACAAGTGGGAGTCATAAGAAAAGTAGTATTTTCTATCTTTGACAAGGTTCCCATCCCTATTTCCCTCAATTGTTTCTCCATATCAATAGTTTCTTCCCAAGAATCATCAGAAGGTATATTTGCGTCTTTATAATTATTGTTCATAACTTCCTTGTTAACTATCATAATAATTGTGGGAGAAGAAATCAAGCCTTAACTAGCCTCCAACACAAATATGGGTTATAAATAGGTGGGGCTAAATCTCAAGTCAACAAAAGGACATGTTCACCATCTTGCAACAAGCTCATTTGCATAAATGTTGCTTGACAACATTTCTTGTCAAAAGTGCAAAATTTCACAAAAACTTTCTCCCAATGATCACTACATTCAAATTTTGGTTGGAGAAGTTGTATCTTAACTATTTATATCATTTCCAATTGAGAAGAACTCAGATTGGTTGGAGTATGTACTTAAGGCATTCAACAATTAATAAGAATAAATAGTTTTTCCTACAATTTTAGAGTTTATTACTCTATCATTTGCATTTGGAGATTGATCTTCTCCAATAAACCATTTGATTTAAAGGATATATAAATTAGGAATTCTTTGGAATCAATTTGATCAAATTTTGTTGAGTTTTATGTGAGTTATTGGTGTTTTTGTGCTAACAGGTCTGAAACCCTTGATTGTGCAAGGGTTTGTCACAAAATGGCTCCAATTTGAATTCTCACCATAGGATTTAAATGAACCTTGGTGGAATTCAAGTCAGGAATATGTATTTTAAGAATCCAATATACTAGAATGGGAAAATTTCTTATGTTATTTTTAATGTCAAGTCCTAACGAGCATCCCTATGTGTCTGATTTCTGACATATAGAAAATTACAATGAACTAGTATTTGGAAGTGGATCAAACTCTTCAGTTTGATGTTTTGGAATCATCGAGGTGTAAGCACACTAACTTAATTAACAAGAAGTTCTTGTCAATTCATTCAAGGATAGTTGCAATATAAACCCTCTCAAATAGGCCCAATTGCCTTATTAGGACCAGTTGGGGGTTTCCATATCAGATTGTTAAATTTGGAAATTAAAAACTTGTAGTATTGTATAACTCTAAAAAGCGTGTCTTAAAATTATCTATGTTTGGAGGATTTTTTCTTGAGTTCTAAAAGTTAAACCCTGATTTCCTATTAGGTCTCCTAATTAGGCCAAGTTGAGAAAATCAAGCAATTGAACTTGGTTGATTACTATGATAGTTAAATTGAGTAAGTTAACCTTGTATATGACATTTTGTTCCACGTCCATCCTTGGAGAAGTCATTTGACACCATTTTTTTGTTTAGTGGAGGAATAAGGATATGTTTGATAAGAGAGGAAATATTTTGGATATTGTCCCACAAATGCTCTTAGCATTTTGTCACTAAAAGATTAACTCATCAGTTAGGGGACTCTTAGTGAGTTTTACACCTCTCCTTTTGGTTTCCTTTGCATAATTATTGAGTTTGTGGAAAGAAATTTTATCCTTTGATTTAGGATCCTTTAGGGCCAATACTTTGATTCCTCCATAATATGGCAATTTAACACATTATTGATAATAGAGGGTAGCATTCTCAAATACTATAACTTGTTTCCATTTCCCCCATTTTTATTTTAGAGTGATAATATTAGGGAGAGACTTGTTTATTAATCCATTGATACATAAGTGAAAAAAATTAAACTAGACATAGTTAGAGTAACCATATCAATAGTAATATAATGGCCAAAGGAGTTACCAACCCAATGGAAGATCTTCTCATCCTAGAATTATAACGAGGGGCTAGGCATATGAACCTAGACATGAGCCATCCTATTGAGTTCAATAGACATATCAAACATTGACTTCCATTTAGACAATGCTAAAAGTGTTTACCATATGCCCATGACCTAGAAAGGAAAAAATGAGATTCTCCACCACCATGATTTTAAACACAAAATAACCCTTTTGGTAGTGTCAAAATGATAACACTTCATTCCAACTTCCAATAAGTAGTAGCCTAATGAGGGATCATATAATTTTTTGGATAAAAGGAGAAAAATTGCCCCACTAAGTTTGGATGCATTGAAGATACAATCTAATCCATAACAATATTAGGGAGACAGATCTCTATTCCTTCTTTGGATTGAACAATATTTTGGATAATAAAATTTAGACTATTTCTTTGGGACCCGACTAGGAACCCTTCCAATATGTTTTGGAGGCATCAAAATTGTTCTTCACCTCATCATTATTAAGGTTCCAAACAAGATCTTGGTTGCATCCAAAAAACTTCCATTATCTTTGTGCAAAGTTTTAGGATAGAGTGGATTTGTAACATGTATGTATCAGGGAGAGGGTTGGGCAAAGGGGGTAGAGCCGTCCCCAAAAAATGCAACCATGTGTAATAGAGAATTGATTTTTTAAAAAACTAGGCAAGATAGTGTAGATCTCAAGTGTGTTGTTATCTAATATTTTTAAAAATCAATCAATATCTAAGAATTTTTTAGCATCAATTCTTAAATATAATAAGTATAAATAAAAAAAAATAGTACTTACTATGGTTATTCTTGTAGTTCTAGATTTGTACCAATCACTTACAAGCTTCCTAATTAAACAAGTTTAAACTTTAGTAGATTATAATATGTTAAATTAATTTATTTAGTCGTAATTATCATTTTCAAGATAATAATATGAATCTTTTATAAAGTATTAAAAAACAAAAAAAATCTCTCAGCAACTCTTCAACTTCTCGCCCATTTTTATTTTGAATTTTGAGTTGGCTTCCATGGCCCATGAGGGCATGTCGCTCTTTTATCTAGCCCCTTCTATTTGTCCAAATATGCTCTAAGTGTTGACTACCAACTAGGGGGTCCAAGGGTGCATGTATTTTGAGGCTTTTGGGCCCAACTTTTTTGTGAGTAGGGTTGACTCTGCTCACTTTGAACCTACTATTGATTCTTAGAAAGATGATTTATCCTTCATGAGCACTTCCTCCAAGACTATTGCTACCTAGAAGGATCAAACCAAGGTGGTGATTGCTAGTAGTGGGGATGGATGGAAGGAAATTTTGGTGGGAAAATTGATTCATCCTCCCCAACTTGAAGAACCAAAAATATGCCATGGGTCAAATGGACCATAAATTTTCCTTCTGAATTGTGTGGTAGATAGTGTTTTTTTGCCTCTTCAACTATGCTTGACTGGACATTTCATTGCCTTCAAATCTTCAATTGAAATGGTCCAAAAGGGGTGTACTAACAGATGGAAGCTAAAAGGTAGTATGAATATATCAAATATGCCAAGTGGGTTATTTCTTTTCAAATTCATTATTGTTGAAAATTTGGCTTAGATTCTTTGGGGTTCTTGGTATTATGGGAAACATGGTTTAGTGGTGGCCAAATGACATCCTAGCTTTGATCCTACAATGGAGCTATGCATGTTAGCCCCAGTTTGGATAAGATTACTTGGGCTCCCATTAGAATTTTGGGACAAGAAAGTTTTTAGGTGGATAGGTAACCCCTTTGACCATCATGTGTCTACTGATACAATAAGCTTACAAAAATTAAGGCTTATGTATGCTAGATTTTGTGTCAATATAGCAGGAAGCAAAGATTTACCAAACTTTTCCACTCTCAACACTAAATGGGAGAAAAAACTCAAGTTATTGTGTATAAGAATGTTGGGTTGTACTGCTAGAGATGTTCTAAGTTTGGTCACGTGGTCTTGGATTACAAATTCCCTTAGCCAAAAGAGAAAGAGAAAGTGAGATCCCCATGGATTGTGAAGGAGAATGTTGTGGAGGGTGGGTCCTCTTCTTTTCCTCCCCCCAAGGCTTCGGTTATGGTGAGGGAAGACTCCAATATTCATTAAGACCATGTGGGCAAAGAGAATACTCCCAAACCCAATAACAATGAAAATATTATTGGTGACTACCATTACTTGTAAGACTTAAATGACTTGTTGAAAACCCCAAATAATGATCTAAAGTCTAAATCTCCAATGGAGGGAAATAATTTAGAAGAAGGATAAATCTAGGTTATAGAAATTACTCTTGTGGTGGTCAAATATAAAGATAGTAATAGGAATATTACAAATGATATAGGATTTTAGGTGTACCAAAGCAATTGTGTTGGGGTGATAGCTCTGTCCCTTCCACTCCTAATTTGGGGGGTGATACAAATTGCTCCCTCAATTTCCCCCCTTAAGGAGGAGATCAACTTGATAGAAGGAGGTCCTATAAAGAGTCACTCAGCCCCCTCCTCACCATTGGGAAGTGACACTAGGGATTGGTAGGTCTCAAAGAAAATAACAAGAGGAAGTAAGAAAGTTGATGTAGGAAATGAGGTTAACTAGGGAAGACCCTCAAGTAGAAGCATGAGAATAAAGCATATTAAAAGGGAGATTTATAGTGGCAAATAATTGACCTTGGACAACTCTACCAAAGGAAAAAAAATGAAGTTCCTTTCCTAGAACATGAGAGGGTTGAATAGCCCTCAGAAATAAAATGCTCTTAAATAGTTAATCTTTTCAATGAAGATTGATGTGCCACTGATTCAAGAAGTCAAAATGTCTTCCACTACTTTTTCCAATTTGGTAGAGAAGATGTTGCCCAGTGTTATGCTTATTTAAAATTAGGTTGAGGGGGATTTTGGCGGAGTTGCCACACTATGGAACCTGGAGTATCCTTAAGGAGGACCATCCTTAGGAAGAAACACTTCATAGCTACCAAATATGCCCATAGTGGTCACGCTTGGTGTATTTTCAATATATATGCCCCCAATATGAGAGTGAGAAGATTGGTGACCTAGAATGAAATCTCTAACTTCATGAATAACAACAAGTCTATAAAACTTATGTGTATGGGTAATTTCAACTCCCCACTTTTTCCTTCTAAGAAGCATGGTGGGGCTATTGACTTTACAAATATCATGTAGGATTTGACTAATTTTATCAATGAGAATGTTTTGTAGGATGTGTACCTTCAAGGAACCCCTTTTACTTGGTCAGATAATAGAAAAGGTTAGGATCTCATTCAGGTAAAACAAGACATATTACTTGTCTTAGTTGATTATTAGCACTTGATGCCCTCCACTTTATTGGTTGCACCTTGAACTATTTATGATCACTCCCTAATTCTATTCAAATAGACATATAGCTTTTTATGTGGTTCAAGGCCATTTTTCTATGAAATTATGTGATAGTCCTATATTGACTTCATGAATTGTATTATAGAGTGGTGGAGTACTGATATAGAAGGCACAACTATGTACATACTGGCTAAAAAAATGGAAAATGTAAAAAGGAATGCGAAAGATTGGAGTGAATAGCCATTTGGTGACATTTTTTAAGAAGAAAGGGGAAATAAAGGAAAAATCAATCAACTCTAGCAAGTCATGGCTAATGATGATGATTTTGTTAAACTCGTAGGGAGGAAGAAGATATCAAAAATAAGTGGAAGGAAAATATTGCTAGAGAAGAAGTATATTGGAAGCAATGATCTAGAATCCAATGGCTTACAGAAGGAGATAGGAACACTTACTTTTTTCATAGATCTTCCTCCAAGCATAAGAAAATAAACACCATCCTTCTTTTAGTAGATGATAATAACATCTTGAATGAAAAAGATGATTTAGGGATATGGACCATCCAATTATTTTCTAAGGCCTATGACAAACCTAACAAGGCAATTGATTATAAGGCAAAGAGTAATCTCACTCATTCTTTTTTGAGAGTGTTTAAGGTTGAGGATAATGACATCATTTCTAGCCCAATCACTAAGGAGGAGGTCAAGAAGGAAATGTTCTCTATGAAATCTTATAAGGCTCCAGGCCTAGATGGGTTTCCCCTGGCCTTCTTCCAACACTTTTGGAAGATTATCAAGATGGACTTGACCATGGCTACCATAGATTTATTCATGATAGGTGAGTTGTTATGGATGTTAAACAATAATTTTATTGTTCTCATCCCCAAGGGGTTAGATCTTAAGGCTCTAACTAATTATAGACCCATTAGCCTATGTAACACTATTGATAATTTTTTTCCCAAAGCTCTTGTCAATAGGATAGAAATCTTCCTTGGTAACTTTATTGGTACTCCCCAAAAAGGTCTTGTTTTGGGTAGACAAATCATGGATCTTGTAATAATTACTCATGAAGTTATACATTCGATGGATAAGATAAGAAATCCTAGTATGGCTTTGAAATTAGATATTTTAAAGGTGTATGACAAAGTTTTTTTCTCCTTCCTTTATAAAGTTCTAGATAGAATTAGATTTAATGGTTAAGTCATAGGAATGATCAGGACTATGGTGGTAATCATCAGCTTTTCTATCCTTGTGAATGATAACGCATAGGGCTCTTTTGGCAGTAGGCATGGGTTAAAATAGGGGGACTTATCTCCATAATTATTCATTATGGTGGCAGAGGTTTTGGATAGATCCTTTTCTAATCTGGATGGTATAGAGGCTATCAATGGGGTTAAATCACCTACCTCTTTACCTCTAGAGGTTAGTCAATAATTTATGGATGGCACTTTTCTCTTTGGTTGCTATTGGATGACTATGCTTTGATATTTGGCCAACAAATAAACTATAGCAAGAGCAAGTTGTACTTCTTTAATATAGAGTAAGACCTACAAAGGTGTATTACTTCTATCATAGGAAGTCATTTTTTTGTCCTTTTGAATACTTACCTCGATCTCCCCCTTATGGTAGAGGAAGTCTCTAATCAATATTGGAATACTATTCTGGAAAGAATGTAGAAAAAGCTTGTGGGATGGAAGGGAAATGTTATAAATAGTGTGGAAAAACTCCAATTGTTGGGTGCTTTTATCCAAAGGATACCTATATACTTTCTTTTCTTGTTCAATATCTCTTGTGGTATGATAGATAGCCTTAAAAAAATCAAGATAAATTTTCTCTATACTGGTAATGAAGGAAGAAACAAAATAAGCCTGGTGAACTGGAATATGGTGTATAAACCAAATGAGAAAGGGGAGTTAGGAGTTTAAAAAATGTAGACCTTAACATAGATTTAATAACTAAAATTGGCTATCATCTTGTTATGAATCAATCTAGACGGGGAGACATCATGAAGGCAAAGTATCTTTAAAATACCCCCTTTTGTATATTGCCTAATAGAAAATGATTGGCCATAAAGCTCTAAAATATGGAATAACTTGATTAAAAATAAAAATCTTCTTCAAGAGGGGCTTCATTGGCTGGTTGGTAGAGGGAAAAAGTTAGATTTTGAAAAGATAACTGTCTTGAGGGGGAACCTTTGGCTATGAGTAGGTTTTTTTTGCTCAAGGAATTACTTAAATTAAACTATTGAGAGAGAGTTAGTGATTGTAGAACTAGAGACAAAAAATGTTGTGATGTGGATCCTAATCAAACTCAGAGGTTAATTTTTCCAACTTTATTTAGTGCACTTTCCCCCTAGAGTCAAGTGGCAGTGCCCCTTGCAGGATCCTAGGGTAAAGCCCTAGATGCACTCTCTGTCGCAGTACAGGGTGGGGTCGACGGGCAATGCCCCCACGAAGATTTTGGGGGGAAGCACTCCCCATAGGTCAACCAACTTTATTATTATAAAAGGCATTGGCTACTATTTTTTCTATTAGATGACTTATTCTAGCCCTAATTTATTGAGTGGCAAAAAAATTGTATAAAATGGCTTAAGGTTAGGGATTTCATTATGTATGATGAGATTGTAGCTTCTTGCAACAATTTTGAGTTGTAAGGGATTATAGATTGTAATCAAGTTGTAATCACTAGATAATAACAATATTGGACTCATTGGTGGACATAGCCCAGGGATTTGGTGAACCGCATTAAATATTTGTGTCTTGTGTTCTCTTCTATGCACTTATTATTTTCTAATATTGGTTATAATTGCATATAATTTTTCTTTATGTCTTGTTAATCCTAAAAAGTGGTATTAGAGATTTTTTTTTTCATTTATTCTTTGTAGGAAAGTCTCATGGCTGAGTGGGAGTCTCATAGTTGAATGGGAGTGATGACACATGAGGGTAAGCTAAAGGTTGAGAAGTTTAATGGGCAGAACTTTTTGTTATAGAAAATGCAAATGGAGAGCTATCTTTATCAAAAGGATTTATGGTGATCGTTGCAAGGAAAATCC
>CM053790.1:361548551-361808551 GCA_028749045.1 Cupressus sempervirens | reverse complement strand
TTCTTGCAATAGTATTGAGTTGTAAGGGATTACAAATTGTAATCAGGTTTTAATCACTAGATAATAAGAATATTGGACTCATTATTGTTGGACGTAGCCTAGGGATTAGGTGAACCACATTAAATCTTTCTATCTTGCGTTTTCTTTTATGTGATTTTTATTTTTTGATATTTATTATATTTTCATGTAATTATTATTTTTGTCTCCTTAATCATTACGAAAAATGGAAACAAATATCAAAAGGTGGGATACCAGGTAATCTTGAACCTCTGGTTGTTGAACTCATGGATATTATGGAAACTAAGAGAATAAAATAGTTCTTAGAGGAGGATATAATTGTCTGGAATAGAACTATGACAGGGAAATTTATAGTTAAGTAAGTTTACCTCTTCCTTTTCAAAAATTATCAAACCCCCCAATGCGGGTGGAAGGTTTGGAATAGCTAGTTTATTCTTAAAGTCAATTTTTTCTAGTGGGCATCTATCCATGGAAATATTTTGACCATTGAGAGAATCTAAGAAAAAGAGTCTTTATGATCCCTAATAGATCTTATCTCTACAAGATAGAGGGGGAAAGTATTTTGTACATCTTTCTCTTATGCCCCATTTGTAATCACTAAAAAATGGTCATCTAGACTATGACCCCCGTTTCGAGCATTTCTGCTTAATTTATCCATTGCTTATCTTTGATCAAATCATCACTTTGTTATTTATTAGATTACAACCTATGGTTTGATCATCTTACCCTAAGTCTTTTATTTAATTAAAATAACTTTCTCCCTTTTAATTAAATAAAGTCCTCAAAATCCACTTATCCTAAGTGTGCACATGAAAAACATTATTCCTATTTTAAAAATAAAAGAAAAGGCATTTTTGTCTCACATGAGATGCACAATTTCCAAAGTGGGTGGAATCTGTATTCTCCTCCACACATCTTTTGCCTCTTAAACACCACCGTGATCTTGCTTCAATGATATTCTTGTGCACATGGATCACCTAAGGCTCATTCTCCACCCTTGATTTTGCATCTTATTCTTTACCATCCATTTCTCTTTAAAACGGAGGTTCTCTTCTCACACTCTCATATCTTTCTAGTTTATGTTAATGTTATGTTGCATGTTTTGTTATAGCTTTTGGATCACTTGGAGCATTCTAGAATTCTAGAATTCTTAGTTTAGTCTTCATTCTACTTGCATAATGGTATACTCTTTAGTGTAGTTTTCTTTGTGATCTAGCTTAATTCGTATAGCTTAACTAGGAAGATCTTGTAACTCTCTTTGTTAGATCTTGCATTTTATTTATAATAGCTTGCATTTGCATTGCAACCATCATTGATTATTGGATATTGGCACTCTTGCCTCTACTTTTTGAATCTTCCATTCTATGATGCACCTTGCAAGGGTTGCATAGCTAGATTCATTTGAGAGCCACCATCTCATAGCTCTTGCATGTCATAGATAGGAAGTTGTAAGCCACTTTTTAAGACTCCCTCTTCCATTGGTTCTCTCAAGTATAATGGTTTATAGAAGTGTACCCTCTTTTTGGTATACATTTTTGGTGCCCACCATGGGGATAGAACCAAGTTTCTAGCTCTATTTTTCTTGTATTTTTTTGAGTTTAGTGGTTTACTTTGCTTGCATTTTAGTTGTATTTCTTTTTTTTTTGTTTTTGATAGCCACTTATTGGATCTAATCAATTAATTTTGCAAGATTCTTACTTTGGTTTTAAGGCTAACCCTTGAGCAAGTTGATTTGAAGACAAAAACCCTAGGTTTTTAAAGATTTGATCATATTTTCCAAGTGGCTTGGTATTCGGATTTGAATGTTTTTTATAGGTTAGAGATGGATTCAAGATGACTTAGACCAAAATTCAAATTTTTTTGATTAGATTTGTGTGAGTTATAATGTTTTCTTTATTTTTCATGAAAAGTCATTTTTGGTTGCTAATTAGCAAATATTTCAGAAAAAATTACATTTTCAAAAAGGTTTGAGTATTCTACATGGGGTCACTTCTTTGTGTGTTTAATTTATATCCAATATCATGACTCAAAAAATTGATTTAGAAAAACTAATCTATTTTAGAAAAATGGGTCCCTAGGGGAAAAATTAAGAGATATCCCTGAAATTATTGCATATTTGGAAATATCTTTGATTTTTACTATAGGTATCTTCTTTGAATTTTCATTTTTGGGGACGAAATTATGGCATAAAGATCTAATCTTGTTGAGTAGGTCACAAAAAAAAATCATTTCGTGATTAGCTTGTGCTTTATTTTCACATGATTCAAGGTATGATATGAGTTGTCATTTTATATGGAATCAACTAGTTCAATGTATTTCCTTTGAATTATCATATTTCTTCATGATTTTATGCACTTGATTTAAGTTTGTGAAGGCAACTTGGAGTTAAAAGGAGCAAACAATGAAAAATAAAATAGAAAGTGTAAAATCAAGGTGCATACATTCCAAACCTTCTTATTTGAAAAGAGATCATTGTATTCTTTTTCATCATAAAATCATTTCTTTCTTTTTTTCAACTTGTTTGGTGTGTCTTCCCAACATTGAAAAAAGGACTTAAAATGAACCATTCACATTTGGATTTGAACTTAAAATAAACCCCTTTGTCTTTTAATCCCCAAGATTTTCTTTTTTTTGTTTTCTTCTTAAATTCTTGTTAAGGATTTTGAGGGGAACATAAATAAGGGGGTTTTTTTTAAGGAGTTTGCCTAGAGAAGTGATCACTCTAGGGGATGACCTCAACTCTTGTGTTCCGATATGGCATAAATAATGAGGCTTGAATCTAAAGACATGACTCTTAGAAGTAGAAATATTGTCAATCTTAACTAAGCCCCAAAGAACTTTATACATTTGGGAAGTGAAGGTGGTGATTGGGTTACCATTTCCTCCCAGTTGTTTCATAATATTCTCTTTCATCTATAGATTTGGGCCTCATGCACCTTGTGTATATCAAGGACATACCCTAGTTGAGCTTGTGCATCCTTGTAGAAACTTGAATAGGTTGTTGGTGTGTTTTATGTGCTTGAATGTTAAAACCTTCCCCAATTGGAAAAAAAGGGGACACGTCCATGAAATTGAGCCTTAGGAATTTTTATTTTTTGCATGTTTTGATTGTGTATTTTTATTCAAAAAAATTATAAAACTTCAAAAAAACAAAAAGAACTCATAAAACTTCAAAAACACAATTTTTTTTTTCAAAAACTCAAAACTTTATTCTCCAAGTCAAAAAATTGAATCTAAGCATTTTTCTTGTGTTGCTTACTAGGGAGAGTTTCATCATTTGGCTTTGATTTGTTATGTCACTAGTGTTTTAACTTGATTAAAATGACTCTTTTGTCTTAGCACTCTTGGTCTTTTCTATCTTCATGGTCTTGTTAGCATACCCAAACCTTCTTTTTGTTGAAATGATTACCTTGATCTCTTGACTACACTACTTGATTGGGAGAGTTGTTCACTTGTATTTACTTATCTATCTACTTGGTTATTTAGCTACTCACTTGTCTATTGACTTGAGTTGCAAGTGTCATAAATTACTTAGGCACTTTTCTTGACATGTCACTTTAATCTATATCTACTAACTTGGTAATTGAACACGCTACCTCTATAGTTTGGACATCAAGTTATCTTATGTCACTTTATTAGCTTCTTCTAGTCTCCTTCATGCTTGACTTTCTATCTACCACTATGGTCTTCAACCATTTTTATTCCAAACCTCAACAAAGTCTAGATGATCATGAGTTCTTACATGTCGCTAACAAGTTTCAAGACCTATGCGTTGAATATAAAGAGATAGAAGAGACAAATAATCCTACTTACCTTCATCTCACTAAGCATATAATGGGAATTGAATGCACTCTAAATTTTACAAAATGATGGAGGAGAAGATAACATCATTACATGAATCTTCCTTAAGGCATTTACATGCATGTGATTCCCCTTATTTAAGGTTATCATCTTCTTTAAGGTCTACATATTCTACTTTAAGATAGTGATTGTCTTCATCTATTAGATCTAAAGACCTCTCTAGAGAACAAGCAAGTGATACCTCCTTTGAGCCTATGCCAAGATTTCATGATGGACCTATCTTTGACCAAGACAATGATGAAGACATGGAAACATCCTATTCACTTGATGAACAAAAAAAAGATCCTAAGCATAATTTTGAGAGGATTTTTACTCCCTTGGAAGATTCTTATGATGCTATCTTGCAAACACGTCTTGACACTAAGCTCATCACATTGCCTAAGTCTAGCTCATATGAAAACCCATTCTTGTAATATATTGTGCTTATCATCAATATAATGATCATATCCCCTTAGATTGCATGGAGTTAAAATATAAAAGCCAATATCTTATTGATGACGGGATCATCGATGTTGGAACTCCTAATGGCTCTTGTGATGAGGATATATCTCTTGAGTAAGATCATGTTGATGAACCTATGTCTAGTGATGGTCTCCTTGATGCCTCCACTTCTTCCAACACTCATGTTTCCCAAAACTTCAAATCTTTCCAACATGGCTCCTTCAAACAAAGAACCCAATGCTTTCCTTATTGACAATGTGTACCCCCAAGGGCTACCTCTAAAAGAAACTCAAGTTAAACTTCATTTGGCTGCAAACTTTTTCCACACTACTAAGACTAAAGATCCTCAACTTTCATGTGATGTTATTCCTACTATATCCACTTTAACTAGTCCTTTGCTATCTCTTCAAGATACTCTCCTACAACACCAACATTCTCCCTTGATCTCAGAAGTGGCTCCATGTCAAGATGACTCTCAAAAAGCTAAAGCAATAAATGTTAAGAAAGATCAAGATAAAGCACCATTTCATGTCCTTCAAGATGTCACTCCTTCATACCTTATGTCTTTTATATCTCTCAAGTATGATGAAATACCACTTCCACTATCTCCATTGAGCTCATTGAAGATTTTGAGAAAATCACTATGCCTATGATATCCCAAGAAACTTGTCAAGATCAAATTATCCCCTCACCATCTTGTTCTACTTCTCCATATCCACTTTAAAACTATGCTCAAGCTTCAAATACTCCTATCAAATATACTCATGAATCTATTTATAGCCTTGGTCACATTGCTTACTCTAAAGATGTTGATATCCCTATCCACTACCCATTTTCATGTTCTAAATCTATCCTTGGTCCTTATCCCTCAAAGCTAAAGCTTTCAAACCATCCTTCCATATTGGGACCTTACATTCCTCCATGTCTTATACCTTTCACCCCTACCTCATCATCTAGTTTTCCTATCATACCTCAAGATCAAAAAAGACATTCATCCTTGAAACATATCCGTCAACCCAACCATCTAAACTAGTTAGATCATCCTTCTTCATCCACAAATCCCAAGTCTTTTGGAAGAAATTTGGATGCAAAACATAAGAAATACAAGAATCCATTGAAAAATGAAGATCATTATGTCCTATCTAATCAACATGTGAATACAAAGAAAGGAAAAAAATTCAAGAGACCACAAAGGTCCACTAATCAAAAAGTGAAATCAAAGATAATATGGGTTCCTAAATCCATTATTGAATAAATGTGCTCTAGAGCATCCAAAGGAAATTCAAAATCAAAATTAATATGGATTCCCAAGTCACTTGAATACTAAAAATAAATCAAAGCTGACATTCAAGCTTTCAAAGACTTACACTCCATCTTCTTCTAAACATCTTCTTCAAAAACTTTCAAAGGTTTCCACTCCATCTTCCTCCAAAAGTCTCTACCATATCATATATCAAAACCTCAAGCTATACACAACCTGTCAAGGTATGTTTCAATGTTGATCTTGCCCACTTTCTCACCTACCCATATAGAATCTTTTCAAGTGTACATTTACTTACTATCTATCTTCCTTCTAGCCTTCCAAAACATAAAACCTCATCCTCCATATACTTTTCCTATTATCACCTCCCTTCCATCACCTTGTCATCATCTTTGAACATACCTTTGTATGGTCTTGGCTTATCATGAGAGAATTATCCAAATTTAACAAGCTTGAAATCTTTCTTAAAAAAACCAAAAAAATAAAAAATAAAAATAAGAAGTGTCTTGGTGAAAATCTAGTAAACATGCACCTTGCTAGCACAAGTAAAGAGAAATAAATTTGTCCTATTGTGAAAACCACTTCTTGTGGTGACTTGAGAAAGTACCATGATGAAAACTTGGTAGACAAGCATCATGTGTAATTCTTCCATCATCCATCTATTCCCTCTTCTCACTTTGATCTTGATAATGTTGAGCTATCCTTTAATATTTGTCATCTTATCCTATCACGATCTTGCTCATTCACCCATAGCCTTCATATCTAGCTTTATTCTTATTGCTCTATCCTATCACTATCCCATCTAGTTGACCTCTTGGTTTTGATCAGAATAATAATAATAATAAAGGTTCTTAAAAGCCTCTTGACATATCCACTCTTTTGGACTATATGATTCCATGACATGAGGTCATTATATTATATGCTACCCCACTCAATGGCTTCCATTGCTCATCCAAAACATGCTTCATATGGCTATTCTACCCTTTTTCCTAGCTTTGGTACTCTTGAGGAATAACTACTTGAGGATCACTTTAACTTGTTTTGTTCATCCTTGCTTATCCATATTCCTTTATAATCCATCACTTCTTATACCTTTCTAAGCATAGTGACAAAATGATGTAGTCTTGCTTGAGAGCTAGTCAATCATTCCAAGTGGTGAAAACATGGAAACATGCACTACTTCAAACCCTCACACTTGTGTCTATCAACATATTGATTTGTGCCCTTAGCCTAATCCATTTCACATCTCTTTTGCCTTAGTTTGGAATTGATCCTTGTCTAAGCCTAGGGGGCATGAACTGTATATCTTACTAGATCTCTTGGTTGAATTAGTGTTTCTTTGACAACTCTCTAAATAGTGTTTTCCAACACTTCCCCTTTTAAATTGGGTATTTCTCAACATTTATCAAATACTTTTCCTGCAGTCTAGGATATTGTGATATTTCTCACTAGCAGACTTAAGTCCTAGGGAGACAGTCACGTGACTTTCACACATGCACTTAAATTGTAAACTAGCTAAGACTTGTTGGCTTATTTTTCTTTGTATGTTGTTTATGATCACTTATTTGTTGAGTGTTCCATCCCTATTAGTTCCTTGAGGATGTCACAAACTAGAGGACTCAGGGCCTGGGGCATGTTTTCCTTTGATTTCTATCTGTAGGTGTACTTTGTTAGATCTTAGGTGTCTTAAGAATTTTGCTTGCCCCACTTGACACTTAGGATCTTCAACTTTACATCCTTGTCTATCTTTTGCAAGTGCATGGCCATCTCGACATTTTATGTCTCTATGTGAGCATAATCTTGCCAAACTAAACCTATAGAATCTAACAACACTTTCATCTTGACCTTTATGTCTTTGATGTATAGGTTGGGTTCCCACACTCCTATCTGATACAGATCATATTCATATCTTCATAGTTTATACTAGTGATGATTGTATGATATTTTGATGTCCCTAATAAGGTTCAATGATAAAAAAATAGGACCTACTTATATAACCCTTGTAATTGCACCTTTTCATACTAGCTTGCATTTTAGGGTTTCATTTTAGCTTAGCTTTGCATTTTGTGTGTTGAGAGAGTCTTCTTTATCTTTCATGGACATGTCAGTCAACTGCATTCATCTCCTCAATTCTTCTCAACCATGCCTTCTTCTTCTCCTATCATCACAAGGAATTAATCCTATCATTGTATCTAATCTATCCTTTTGGGCCCCTTATATACCCCTTTGACCCATTTTGACCTAATTTTTGAACTCCTTACATTTGCACAAAAATTGTACCCTTGCCTAATTTTGATGTCTAGGATCTATTTTTGAGATCTAAATTGAAATCTAGGTTCATCTTGCTGGTCAAAATCATGTTCTGAAATTCTTCCTTCTTCTATGCAGTTGGTTGAGCTTGTAAGGTGTAATCTTCAAATCTTTTAGAGGAAATCATCATTTCTTCCTCCCATACCATTTCCATCTCTATCTTTCATCTTTATTTCATCTTTCTTCTTGCTTTGACCTAATGCTCATGCTTTATCTATTTGGTCAAACTTAGTCAAACTAGGGCATATCTTCACTACTTGGTGGTCACTCTTTGGTCTTAATATCTTGTATGTCATCATGGAATTTGGCTTATCTCAATTTGATCATATCTATCTAATTTCTTCATCTCCTCTACCTCATTTCAATTTTGATCCTGAGGGGGTAGAAATACTTTATCATTACTACAAATTGAATAGTCTATATTTATTATTTAGAAGCATATGCTTGACCTTTCCATTTGCTCTTGATCTATCTATCTCTCTAGGGCATATGCTTGACCTTTCATTTTGCTATAGATCTCTCTTTCCTAATGTTTAGGCTTGTTACTTAGTGATTGTGCATTCATGATAAACTATCTCTCTGTGTTTCATTCTTCAAAGTTAGATCTCTTTATCATCTGTTAGTTTAGCTTCTTCTTTCTTTGACTTAATATGTTCCTAGATTGATCACACATTATTCAAAGAGGGGCTAATGTAATCACCAAAAATTGGCTATCTAGACTATGAGCCCCCTTTCTAGCATTTTTTCATAGTTTATCTATTGTTTATCTTTGATCAAATCATCACTTTTCTATTTATTTGATTATAACATATGGTCTAGCCACTTTATCCTAAGTGTTTTATTTAATTGAAAGAACTTGCTCCCTTTTAATTAAATAAAGTCCCCAAAATATCACTTATCCTAAGTGTGCATATGAAAATCATTATTCCTATTTTAAAAATAAAAGAAAAGGCTTTTATGTCTCACACAAGGTGCACAATTTCTAAGGTGGATGGAATCTTTATTCTCCTCCACATATATTTTGCCTCTTAAACACCATCGTTGATCTTTCTTAGGTGATATTCTTGTGCACATGGATCACCCAAGGCTCATTCTCCACCATTGATTTTGCCTCCTATTCTCTACCATCCATTTCTCTTTAAAAGGGAGGCTCTCTACTTACTCTCTCATATCATTCTAGTTTATGCTAACATTATGCTACAAGTTTTCTTATAGCTTTTGGAGCACTTGGAGCATTCTTGAATTTGTATTTTAGTCTTTATTCTACTAGCATTATGGCATACTCTTTAGCTTTATTTCCTTTGTGCTCTAGCTTAGTTCACATAACTTAACTAGGAGGATCTTGAAACTCTCTTTGTTAGCTCTTGCATTTCATTCAGAATAGCTTGCATTTTCATTACATCCATTATGGATTCTTGGATATTGCCACTCTTGCCTCTCCTCTTTGAATCTTTCATTCTATGGTGTGTCTTTCAAGGGTTACATAGCTAGGTTTATTTCAGAGCCACCATCTCATAGTTCTTACGTGTCATAGATAGGAAGCTATAAGCTACTTCTTAAGACTCCCTGTTCCATGGGTTCTCTCGAGTGTAATGGTTTATAGAAGTGTACCCTTTTTTTGTATACATTTTTGGGTGATTACACCCTTTTCCAAAGAGATTTTCTCTGTAATATTCCAAAAAGTTTGTGGAGTTATTGTTTTTAATAACTTGTAGCAATTTTTCATCAACTAGTAGTGCCTTTTTAACCATCCTTTGATCATATTATTATGGAAAATGATTCCCCTATTAGAAACAATAGTCCACCAAGATAACCTGGGGTAGGGGGGAGGTGAATCAATTATCCAATAATTAAAACATTTATCCACCTTAAATAACCTTAACCATTCAACCAAAGTAAATAGCAACCATAACAAGATGCACATACACAACTACACCAGATATGTTAACTAGGTAAACCCTTGATTAGAGGGAAAAACCTAGTGGGAATGATGCTCACAAGATGATGTACCAATATAAATATTCCTTGTTAGAGGATGGACCCTATTAGGAGTCAATTACAACATTTAGTACATATGAGTCCCTATTAGGAGACTTTGAATCCTTATTAGAAGATTCTGACCCTGTTAGGAGTTGTAGAAGATAGAAGGACCCACTATCCAAATAGCTTATGGGGCAAGACCACTAAACTCACTGTCCAACTAATCTCTCAACTATTCCTTACAGAATAATTATTTTTACTATTCTTTAACTTCTTTCATTTGACCTATTAATCTGACCAATCACTGTCAGACCTTGTAGACCAGGTCATGAACCTTGGATCCAAGTATCAAACTTTGGATCACACAATAAAACCTTGTCAACAAAGTTTCCTTTACCTTCGCTCTGCTTTGCTTATCTTCGCATTCTGCTCTTCATGCTACTTACAATCATTCACTTGCATCCATACATGATACAAGAAAATGTCCTTCCTTTAAACTGAATCAATTAAAAATTTCCCTGAGTTGGCTATTACACCTTCTCAATTAATTATTATAGGACCTCATTAAGAACACGTTACACTTAGTGATAACATTAATCTTTCACCTTTCTTAAATAATTTTCTGTACATGTAACATTATGATGAGCAAGCTCTGCTACATAATCTCTAGAATGTCTTCTTCACATCTTTAACTTTGGCTTCTTAGAGTAACAACTCTGCTAAGAGATATAACAAGTTTACCAGAACATGCCTCTGTAAACTCTATCTCAAAACAATCTTCACCGAAATTTGCATAACCTCTTCCAGACTTAATATCTTATGCTTTCGAGGTTAGATACATATACTAGACACTTGGTAGTATCTCCTTTTAACCTTGCTTAGTGAAAGTACTCAACGATCTGTTTGTACCAACTTGATCTTTCCATTGTTCTTCTGTCAGATACAATAAAAAAATGCTATGTTGACATCAATGACAAACATAGTTGTGAATGTAACATATCATTATGATAATGACCTAATCATATTTCTACAATTCTCCCCCATAGAAGTATCATTAGCATTCATGCTTCCAACAATCTCCCCCTTTGGCATTGATGGCAACATAGATGAAAAACATCTAGTTCCAAAAATACCAACTGCAAAAGACTATTAACCTTTCTTTTCAAATCCTCTTCATCAATCATTCTTCCCCATTGATATACCTCAATGTGCTCTATATCAAATTATTTTTCCATTTTCTACTTCTCCCAAACTATTTTTCATGTTGTACTTCTCCCTCATTGACATCAATGTCAAAGGTTTCAGCAACCATAAATCTTTGTAACAATTGTCTCTGACCTACTCAAGTGTCCAAAGACACTGTTAAAAACAACATCCAATAAGAGTCCTAGATGACTTTGTCCATCACAGATACTCCCCCATACAAGAAGCATCATCATTTAGTCTAGACAAACAGTAGTGCTCTATTACATTGGATTGATGCACTCTTGCATCATCTACTCTGATGTAGGAAGGGGTATAACCCCTAGCATACCTCGCAAATACTCAAAAGTTTCTTTGGGAAGAGGCTTAGTGAAAATATCTACAATCTACTCTTTGGTGCTTAAATACTCTAATCTAATTTCCTTTTCTGCAACTTTCTCTCTCAACATGTAATACTTGATAGAAATATGCTTAGTCTTAGAATGCAACCCTAGATTCTTAGACATATTCATTGTGCTCGTGTTGTTATAATGTATGACAACAGGTTCACTAAATTCTATCATTATATCCTTCAGCATCTGCTTCATCCAAACAACTTGATTACAATTGTTTGCTGCTACAACATATTCTACTTTTATTGTACTTTGTGAGGTACAATCCTACTTCTTGCTTGGTCAAGAAACCAATCTTCCTGCAAGAAAGAAGGCTCCACCACTACTGCTCTTTTTGTCATCCATATTGCTTGCCTAATCAACATCAGTATAAGCATATAAAGTGAAATCAGTAGATCTATCATACCATAATTTGACCTCTAGTATTCCTTTTAGGTATTTAAATATCCTTTTGACTACTATATAATGTGCTTTTCTTGGGTCAACTTAAAATCTTGCAACAATTCCAACTACATTTACCGTATCCAGCCTTATGTGAGTCATATATTGCAATCTTCCAATCATAGATATGTACTTCAACTTCTCAATAGTAGGTGTCTCATCCTTTGTAGATAACTTGTGTCCAGTTATCATAGGTGTTCCAATGGGTTTACATGTTTCCAAACCAAATCTTTTCAGTAGATCTTTCAAATACTTAGTTTCAGAAATAAAGATTCCTTCTTTGTCCTGCACAATCTGTAATCCTAGAAAATATTTCATTTCTCCTATCATGCTCATTTCAAATTCCTTCTTCATTTCTTCTGCAAACTTGTCACTTTCATCATCATTTCCTCCAAATATGATATCATCAACAAATATAATCAAAATCATCAATCCATCATCAATTTATTTGTAATATAGATTACTATCTGCCATACCTTTGCTCTATCCAACCTTTGTCAAATTCTTGTCCAACCTTGCATACCAAGTTTTGGGTGCTTGTTTCAAGCCATACAATGCTTTCTTCAATCTGCATACTATGTCCTTGTCATTTGTTAAAGGACAACCTTCAGGTTGTTCTATGTATACCGCTTCTTCAAGTCCTCCATTCAGAAATGCTGACTTGACATCCATCTGATACACTTTGAATTTCTTATATGTTTCATATGCTAAAAATAACCTTAATGCTTCTATTCTTTCCATAGGAGCATAGGTTTCATCATAGTCTATTCCTTCTTGCTATGAGTAACCTTTACATACCAATCTTTCTTTATTCCTTACAACTTCACCTTGTTCATTCATCTTGTTCCTAAATACCTATTTTGTTCCTATGACATTCTTGTCTGCTAGTCTGGGGACCAAATCCCATGTCTCATTCTTCACTATATGATCCAATTCTTCTTTCATAGCTTGCTTCCAATAGTCATCTTTACATGCTTCATCAACATTATTTGGTTCAACTTGAGATATCAGACATAGTTCTTCATTGATTCTGCTTCTTATCATCACACCTTTGCCTCTGCTTCCAATGATCTATTCAGGTGGATGATTCTTTGTCATTTTCTTACCAAAAGTAGGAGTTGTTATCTCAACTCTCAGCTCTGTTGAAGGCTTTGAGCTTTGTTCCGGTCTTAGCTCTTCTTCATTTTGCAAAACATTGTTAGTCTCAAAGAATACTTCATCATTCCTTGGTTTAGTAACAACATTCTCATCATCTGAATTGTAGTCAACTAGTCTTTCTTGTATCTAGAATTTCTCATCAACTCTTACAATTTCACTTTCAGCAATAGTCTTAATTCTCATATTATAACATCTATAGGCCTTGATTTTCAATGAATAACCAAGAAACATACCTTCATCACTTTTAGCATCAAACTTACCAATATCATCATCTCTTTTGAAATAACATTTACTACCAAAAATTCTGAAATACTTAACTATAGGTGAGTGACCAATCCATAGTTCATAAGGGGTCTTATTTGTGTCTTTCTTGACTTGCACTTTGTTCATAGTGTAGACTGATGTATTCACAACTTCTCTCCAAAACATCTCAGATTCATCATTCTCAGCTAACATAGCTCTTGCTGCTTCTGTTACTGACTTTTTTCTTCTCTCTGCAATGCCATTTTGTTTGAGGGTTTTTGGAGCTGAAAACTATCTTTTCATTCCATTATCTTCACAAAAGATGTTAAACTCATTTGAAGTAAATTCTTCTCCTCTATCTAATCTTAAACATTTAATCTTCATACCTGATTCATTCTCAACTCTATTCTTAAATATCTTGAATTTATCAAATGCCTTAGATTTTTCTTGAAGAAATGCAACCCACATCATTCTAGAAAAGTCATCAACTAAAATCATGAAATACCTTTCACCATAGAATCCGTTAGTCTTTGAAGGACCACTAAGATCTGTATGTATAATCTCCAATTTTACTGTCGTAGTAAACTTCTTGCTGGAAAAAAAAAGTTTTGTTATGCTTTGCCAATACGCACTCCTTGCAAATTGTGTTGGTTGGCTTTACAATCTTAAGAAAATCTCTAAATACAAACATACTATTAGTCTTCACAATGTTATCAAAGTTTATATGACAAAATCTCTTATGCCATAACCAATTGTCATCTACCTTTGCAACCAAACATGTCATTTCAGTAGGATTCAACTGAAATACATTACCTATAGATTTGGTTCCTATTCTAATTACCTTTCCATCTTTTTCTCTGATCATGCATGTCTTCTCTGTGAATTGTAGCAAATTACCTTTATCTACTAGTTGTCCAACACTAAAAATATTGTGTTTCAAGCCATCAACAAAATATAGATCCTCAGTGTTAGTCTTACCATCAAGAGTTATAGATCTAATACCTTTAACATGACACATTGCATTGTTTCCAACTCTAACATTGCCTCCATCATGGCTTTTGAAGTCAAAAAACTTGATCATATCACTAGTCATATGATGTGAACAACCACTGTTGATTATCCAATCAAATTTCTTTTCAACCTGTGATATCAAAGCCATTTTCTCTAGACTTTCTTCTTTAATAGCTACAAATCCTATTTCATCATCACTAGCACATACTTTTTGTTCATCAGAATCATTTGCATACAAACACTCTCTATCTCTTCTAGGTTTGAAATTTCATCTATACTTTTTCTCTCTTTTAGGTCACTTAGATGCATAATGACCAAATTCATTACAAGTAAGTTCTCTTTCTTCCTTGGTACAAGTTTCCAAATCTTTTTCAGCAATGATTGTCTTTTCTGATTTTGTGAAGATCCAATATCATGGACCCATACACAATAGATGTGTCTTCATATTTTCCTTCCACCTATCATAATTTGTTCCATCAAACTTCAGACTATCCTTTCTGAATATGTTCACCATGGATCTCCCAAAGTTGTTAAACTTTATCTTCAAGGACCTAATGTTCTGATACCAATTATTAGAAACAATAGTCCCCCAAGATAACTAAGAGTAGGGGGAATCAGTTACAATAAGTAAAACTATCCATCTTAAATAATCTTAACCATTCAACCAAAGTAAATAGTAACCATAACAAGATGCATACACAATTACACCAGATATGTTAACTAGGGAAATCCTTGATTAGAGGGAAAACCCTGGTGGGAATGATGCCCATAAGATGATGTACTAATATAAATATTCCTTGTTAGAGGATGGACCTTGTTAGGAGTCAATTACAATATTTAGTACATATGAGTCCCTATTAGGAGACTTTGAATCCTTGTTAGAAGATTCCAAACCTGTTAGGAGTTGTGTCAACCTTGTTAGGAGTTGTAGAATATAGAAGGACCCATTATCCAAACAACTTCTAGGGCAAGACCACTAAATTCACTGTCCAACTAATCTCTCAACTATTCCTTGTAGAATAATTGTCTGTACTATTCTTTAACTTCTTTCCTCTATCATGTCAACTGGAACAATCACTTTTCAGACCTTATAGACCAGGTCACGAACCTCATATCCAAGTATCAAACTTCGGATCACATAATAAAACCTCGGCAATGAAGTTTCCTTTGCCTTCGCTTTGCTCTGCTTATCTTCACATTCTACTCTTTGTGTTTCTTACAATCATTTGCTTGCATACATACATGATAAAGGAAAATGTCCTTCCTTTAAACCGAATTCATACAACATTTCCCTGAGTTGGTTGTTACACCTTCTTAATTAATTATTATAGGACCTCATTAAGAACATGTTAGACTTAACAATAACATTAATATTTTTCACTTTGTAACTTGAATAACTTTCTGTACATGTAACATTATGACAAGTGAGCTTAGCTACATCATCTCCAGAATGTCTTCTTCACATCTTCAACTTTGGCCTCAGAATAAAAAATCTATTGAGATATAACATGTTTACCGGAACATGCCTCTATAAACTCCATCTCATAATAGTCTTCACTGAAACTTGCATAACTTCTTCCAGACTTAATATCTTATTCTTTCAAGGTTAGTTGCATATACTAGACACTTAGTAGTATCTCCCTTTAACCTCACTTAGCGAAGGTACTCAATGATTTGTCCGTACCAACTTGATCTCTCCACTGTTCTTCTGTCAAATACCACATAAAACTGCTATGTTGACATCAATGATGAACACAATCATGAACGTAACATATCATGATGATGATAATGATCAAATCATGTTTTTACAATATTCCCTCATAGAAGTATCATCAAAATTCATGCTTCCAACACCCCCCATGTTTGTTGGGGATATGAAAGGAGAAGAATAATTAGACTTTTATGGAGGAGGAGTGTGTAGTGGAAGTGGTTGCCAATATTATTTTTAAACTCTTAAAGGAGAATATTGATTGCAGTAAGTGGAGGACCCCTAAACCCCCTTCAACAAGAGATCAAAAGGTGGCTTTAAATTGGATTTTTTTGGAGGCCTTCAAGGTTTATGATAAATCAACATCCACTGCAAGAAGGAATACTAAATGGATACCTCCCACACAGCCAATAACAAAGTTGAATTTTGAAGGGGAAACAAGATGTGGTAGTGTTGTGGGTGGGGGTGTGGTTAGAGACTCGGTTGGTTGCTAGTTGATGGCCTTTGCGAGAAACTTTGGCAATGCCTTCAATAATGTGGCAAAGGCTATGATACTATACTATGGGTTAAGAGTTGTTTTCAGTCTTGGGTGGAATTACCTATGCATTGAGGGTGACTCAAAGATTATTGTGGAAACATATTAGTTTATCTCTCATATTATTAGATACATTTGGACCGTTATGACTGTAATCACCTAAAAATGGTCATCTAGACTATTAGCCCCCTTTTTCAACATTTTGGCTAAATTAATTTAATCATTTACCTAGACCAAATTGCTAATAATCAATTTATTTGATTGTAACCTATAGTTTGACTATGCTATCCTAAGTTCATTATTTGATTAAAAGAACATGTCCCCTTTTAATTAAATAAAAGACCCCATTCTTCTAACCCACTTAAAGTGCACACATAAAGTCCTTTTTCTATTTTGCAATTAAAAGAAAAGCCTTTGTGACTTTTGTCTTATATGACAAGTCAACTTATATTCTATTGGTTGACTTGTGTGTGCACATGGATCACTCCTCTTTTCAAATTCCACCGTTGATCATCCACCATCTTCATCTTGATCTCTACCGTCCGTACAACTTTAAAAGGGAGAGAGCTTTCCCCCTCAAAGGATCCAATCCTCATTTTGAATATTGTTATGCTGCAAGTTTTCTAACAGGTTTCTTGGAGCTTTGTGGAGAACTTCTATTTCTTGTCTACATTCTCTCATCCATGGCATCATGGCATTTTAGCTTAGCTTAGCTTTCATTTTTACATGTAGCTTAATCTCACATAGCTTAATAATGGTATTTTAACACTCTCATACATGTTTTAGCATAGCTCCACTTTGCATCTCATTCTAGCTTAATCTTCATTTGCATTGCATTCTTGAGGAACTCCTTGGGACATTTGCATTCTTGCATCTTGTCTTAGGAACCTCCCATTGCATGGTTTAATAGCAAGAAGAGTATCTCTAAGGCTCATCTGAGAGCCCTTAAACTTGAAATGCACTCTCTTGCACTCCGTGGATAGGGATCTCTAAGCCGGCATCCAAGCATTTCGAACTCATGGAATCGTTTGGATAGAATGGTTTAGAGTGTGACACAAATCAAGTGTACAATGACTAGTATAGAGAAGTATAGCCTACAACACAGCTAAGGGAATGCAATAGTGGATTTTTTGGAAAGCCTAGGGTTGCAAGTCCAAGGAATAAGTTATTGGAGGTAGATGACCTTTTTACTTGCTAAAGTACAAGCCCTAATGAAAAGGGAATAAATTAATATAAACAAAGAATGATGAAATTTTTTGGTTGTGGGTTCATTATTGGATTCTTATAAAGATGCATATTTTTTAGTGGGATGTTTCTTTGAATTTAAATTTAAACCAAGGAACAAAAAGAAGGAATGATGTAAATGTGACTTGGGACTTGTGCTATAAAGTTATTATGATAAGTACCAGAATGATTACTTAAAAGATTACTAAATATTTTATCCAAAATGAGAATGAATCAAAATATTTATTGCCTTTATACTAAACTTTTGGCTTAGATTAGAGCACACATTTTTTGGAGGTGAGTTGAATGTATTATTGATTGTAAGAAAGATTGTACACATGTGTCGACCCAACAATGATGGGATGAACAATTCTTCACTACTTTGAGTTATAATTATGACATCTTAAATCATTTCTATAATTGTAACTTTGGGCTTTGTGAGAATTTTGCGAGTGAGTTTTTTCTCAAGTTGAGCTTTTGGAGTAAGGGGTTAACCAAATTTTCAATCTAGAGTTGATAGAGGATTTTGAATAGGGGTCTAAGATGGGTGGAGAAATGGTGATGATTAAACTATCCAAAATTGAGGACTGTGTGAGAAAAATCTACACTTGGATGACATTGAAGGAAGGGGGTCTGGTTCCATTCATGGAAGCTACGGTGGGACATCATGATAATTGCTCCTCTTAGTTTGTTAACTCTTGGACTAAGAGGAGAGTCACCATTAATAGAATCTCTTTCCACATGAATGAGGAAATTATTGAGCTATGAAACAAGGTTATCCATGGAAGGAATAAAATGGTAGAAACTTACTAAATTTTTTGATGAGATGAGCATTAAAAGGTTCTTCAAGGGAGATGAAGAGCCACTAAATCATAGATAGGTTTAGTCATGAGTAAATTCTAGAACCTTGGGATGAGGTATTTCTTGTGATAATGAAATAGCTTATTCTGGAGGTTAGATTTGGTGTGTGCTATTTTTATCATTATTACTTAACCATTTTAGGCACCACGATGAGATTTCTATTCCTTTTTTCCTTTTTCATAATTTGGAAGCCATAGTGAGGGAGGTTAGGGAAAAAAAGAAGGGTGGTAAAAACTATACTATCCTCCACCAAGGGCTTATCCTCTATCTCTATAATTTTTTATCTTGCTCTCTGTCCTCCCCTATACATTTCTTTAATGGACACCCAAGACTCACAAAATCCACCCAGGGTTGTGGGTGGGGTTACTTTGTGACACCCCACTCCCCAACTTTCCCCATCATCAACACCCTCTAGAAACTCTAAAAACCATAAGAATTTCGATGGAGCCCATGTTACTGCTAAATAGCCTAAAGTGGAACATTCTTTTGAGGAGGAGAATGATGGGGGTCATAGGAGGTCATGAAGACTGACCAAGAGTTAAACAAGGAGAAAACAAATGGCTAATAGGAAAATAGATACTAGCAAGGGAGAATTAGGGCTTGAAACTAGTGAGAAGGTGGACCGAGAAGAAAGGATATGACTATTAGGAATAATTATGCTAGTAGGGAGGAAGAGGAAGACAAGGAAGAGATTTAGGAAGAAACCTCGAATTTGGAGGGAGGGAAAAAAGTTGGGGGGGGGGAGCAATCATGACTCTACCCATGGGTCTGCAAGTTTCACTATGAACACCTTTAATTTGACTTCCATTATCCATCCCATTACCTAAACCACCAAGGAAACTATTAGTCATTTTTCCCCTACAAAAATTTGAAATTTTCCTGGGTGACAACATGTCCAACGGTCAAGTTTGACTTGTTCAAATATAATCAACATGCATGCATAATAGGAATACGACAAAAACCTTAGCATATGTTTTATATATTCCTAAGTCTGTTCCAAGGGCCCACAATCTTCACAATCATTAGATCTAAGGAGATGGATGATTGTCATTATCTCACTTTCTAGATATGCAAGGTCTTTAGCCAATGTGATAATACGACGAGCTACCATGTGTCAAGGTGGGCCAGGTTCATATGACTCAAGGTAGATGAGTTTTACTTTTGATCTTCGTCATCAGATTTTCAAAGATCAAGGGGTTGTCACTTTCTCACTTTCTAAAGATGTGAGAAGTTTAAACAATGTGAAAAAGAGACATAATGCCATGTATTGTGGTGGGTGCAATCCATAACGCAAAGTAACGAAAGAAGTACTGACACTGTAGGGTTCCAGCTAGCGAGTTTTCATTGGTCATCGATATAGAGACTTGAGGATGGCTTGAGTTATTTGTAATCATCAAATCTTGGGACATTGATGGCTATCATATTCTCACATTTTCAAGTTGCAAGGTCTTTAGCCATTACGAGATTGAGGACACGTGTCCTTGCAAGCCCTGGTGGTGATTGTAATATCATGAGACTTAAAATATAAAGGTGACCTTTTCACCTTTTGAACTAGAAAATATAAATGACAACTTCAACCAATGAGATACCAGGAAAGGTATAAGGTGGTGGTTGGAAATCGTTGACTTACTATTTTATCTGACTTGGTGTGCTAGTAGCGAAGAAGAAACAACTCTTTAATGGAAAATTAGATATTTTGACCATTTGCGGATTACTTTCAGCATCCCCCATGCCTGTTAGATGAAAAGGGACACTCTGTTGTCGTCCATTTATCCATCTACCCAACCAGGGTGATAATGGTCATCATTTCTATCTTCTCAAGGCTATGAAAGATATGATTTTTCTGCATCTAAATGTGTACCAAGATCATATCTTCTTTAGATTTGCGATGATTGTTCTCTACAACCTTAAATGCAGTGGTTGAGATAAGCCTTAGGGAAAAAGCTATCTAAATTATGCTTGAACTATAAAAGCAAGTTTTAGTGACTCTTCCAAGGGTTGGTCTTTTCTCTAATTCATTAGCATTGTATTTCGTGCTTTGCTACTATAATTTCCTTTTGTCTATGAATCAATGTAATTCTCTGTTGTACCTGATTTTCCCATCAAGATTAGTGCAAAACTTTCTTGCCTCTGTTGATGTTTTTATTTTCATTCTTCAATCTGCATGATAGTATCTGCTTTTGCTTCTTGGATGTTATAGAGTGAAGTTCCTTCCTTGTAGCATCTCATTTAGTTCCTAATCTACATGTGATTTTTGAATTGATGCAAAGGTTGAATTAGTGTATTTTGAGATTATGTTGATGAATAGTGCATTATTAGGTAGAGATAAGGTTGAACAAACTATTTTGGTGTATCACCCCTTTAGATTAGATTAGGTAGTTTTCTTTCATGCATTCTTTCTCCCTTTTCCTCTCAGAGAGTAGTTAGGTGCACCCTGATAGTAAGGAAGTCGACCTTCTCTGGAGACTCAATCTCATTGTTCAAGTCCCACAACTTGGAGATTACTTCCATGTTTCAAAAGGTTGCCTTTAGGTAAAAACTTTAGGCAAGGGTGCAAGCTTTTGTGACAACAATTTTTGGCACGCCCGGTGGGACAGATATTAAACTATTCTTAAGTCTATTGGTTTACTAGTGTCAAAGAAGAGAACTTCAAATGATGCTAAAAAGATAATGTTGCTCTCAGTATTCCAGGCCTGTAAGAGGCTTATTTTTAAGCACTTGGTGACTCTATTCTATCTAGATCTTGGTTTCTAGAACAAAGTTGTTATGATTCATGCCCAAAGCTCATACAAGGGCATCTTCTAGAAGTAATTTTCAATATACTAAACTTTCATTCTCAAATCCTAGAAGGAAAATACATAGACTCTCTCTATCACCAGTTAGGAGTACAGAAGTAGCACATACACGTGCAAGATCTCTCTCTACCCCTCCTATTGATAGATCACAACCTAGGGTGCCATCTTTCCATTTGAATAGATCACTTTTCCATATGGCACAACCTAGAGCACATGCTTTTTCCACCTTTAATGGTGGAAGTCCTCTCCTTTTAGCTCAAAGACATGATATCCCAGTTGCCACACTTAAAAGTATACTTGAATTTACTAGTGAAACTTCCATTTCTCCCTTAGAACATATTCAAAAAAATTCAAATGTCTATAATATACATGGTATTATAGAGGATGATGTTGATGTTAGGCTTCTAGCTTCATCTCTATAGGGGTCTACCACACAACTCTATTATGAATTGGGATGGGTTAGGAGCAGGACTTTATAAACATTTTGAAGATAAGAGTGATCACCTATCACTTTTAGAATAACTAACAACTATTAAAAGAACACGCCATGAATATATGACTGATTTCAATTATATATTTTAGAAAACATGGGATAGAATACCCACTGCAATAAAGCCTACCCCTGGTAATGCCTCTGTGTATTACCTTAGAGCCTTTGATAGTGATATTGCTACCAAAATGAAAACCATGGGAGGGGATACTTTGCTTGCTACTTATGAAATTTCCATAAGGGTAGAAACTATCCTAATCCAAGGTGGGAAATTAGCTCCAAGGCCTCCAATGTCTTTCTTCCCTGACATGCCTAATCATCAGCCTACTATAGCCCCCATCCCTACCACATCCACAAGTCAACCTCTTGCTATTGTCCCTTTAGTTTCCACATCTTTAAATGGGATAGATGAGATTAAAGATATGATGTAGTCTCTAATGCAAAATATAGATAAGAAGTTGCAGGGTCAGGAGAGGAAGCAAGAGGATAGCTTCTCTGTGATACTGAAGATGAGCAACAAGGTGGTGAACTTAGAAAGGCAATAAGCTCAAGGAAATAAGCCTCCTCAAATTCAATACCAAGGTCCCATGCATAATAGGCCTCCAAACAAAAATTAGGGTTATGCCGCACATAATCAGAATAGGCCTATTGGCACTCCCCCTGCTACAAGTGCGAATACAAATCCAAACAGAGCATTAGTCCCTCAAAATAATCTTGCTCGGGATTAGGATTTCTGCCCTTCTTGCAACTATTCCTATGGATATTGTATGTGTCAGAAGATAGAATCATTCTTGGCATTGACTACACAAGAGCAAGCAACGAGACAACAATATAGTGCTGGTCAATTTATTGATACTTCTCATCCACAACAACAGGGTGATTGTTCTTTCATGAATCATCAGCTAGAGGAGCCTTGTCATGCTAAGCATGATGCCGTAGCTCATAATACCAGAAGCAAAAGAAGAGCTATTGAGGATGTTGCATCTCCTTCACCTAATAAAGTTCAACTTCAGGTATTGCTCCTCATGTGCTAGTGATGAATGCACAATCCAATGTTGCTCCTCAACAGAAGCAGAACATAAGCAACAAAGGTTTTGTTGAACCACGGGCTACTCAATTTCATTCATCAATCCCCATAATCCCCAAAGTTCTAACCAGAGTAGTCAATACCCCCTTCAACATTTTAGATCAGATGAAGAGGGCCACTATTAATCTCTCCATATGGGATGTTGTTGCTACTATGCCATCATAGAGGAAGCTGTTGCAGTAAGAACTAGAGACTACAGAGGTAAAAGATCAAGCACCTAGAGAAGAGAATGCAACAAGCCTAGTGTAGCCAATAAAAGGAGGATAAACAAGTAAGAAAATCAGTCTTCCTCCCTTTTATGTTTCCTTGATCATAAGAGATAAACTAGTCCATAATTGTATGATAGATTTAGGGGCTAGTAACTCTGTAATGCCTAGGAGTGTAGCTAGTCTCCTTGGCATTAAGTATGAACCCCTAGTTAGGGATGTCCTTCAGTGAGATGGTAGCTTTGTCAAAATTGTAGGGATCCTAAAAGATGTAGAAATGGCATTGCATGCATGCCTTGGTTGTACTATAACTCAAGACATATTAGTGTCTGAGGCTGAACCTTATTTTGCCATTTTTCTTTCTAGAGACTTCACTGCACAAATAAGAGGTCATATTGCAGCAAATTGGTCCTAGATGTTCTTCAGAACAAGATATGGGGCAAGAGCTTCCTTGATAGTTGAGCCTCTGGCCCTTAATCACATAGAAACTTATACTCCAATCCATATAAACATGAATTGTACAATTAGGGAGGAGGATGAGAAATACATAACACATGAGCCTAGTACTTCTTTGGCAAAAGTTCTTGATTATCTCTTGGATGAATGAGCCATTGCTTATCAGTTTGATCCAATACAAGAAGCTCTAGAGATAGGCCTTGGCACATATTTCATATTGGAGAAAGATACTCCTATTCCTAGTCTCATAAAGACACAAAAGGACACTAATGGATTATGGAGCATGTTCTTTGATGGCTCAAGAAATAAGAATGGTTAAGGGGTTGGTGTCATGCTCATTTCCCCTAAATTGGAGAAGTACTATTTTTCTTATAGGCTCCAATTCAACTGCACCAATAATGTGGTAGAGTATGAAGCTCTTATTCAAGGCCTCCAACTTGATCATAAGAGGGGAATCAAAACTCTAAGGGTCTTTGGAGATAGTGAGATGGTTGTTTATCAAGTAAGGAGCCAGAACATCACTAAGAATAATTTTCTCAAAGCATATAAGTATAGAGTTTGGGATTTACTTGAGGGTTTTCAGGCATTCAATATCTAAAGCATACTTAAAGGGGAAAATAAACATGTTGACAGACTTGTGGCTATTGGTGTTCATTATGATGTACTAGCACATGTTGAAAATAATAGAGAACAAAAAATCAGGATGGTTGTAAGACCCTCTATCCTAGACAACTACACAAATTGACAAGTTTTTTATTTTGTTGTACAAATTGTCAACTTTATACAATGTGAGGCTGAATTCTCTGAGAGGAATCAATGTAGGCTATAGGGCCAATATGGTGATCAAATCATGAATCTCAGTTCAAACAAGCTACCCAAGGGTCTAATCACTTTGGAGAGTATCTTCAACCCTGATGATCAAGCAAGGGGTAGAGGGTTGAACTTGACTACAAATAAAGACGATCACATACCAATGGCCATTATTGATGGAAAGACTCTAAATGTGGGAAAGGTATGCTTTGAAATTGAACAAGAAAACTTTGTTCATTTATGTCAAGAATTCAATGATGTATTTGCATGGACATATGATGATTTATAGGGTTTTGACCCAAGTTTGTCTCAACATACGATAGATTTGAATAGTGATGCAAAACTTATTAGGCAAAAGCAGAGACCAGTCAACCCTAAGATTGAGCCTATATGAGAAAGGAGCTATCCAGGCTGATAGAGGCTAATATTAATTTTCCTATTAAACATTCCTCTTGGGTAGCCAACCTTGTTCCTATTAGGAAGAAGAATGGAGAAATTAGGTTATGTGTAAATTTTAGGGATCTTAATAGGGCTTCTCTCAAAGATCACCATCCTCTCCCTTCCATGCAACAAATCTTGTCTAAGGTCAGTGGTTTTGAAAGGTTTTCTTTCTTATATGGGTTTTCAAGTTATAACCAAGTGTTAGTCCAAGAGTTTGATAGATACAAGACTGTTTTCACTACTAAATGGGGCACTTATGCCTATAACAAGATGCCTTTTGGACAAACTAATGCACGTGCTACCTTCCAAAGGTAATGGAGATGGATTTCAAGAATATGATTGAAAAGTTTGTGCTAGTCTTCCTAGATGATATAACAACCTACTACAAGATGTGGCAGATCACTTTGACCACCTGAGTCAAGTATTCACCAAATGTAGAGAATATGGTGTGTCTTTGAATCCAAGCAAGTGTGTGTTTGCCACCAGTCAAGGAAATTTACTTGGACATATTGTATCTAAGGAGGGTTTAACCATTGATCTAGAAAGAACAAAGGCAATCCTTGCTCTCCCACTTCCTACTCATAAGAAAGGGTTGCAAAGCTTCCTTGGTAGAATCAACTTTGTAAGAAGATTTATCCCCAATCTTTCTACCATAGTTAAGCCCCTTATAACCATGCTAAAGGAAAATATGATTTTCACCTAGATAAAGGAGGGGAGAACTAGTTTTGAAGAAATCAAAGCAGCAATAACATCGACCCCTACACTTATCAACCCCAACTTTGATAAGGAATTTATTCTCTTGGAGGTGAGTCAAGTATATCAGTTGTCTTGACACAGTTGAATTATGCCAATGAAGAGAAAATTATAACCTTTTTTAGTGAAAGGCTAAAGGATTATGAGAATAAGTACAGTCATGTGGAAAAGCAAGTTCTTGTTGTCATAAGAGCTTTAGAGAAATTTAGACATTTGTTATCACATAACAAGGTCCAACTCCTAGTCCCACATGCAAGTGTGAAAGAGTTCCTCCTAAACAAGGATATCAATGAGAAAAGAGCTGAATGGATCACTAAGGTCATTGAGTATGATATAGATATCAAGATTACCAAGCTGGTTAGAGGTAAAGGACTATGTGAATAGATGACTTCACCCTAGGAAACAATTGAGGAGGTTGCTCTAGTTATAGAAGATGTAGAGTTAGCAGGGGATGGAAATCTAAATGATTGGATACATGACTTGACAACCTTTTTGTTGGGAGAAGGATACCCACAAGGATTAGAAAGAGCTAAAAGAAGGTAGTTTAGGTTGTCGTCCATTCCTTTTGTCCTAGTGTGTGGGATCCTTTTCAAAAGGGATCTTAATGGAGCCCTATTGAGATGCATTCACCTGGATCAAAATGATAGAATGATCAAAGAATTTCATGATGGCCTTGATGGTGACCATTTCTCAACCAAAACAATAGCCATGAAGATCATGAGAGCTAGTTATTATTGGCCAACTCTATTCCATGACTATCACAAACATGTGAGGAAATGTGAGAAGTGTGCCTTCTTCACAGGAAAACAAAGGTTAGCAACTCTTCCTATCCATCCCATCCAAGTTGACCAACCCTTTGTTTAATGGGGTTTAGATTTTATTGGTCCAATAAATCGACCTTCCAGTTCTAGTCACAAGTGGATCTTAGTTGCAATAGACTATTTTACAAGGTAGACAAAAGCAATAGCCCTGAAAGATGTCATAGAGACTTCAGTGGTTGAATTCCTTGATGGAATTGTGACTAGGTTTGGTGTCCCTTCAACAATAATATCAGATTATTCTAAGTCTTTTGTTGGGACCATATTTGTTCTTGGGCAGTTGACCATGGTATCTACTTGAGTACTTCCTCAAATTACTATCCCCAAGGCAATGGCTTGGTTGAGTCCTCCAATAAGAACCTGTTAGAATCAAAAAGAGGACAATTGAGGATAACTAGAGGTGTTGGCATTCAAAGTTGAAGACAACCCTTTGGGTTGATAGAATCATACCTAAGAGAGTACTAGGGAATTCACCTTTCATGCTGGTATATGGAACGGAAGCCAAGATTCCTATTTCGCTAGAGTTTCACTCTCTTGAATTAGCTCATTAGTTGGAACTAGTTGAAGATGATGCCATGATAGTCAGGATGGCAGAACTAATGGAGTTAGAAGAAAAGAGACAACAGGCTATGTAGACATTTGGGACACATCAACAACAGGTCAAAAGAGGTTTTGACAAGAAGACTATGGTTAGGGTTTTCAGAGAGGGAGACCTTGTTTTCAAGTGGGATGTAGATAGAGCCAAGCTAGGCAGGCACTCCAATTTTGATGCAATGTGGAGTGGCCTCTATGTTATCACCAATTGCAAAGAGGCCAATTCTTTCCAATTGTGTAGGCCTAATGGTGATGTTCTACCTATTCTAGTCAATGGAATTTACCTTGAACCTTACTTCTAGAGAGGGTTAGGGTTTTCTATTTATATTAGAGTAGTTCCTCTTGTTTCCCAATAAATCCATGAGCACAAGCTATTTCTGCATGGGATGACAGGTTTTGAGTTTTGTAGTTATAGAGAAGACACAGTTTTGCAAAGGTTGCAATTTCTGGTTTTGCGGAGCAGACCTCAGTTTTTGTGTCTCTTTAGCCCAATGAATGCTTGAGGCAACTAATCTCATGCCTAGCAGGATAACATCCTCCTTTAGTTGCCAAAATTGTTAGTCATTTTTTCCCCCACCAAAATTTGAAATTTTCCTAGGTGACAACATGTTCAAACAATTAAGTTTGACTTGTTCAAATATAATTGACATGCATGCATTATAATGGGAATATGACAAAAACCTTAGCATATTTTTTTCATATATTCCTAAATTTGTTCCAAGGGCCCAAAATCTTCATAATCGTTAGATCTAGGGAGATCAATGATTGTCATTTTCTCACTTTCTGGAGATGCGAGGTCTTTAGCTAATGTGATAATACGATGAGCTACCATGTGTCAAGATGGCCAGGTTCATAAGGCTCAAGGTGGACCAGTTTCAATTTTGATCTTCACCGTCAGATTTTCCAAGATCAAGGGGTTGTCACTTTCTTGCTTTCTAAAGATGCAAGAAAGCGACATAATGCCATGTATTGTGGTGGGTCCAGTCCATAACACAAAGTATCAAAGGAAGTGCTAATACAACAAGTTTCCAGCTGGTGGGTTTTCATTGGTCATTGATATAGAGACCTGAAGATGGTGTGAGTTATCCTTAATCGTCAGATCTTAGGACATTAATGACTTTCGTATTCTCACATTTTCAAGTTGCAAGGTCTTTAGCCATTGCGAGAACATGACAGGTCGAGGCATGGAAGTTGGTGGGTCCTGCTTCAACCTTGGGGCTGCAATTAAAAAATGTTAGGATACCATGGCATGGGAGCACATTCTAATTGGTCCAAGGATACTGACGTAGACAGAGGCAAGCTTCAAAGTTTCCACCCTCAGATCCTAGCGGATCTATGACCATCGTATTCTTGTGATTTGAAGATGCAAGAAGTTTAGCTAATGTGAGAATATGACATGAGGATATGTTTCCTTCTGGGCTCAAGTGGCGATTGTAAGATCATGAGACTTAAGTCAAAATATAAAGGTGACCTTTTTACCTTTTGAGCTAGAAAATATAAATGGCATCTTTGACCAATGAGATATTAAGAAAGGTACATGGTGGTGGTTGAAATTTTTTGACTTACTATTTTATCTGACTTGGCATGTTGATAGCGAAGAAGAAACAACTCTTTAATGGTGGATGAGATCTTTTGATCGTCTGTAGATTACTTTCAGCATTCCCTATGCCTGTTAGATGAAAAGGGACACTCCATCGTCGCCCATTTATCCATCTACCTAGCTAGGGTGATAATGGTTGTTGTTTCTATCTTCTCAAGGTTATGAAAGATATGATTTTCTTGCATCTAAAGTACCAAGATTAGATCTTCTTCAGATTTGCAATGATTATTCTCTGCAACTTGAAATGTAGTGGTTGAGCTAAGCCTTAGGGAAGAACCTATCTCAATTATGCTTGAACTATAAAAGCAAGTTTTGTGACTCTTCCAAGGGTCAGTCTTTTCTCTAATTCATTAGCATTGTATTCCACACTCTGCTACTATGATTTCCTTTTGTCTATGACATAATGTAATTCTCTATTGTATCTCATTCTCCCATCAAGATTAGTGCAGAACTTTCTTACCTCTATTGGTGTTTCTATTTTCATTCTTCAATCTGCATGACAATATCTAGTTTTGCTCTTGGATGTTATAGAGTGAAGTTCCTTCCTTGTAGCATCTCATTTAGTTTCTGATTTGCATGTGATTTTTGAGTTGATGCAAAGGTTGAATTAGTGTATTTTGAGATTATGTTGATGAATAGTGCATTGTCAGGTACATATAAGGTTGAACAAACTATTTTGGTGTATCACCCCTTTATATTAGATTAGGTAGTTTGCTTTCATGCATTCTTTCTCCCTTTTCGTCTCAAAGGGTAGTTAGGTGCACCTTGATAGTAAGGTAGCCAACCTTCTTCGAAGACTCTATCTCATTGTTCAAGTCCCACAACTTGGAGATTGTTTCCATGTTTCACAAGGCTTCCTTTAGGTAAAAACTTTAGGCAAGGGTGCAAGCATTTGTGAGAACATAAACCTCCTTGACGAAGATCAGGAAAAATGATAAAGTTATGGTATCTTATAACCCCAATGTTTTGTAGGATCATGATATGGTGATGCTTAAAGGTGAATGTGTTGGTTGCTGGGAGTTGAATGGTATTGTGAAGGAAACCAATTGTGAGATTGAAACGCTCATCGTGGAAAATTTACTACTTGGGATGAGTGCTTAAAGACTCTATTCAATTTGTGGTGAAGATGACTCATGCAACGATTACCACACTGCAACTTCTCACGTAGGAGGAGGAAGAGGTTCTTCACATGAAGGACTCCAAGAAACTATATGGCTTTTGGGTGGATGATTGGGCTAAGGTCTTGCTCACAAGAAAAGAAGAGGAAAAGGCTACAATTTAAGACTTTGTTATTTTATGTTTTATTTACTATGTTCTAGTTTTGTTGGGATGTTCCAGGTAATTCTCCATTAATGGCCTTATTGGACTATTATAACTTTTTAAGTAGTTGTAGATGGCATGCTTTAAGTAGGTGTAGATGTCTCTATTATTAGGAAGAACATTGCTTTGGTTACTAGTAATTTTATTACTATGTTGGATAAGAACTTGTTTTGGCTGTGTAAGTTTTGAAGAAGGAGTTTTTGATATTAAGGGTTGGGGTTGAGAATGTGTTGGTAATTTAGTTGTTGGCTATCTATTGTGAATGGTTTAACCATTATTTTATTTTAAGGGCCAATCCCCTTATTTTTGGTTGCTTTAATATCAAAAAATAAAATAAAAAAATAAAAAATCAACCATAGGTTATCATTAGAAGGTTACGTAAGCATGAAATTAGTTTGATATCTTTACAAGATATAGTGTAAAGTGGCTTCTTCCATTTGGCATGTCATAGGATTACCCTACTTAATTTTTTAAATTATATTTTGGATCTATTTTCTACATTGTCTTATTTCTATTATTTTTAATGAATATTATTATTTCATTCAAATTATTCATCTTTATTCTCAAATAAAGAACACTAATCTCTTATATTCTATTTATCTTTCATTGGAATGAAATAAGAGTAGAAGGAATGTCTTTTCCAAATCTATGATCTTTTTATGACAATCATGATGACCATGAAATGGGTTATTATTGTGAGTTTTCCTCATTCTAGATTCCTCCACATATAATACTATTTATTTAATAAATTAACTTAAATTAATTTTTAAAAATAAATGTAAAAAATAAATTTTAATGTTAACTTTTAGACCTAAAAGGGTAGCTTTAAATAAATATATCAACACTATGAAAAATAAAAACAAAAATTAATTATATAAAATTACTTATTTAAATTTATTTTAGTTAGACTAGTTTTGATTAAGTAAAAGTAGGTTTTACCAAGACCAAGCATGAAACAGACCTCAAACAACAAAAAGAGTCACAGAGGATAGTGCTGGAAAAAACAACAAAAGTCTAGTAAATGAATAACAACCAACCAACTAAGAAGTATCGATCAGATTCACAGCCTGGTCCACCACAATATTATAGTTAGACTAGTTATTCATTTAATTTTTTTTTATAAATTTTAATAAAAATATTTAAAAAATAAAATAAATTGAAGTATAATTTTGATTAATATTTCACATAATAAAAAAAGCTTTAATTAATTTTTTAATAATTTTATATGATACTAATATATTTTCAAAATTCTAAAGTAAAATAATGAATAATTCTAATAGAAATATTGAACAAATGAATATAAGAATAATAATTAATATAATACTATTAAATATTAAATATTTATTTTTTATTTAATATAAGTAACATAATATTATTAAATATTAGTTTTGAATATTTAATCTATTTTAATATGAAAATATTAATAAAAATATGAAGCAGCTTAAATTTTTAAATTTGTATATGGTATTTTTTTATTATAATTTAAGTTTTTTGGATTAATATAAAAATAATAAAAATATTAATTTTTTAAGTTTGAAAAAATAACAATTTCAATTTCTATTTCACATGTTAATAGTTAATTTATATTTTTCTAATTAGCATATAGATGTTTTAAAAATAATTTTAAAATACAACTATATTTTAAAGGAAATAATAAAATTTTTCATTAATAAATTATAATTAAAATTAATAATAGAATTAATCTAAAAATATAATTGGTCTAGAGTTTTATTTTGTTGTTCATTTTTTCTTAAAATGTAAGACAAATATTCAAATAAATTTGAAAACATTGTTATATCAATAGAAAAATATTGTTATTTTTAAATTAACAAATATAAATAGTTAAAATATTAGCTTCATAGTTTTCTTGTGAACTGAAGTAAAAAAAAGTTTAGTCTACGACTACTAAATAACCAAACAACCAAACCAAAATTATTTCTTAAATGATTTATAATTCTAGAAAACACCACCTTTTTAAAATTTAAAATTAACAAATAAGAATAGTTAAAGCACCTTCACAGTTTAGTTGTAAGCCAAAGCCAAAGCCGAAACAGAAGCCCAAGAAGAAGTTTCAGTCGGAGAATTTTACTCTTATATTGAATAACCAACAATCAAACCAAATGTATCTCCTAAATGATAAACACTACCTTTTTAAAATTTCAAATCAACAAATATAAATTAGTCAAAACATATCAAAGATACAACTCCTCACAAATTAATTATGAGCCAAAGACAAGGTAGATACAAAAGACAAAAAGTTACACTCTAAAACTTGAAATCTCTTATTGAATAACCATATAACCAAACCAAAACTATTCTACTATCCACACAACACTTTCACTCTAAAACTTGTAACAACCAAACCAAAACTATTTGCACAACCAAACCAGAACTATACTATTTTACACCATGGTAAATTGGAAACAAACAACCATTTACATCCAAATATTTTTGTGTTTTCACTTCCCAGTGACTAATTTTTCATCCCAAATGTTTTTTTTATACTTCCAAATGGCTTTTTGTTTTTCAATTAGAATGCAAGGGTAAGGGCGGTGCGTGCTTTTCCCATTCCGCAAATGTTGGAGGGACAAAGTCCAGAATAATTTTGACCAGAAAATTTGAAACCCCGGGCCAAAATCTCCACCGAATGTACGAGGTGGAACTATATAATCTGTTCATAGGAACGAAGGACTCCTCGTTATCATATCTTGCTCTGCACGCCACGACAGTGTCATCTGCATTTCGTTACCTTGCTCTTATCTCTCTCGGGCAGGTTACGCTTCTCAACAGCAACTTCAAACATGGCCTTTCAGTTCTTGGAAGCAGTTGTTGGTCAGATTTTCTTTTACTTTTTATTTTTCTCCTTTTCATGTTTTGCGAAATTTTAGCCCTTCCGTTCCTCTCTTTAGTTTCCTCAGATGTTAGTCTCTGTCGCAATAGATTATCCGCCTTTTTCACATTAAAAAAGAAATATTCAAATTATTATTTCATCAGGTACTTATCTTGCAGTTTATACTTTGATTAAATTTGAATTTGTATGAAATCTTTGAAGTTAGTGTGTCGGTGGATTGAATTATTGGATGCAAAGTTTAGTATACTTTTTAACATATCTGTTGGAGGGGAAATCAGGTTAAATGTATTTTAGGGTTACTATTTTTCAGTTTAATTTTCATAAGGATTGAAAATTTGACCAGACTTTTGTTGTAAATTAGCTCACTTATAAAGAATGTAGTTGACCTCATATTCTTTAGCCAAATTTATTCGTTCCTGGACCTGGGCATAGGTCCCTTGTGATGTTAGTTTGTGAAAGGCGGTGAGTTCTATTCCTTGTGAGTTTTTACCTGAATGTTAATATAATACAAATTATTGTGTTGGCGAAAACCTACTTGTCTTGTAGCATGAAATTTGGAATTCACAGTTATGCCAGGTTTCTATTTTTCAAGTGAGCTAATTTTTCAAGGTTAAGGCTAGTACTTTTTATTTTAATTTTTACAAAATATTGAAAATTTGACCAGACTTTTGTTCTAAATTAGCTAACTTATAAAGAATGTAGTTGATCTCATTTTTTGAGCCAAATTTATTTGTTCCTGGACATGGGCAGAGATCCCTGGTGTTGATATTTTGTTAAAGGTGGTGAGTTCTATTCCTTGTGAGTTGTTACCTGAATCATAATATAATCCCAAGTATTGTGTTGGGGAAAACCGACCTGTCTTGTAGCATGAAATTTGGAATTCACAGTTATGCCTTGGGTACAAAGTGTTAGTTTGAGGACTAGTACTTAGGATGTCCATGCAAGTGCTGTAAAGTCGATTGTAAAAGTGCATGTTCACCATTATAATAATAAATCAAGGCAAATTCTTTAACAAACTGATATGAAAATAAATGTACTATTTAAGCTTGCTTCCTCATTTCAATCAAGTGCATTGAATTGTTGAAAAAACAACTAAACTAACTAATACAGAGGCACTTTTAAGACAAAACATCAGTGTGAACATCAAGTGAAAATCCCACTGCGCCATTCTTGATACTAGAACCAAAGGATGACATATTATTGCATTGAGACCGCTGAGTTACTACTATTATTACTGGCCCTCTTCAATTTTTCTGATATTCTCTGATAGTCTGCTTTGATATCATGAAGAGATGAATGAATATTGTTTGTTAGAAAATAAAAAGTAGAGAAAACATTTTTTAACAGGGCTTTAATTAGGAATAAGTTAGGGTGCAAAAGTGGCAAAGTTTCAGTGGAGATTGGATTAAATGTTCCAATTTTATAATTTATAACATATCTCATTTCTGCTAAAAAAGATGGGTTCAGAAAGCATTCCTCTGAAAAAGAGGGTTTTCAAGTCAGAATAATTTAATTTGCTCCTCTTTTGATACTTGAGCTTAATGCTTAGAATATTTGGACTTGTTCTAAGTATTTGAAAATATTATATGAAATCACTACATTTTAAAGAATAGGCCAGTTTGGAAATAGTCTTTGGAAATCATATCTGCCCATTTTCTAAGTGCAAATAGTTTTTTAGATTGATATGATGATAGTGATGGATTGACGTCCAGTAGATTTCATTGTTGATGGTCATGATAGTGATGGATTGGCGTTTATCTGCAACGTGTAATCTTGGAGATGTCTAAGAGATGATTTTGTTGTTTTAAGATTTAATAGTTGTTTAAATGGATTGTTTACGAAATGGTTCAATGGAGTGGGAGACTTTTACCCTTTTATTGCTGCTTCTTTCCTATGAAATATGTAAAATAGGATTACGGGAATAATTATAATCTTGAGCTTAAAATTTGGAGTGGCCATATATTAGTTGATGACTCTAGCTTTCTCCACCCACTGAGTTTTGAGGGAGTTTATTTTCCAATTGCATTTGCTGTTAGAATAGGATCACATGAATAAATGGAATCTGGAGCTTAAATTTTGGAGTGGCCATAATTTAATCGGTGACTCTAAGAAGCCTTTTGGAAGGGGTAGTTGAATTTTTCTCCATCCAGTGAATTAATAGGGAGTTTCTTTTCCAATTGCACTTGCTGTGTAGTGTATTTTTTGGGTAAAAAATTACAGCAACTTGTAGTTTTGGATGTGATTTGCTAGAAAACAGATGCATAAAGCTGAAAATGTTATCTTGCATGGTACCTCTTTACTGTAAATTATTTAAACTTTCTACCAATAGGACTATTAAGTTAGAATTTTCTAGTAATTTCCATTCCATGGAACCATCTTGTTAGGTTTTTGAGAAGATGCCTAATTGTTAAATGCTGATTATCTAATTGCATTTTTTAAAGTCTCAAGTAAAGGTCATTTACTTAATCAGTATTCAGCCATCAGATGCTAAACTACATTCTTTACGACCTGCTTGTCTCTAATTGCATAGTATGCTTGAAGCCATGTTCCATAGAGTTTTTAGTATGTGAGGAATCGGTTTTTGCTTGGATTTTGTGTAAAATAGGATATGTAACACGATGTTAAATGATATTTATACATGTATATTCATGTATACATAAAAAATAAATAATACAACAAAAGCATACAAGTTCAGTAGCTCTTCATTTGCAACATTCAACACTATTAATTATTCTAATTAAGTGAATTGCTAGTGAATTCAAATTTGAATGCAAACATATAATTGTTCTGTTTTTGAAGACGAGGGTTAATTGTTAAATGTTGATTCTCTAGTTGCATTTTTTTTGAAGTTTCAAGTAAAAGGTCATTTACGTAATCAGGATTAAGCCATCAGATACTAATCGTCATTCTTTATTGACCTCCTCGTCTTTAAATGCATAGTATGCTTGAAGCCATGTTCGGTAGAGTTTCTAGTATGGGATGGACCAGTCTTTGTCATGGCAAGTGTTTTACTTGGATTTCAAGGAGAATAGGATATGTAACACACGAAGTTAAATTATATTTGTATATGTATGTTTATTTATACATAAAATATAAATAATACAACAAAAATAAACAAGTTCAGTAGTTCTTCATTTGCAACATTCAACACTATTAAACATTCTAACTAAGTGAATTGTTAGTTGAATTCAAAATTACATGGAAACATATAATACAAAAATATAGAATACCCGATTTTTTGACAGGTATATGTGGGTTTTTATTGGGAAGCCTTTTCTGTAAAACAAAATGTGTCCTGATCGGTTAGAATCCTAGACATATATGCTCCAACTCCAAGTGGTGCATACAAAGCAAATGACATACTATCAAAATAAAAAATAAAATACTGAGTACCTGTAGACTAGGAGGGATCAAGAATAAAAAGTTGTCTTGGAGGCAAGCAAGCCCTAGCACCAACATTTGCAATTGGATCCCAACTTAAGTTTAAGTCAAGGGCAGTAAGCATGACCAGACAATCTACATTCTTAATTACAGCTACACTGTCTTATCCACATCTACCACCATGCCGACCCCGATTCCAGGCACATATCTAGGAGTACAAACTTGAACAGTTGAAATATGTTTATTGTTGAGTTTTGTCCAAAGTTCCATCTGCATTTTATTTTCTTCCTCAATATCACTGCAATCCGAGCTAAAAAAATGACCTTCATTAGCCCTTCCAATAGGACCATGTATTTCAATTCTGCCAATGTGTGTAAAATAATTTTGATATTCATATTGTCTTTTCTCATGTCATAAGGTTGTGTAAGGATAATTTTGATCCAGTCACATTTGGAAGCCTCGGAGGGCTATCTTCTACAGTGAGTTGGTGAAAAATGTGAGCTGTTTAATTGGAGAATGCTCTTTCTATTTGCAACACCTCCCACTAGTATTATATTGGAGTAAGGTAGGCAAATGGGTGTGCAAGGCTTTGATTGATGCTCCAACTAACTCAACACATGATCATTGAGGGTTGGAGTTCCTTCCGTAGGCAATCCACTATATTCACTGAAGCACTATTACCGAACGATACTTCCACTTGAGGAGCTCCAAGAAGTTGTGGATCTGAATTAACTTGGATAAATTGGCTAAGGACTTTCTAGTCTAGTGAAGACTTCACTAACTTAGGTAGTAATTTTCCTCGAAGGAGAGTATCTGGTAGCTAGCAATTGACATTCTCTCAGAAATTCTTTTCTCCTAGGGTCAATTTCACAAGCTCCAAACCTCATTTATTTGCACAGCCATAAGTGGTAACACATGAAGGGTTGCTACTGTCAAGCTCAAAGAATCAAATTGCAATTAATTACCTAATACTAATAAATGGAAATTAGGAAAAATATATCAAGTTAGATTGAGAATAATGACCTAGGATTTACCTTATGCACATGAAAATAGGGTGGAGGCAGTGACCATTGCTATATGCCTTCCTCCTATGTTGTGAGAGACCTTCAATGATCTCATGGGGCCATCCTATCATGACGTAGGCACTTGCTTTGCATAATCAGTCTTTGGTATAGTGGAATTCTGTTTTGCTTTTTTTTTATTCTTATGTTATTTCCTTTTTTTAAATCTCCTTTTTACCTCCTAGCAAGGTGGAGATGTAGCTTGCAGACTGACTATATCTGTGGTCACCAAGTGACTCAAGACAAATAATAGGATTCTGACTTTGAGATGAGAGAAAATGATTAATTTAGGGGCGTCCCTGCATTAGCCAACAAATCAGCTGGCACATTCGTTCTCCTGTAACATTGAGCAAGGCTGACTGTTTGGATTTTTTAAGCAAAATCCCCATCCTCTTTGAGGATTGGGATCAGCTTTCAGTGCAGAGTTTGGCCTTTATATGAGATATAATTATTGAGCCACATTCCACATCGAGGATCAAGAGGTTGGCTGGAGGGACTGCTTTTGGCCTTCAAGGCCTTTGCTTCTTTTTTTCATTTTCAAGAGAATTACTGCATAAGCTTTTATTATCATCTTACCATTGATTTCTACTTGTTTAGGGTTGTTGGAGACCATTACTACCAAGCTATATGCAATCATACAGATAATGTGACAAATACAAGTTCTAAATCACATATGAAATATGGCTGTCATTATGAGCCCTGAGGAAACCTGTCTTCAAGTACTTGAAACTCAATGAGGTCTTGAAGGAAACCTGTCTCCCCTTGAAACTCAAGGGTGTCCAAAATGAGGCTTAGACGATACAGGGCACATCCCTAGGATACACTGGTTAGAAATCATCAAGTTTATTCAAAATAATTATTAATAACAAAAAACATGAAAAACATGGCATAACCTGTACATTGGAAATTTGCATGTTTTAGCGAAGTATCTTTGTCAAAACCTGTGAGCAATTAATGTTTATCTTGTTACTATTGTTAGTGGAATACAGATATAAAGTGCAGGATGCCTAATGCGGTTTGTCAAAGCTGCAGTAGAGCATCCAAAACAATGTTAAACTTTGACCAGGATGCAGGAATTTAATCCATCATTAATTCATCCTACAGCATTGTAAAATATTGGCAAGATGGATTGTAGACTTTTTGTTTGTATTGGTGCTGACAGTTTTCTATTGAGTTATTTGGCAAAGATTGATATTGAAATTTGCATGCTAGGGGAACTTAGTTATCAGTTATCACATATAGTTTGGAGCAAACCACTTCATTGTAATTGTTATGCTAGGAGGCATTTAGATTAGGGCTGGTAAAGCATTAACAAGTTTACTTGATTGTGTTGTACCAGTTCAATTATCTTCTGTGCTTTATAGGAAGTGGTGGTATGCCCAACCATATGTCCTTTGTCAATGAAGTGTATAAGTTAAATAGATATTTGTGTACAGAGTGTTGAAATTACAATATAAAATCTATATTAATATGATACGAGACTTTTTTTGTCTTTTTCTTGCATACTTATAGCAGACAACTTGTGGCAGGTTTCATGGTCTTCATGTACTTTGTTGAGACGTACCTTGATTTGCGGCAACATGCAGCTCTTAAGCTTCCTCATCTGCCTAGGCCTTTAGAAGGAGTTGTGAGCAAAGAGAAGTTTGAAAAGTCTAGGGCCTATAGCATTGACAAGAGGTTTTTTTCATCCCTTTTTCACGTTTCTCAAGCCCCTGATTTCTTCCTATCCTTTTGTTAAAATATAGGTGATTATTTGTTTTTGAAAATGTTTCTGTGCTTTAAATGAGGCTTGTAAGTTACATGTGGGAAATCATGCTTCTGCCACATTCTATATTTCAATGGATAGATCTTACATATTTGTACACACAATTGTACTTCAGTGATATTTTCCTTAAGAGCTACTCTTGCAATATACTATTACTATCATTGCCAGTATCCATAGTCTGACCAGTATTTGACTATATGTTCTGATTGCTTCCTGCTGCAGTCGCTTTCACTTTGTCCATGCTGCAGTAACAATCATTGTGGACTCTTTAATTTTGCTTTTTAGAGTACTACCATGGCTTTGGCAGGTATTTGTTTTACTTTTGACAAATATACATATCTCAATTTGTTACGTTTAAGGAATTACAGATATTTACTTATTGGTTTCTTATAGAATTTGAGCTATATGTATATGTATATGTATCTTCTATTGCCAAAAACAAGCTTTCAGTTGTGTACATGGTATGCATACATATCTTTAATTATGTGCTTTCAGTTGTTGACATTGAACTTGTTTTTAAGCCTCACCATACTTATCTTTGATTGCAGGAATCAGAAGTTGTAGTTTTAAAGTTAGGGTTGGATCCGCAGAGTGAAATCATTCATACATTGGGATTTTTGGCAGCTATTACTCTGTGGTCTCAGGTGTCATCTGAAACCTCTGAATTTTGCACTCATTGTCTTATCTAGGGGTTGGTGTTGAGAGTAGCATTCTTTGATTCTATCTCACGTTAATATTTCTTCTTTGTTTATCTGGACTTTTGCAGCATTGATTTTCCTTTTGGATAATCATAACATTTGCCACAAAATTTATAATTTTACATAATAATAATTTGCAGATATGCAATTATCACTTGAGAAGATATTTTGTCGACATTGCTAGAATTTATGTATGTAGTGATTTTTGTGGAGGAATTTTTTTTAAGCTATAAAATATGCAATAATAATATTTGAGTTTTCACCTGTTTGTTATGTCATTCTTATTTATAATTCCAATTGGCATCATGTTTTCCTTATAAAGTAGAGCTGAAGAAGAATGACGTCAATTGGAATTATGAAGAGGAATGACATAACAAACAGGGCCTTCACCTCAAACTTCACCGAAAGAAGAATGCATTCCACCATGCCTACTCACAGAGGGTGGTCCACCATACCTGCTTGCAGAGGGTGGAACGAGGGCTTTCACCTCAGACTTCTCCTAGAGAAAAATGCATTTCCACCATGCCTACTCACAGAGGGTGGAACGAGGGCTTTCACCTCAGATTTCTCCCATAGAAGAATGCATTTCCAAGGGATTGCACCTCAAACTGCTCATAGAGAAGAACTCATTAACAAAATGTATAGGAATGACAGAATCTTTTTCAACAGAGACTCCTTAGTAGGGACAACTTTGATCACCACAATGAGATAGCTGGTGTAACTTCCCTTTGAAGCTGAACACCTCCCTTTAAATATGTATCATCAAGGCAACATTTTTATCTCATTGCTTCTTGTTGCACCTTGCAACCAAGAAAGATATGAATAACTCATAAAATCAACTATAATAGAGATCAGCGTTAAAAGCATACACTATTCTCAGTGATATAACAAGAAGTCAATATAGTATACTTATATCTTTCCATGCGAGAACCATAAAAGAAAACCAACAACTGAAACCAGAATAACCCGCCCACACAATTCTTACACAAAGAAAGATGTGTATTGCTGAAACCATCAGCCAAGACTATCACTATACTAGCAACACACAACTATCATACACCCGATCATTAATCCAATGTCTGAAGCAAATACGTCAATTAGCAGATACGGTAATGTCTGTAGCAAACACCATGATTACTGTTCTAGATAGGATAAATTAATACCACCTTACACTCGAATAATCACCACCTATAAAACTCTGCCAATGCTAGACACCATGAAGGTAGATCAAAAAACACCACATGATGCACAATAAAGATTCGACAGAGTTACATCCACTGGAGGGAACTCGATCAACTGGAATTGGATCCGCTCATGAGGGAGGTTCTTTTCCGGCTACCCCTATCTCTGATGGATGCCCAAACTCTTCTTTTCACTTGTTTTTATCATAGTACTCCTTCTCAAATACATCTTTTGGCCTGCCTGACCAGCCGAGAGACCTGAGGATATTTTCATGGTGCCTACCTCCTCTATTAAGATTCCACAAGCGTTTCGAACGCCCACAGGGCTGGGTAAATGAGGCAGTATCTATGCAGAGGGTGTTAAATAGGTGGTAGTAGTAGATAGTCCAACTGAAGCACTAAAGTAGGCATGGGCTAGCCAGTTTTCGCCCACCCACCCAAGCGAAGCAAGCCCATGATGAATTCTCAAAGTAGCAACAGCAGGTGTTTCCATGATAGCGAGATGCTCCCCTCCATTTGAATACCCACCCATGGCGTTATCTACGATTACTCCTTAGAATAGTAGGGTGTGGAAGGACTAGTTCTATTTGTATAGCTGGGAATTCAAACGTTGATTCCCCCCCATGTGCCGGATATTTCCATCAAACATAAAGAGCCACAGAGTCATAATCTTAATTGAACCTTTTGCAAGATACAATAAATCCTGATGATAATAAAAAGTGCTTTCAATAACACAGTTGCCAGCAAGCACGGTAATCCCAATAGAGCATAATGCTCAATGACACTTGCACTTCAACATGGATGGTGACGGTTATGTGATGAGCCGCTTCATCTCCAAACCATTTGATGCCACAAATATGAGAACCATCAAAATGACGTGTATACAACTGTATTGTAAACACAGTGACATATATGTGCTGGCAACAATAAAAAGCCTCATCATAACCATAAACACAACAGGCATAAGTATGGGAGAGATGAAGAAAGATGAAATTGGAGCCAAAACATCATAGTGACCCTATCAACACCATCATAGGTCACAAAGAAAATAGAAACATTCAGCATAACCTCCGCAAGTAGCAAAACATGAAAGAACGGTTCAGCAGAACATTTCAGAAAATACTGAGTGCAATAATTATTCAAGCCTTCACAACATAGAAGTTTTAATCATCAGCATCACTCTATAACTCATCTGCAGAAAGAGAGAATACAATTCTCTTATCACTTCTTATCACCGCAAACACATAAAACAGAAATACCGAGCTGTCTTACTGCTGAAAAACCAACAATTATGATGTTGTCAATCGTCAAATGCAAAACATCATTGACAAGAAGTTGCACCAAAAGATGACTCTTCATGAATAACAATTGACCATCATCGTGAAACATAGACGGCAACAGCTATATGAAAAACAGTTGCATTCATAGTTGAGAACTACAAAGTTACAAACATAAAGAAGGAACCATCAACTTCTAAGATAAGATAAATGGGTTCAACTTTTATGAAATTCTTAACAGTAGCTAGATCACTGTCTGATAAATTTTGATCTCAACTACTTCGTAGACTTGGCTAATATTTGATCTCAGACAGCTATTTGGTGACTGCTCTCTTAAAAATTCTGATAGATGATGATCTCAGTTACTTCATAGACATGTAATATTTGATCTAAGACTTCGGCAACTCTTTGGTGATTGCCCTCTTAAAAAGTCTGATAGATGTTGATCTCAGTTACTTCATGGACTTAGCTAATCTTTAATCTCAGACAACTATTTGGTGGCTGCCCTCTTAGAAGGTTAACTGAAATTTTGATTATGTAATCAGCAATATGAATGTAAATGACAAAACTCTATTTTCTAGATTTCATGGGTTAAACTCTATTTTATTTGCTTTCTATATTTCTTTGCTATGGAAAATGCCCTAAAACTTTACTTTGGTCTGGCCTCGTCAAATGATTTTTGCTGCTAGTACAAATGAAATGTCAAATTGAATTGTATAAGTTTAAGTTCTCTGTTTCTTACATTTGATTGTACTTGATGGATCAGAATTGTATATTCCAGCAGTAATCAAAGAGGGCTCACATAGTTGTTATACTATATGTCAACTTAACATTTCTGGCTAGCAAATTCTTTGTTCTTTCTTTTATATGTTCGGAGAAAGATTAATAGAATAAGATTCACATGACTGAGGTTATAATACTTATCAACTTTGCATTTCTGGTTAGAATGCAAGTGCAGGACTTAAAACATGTAATCTGTGTCTTGATTGTTAAACGACAACACCAATGGTTAAAGATATATTGGCTATCTGTTATATTGAAAAGAATGGATAGTACCTTCTAAGTGCAATTGAAAAAATGATGAAACTACAATAATTTGCAAATGTTGGTATTCAGTATTTACATTGGATCTTGTCTAAGATTGATGACCCTTGATTACTCAGAGAATGCCATAATTGTAGTTTTGGAAGCATGACACCAATTTGCAGGGGAATATGATCAAACAATTTGGATACCTTATTACTTTCTAGGGATAATTGTCAGAATTTCTCAAATAGAACTTTGACAAGTATTTTCAGTTCGATGGCAATATATACAGGTATTATATGGTCAATGAAATATACACTTATCTACTACCATTTTGTTTTTTTCAGAATTAACTTATTGCAGGGGAATATGATCAAACAATTTGGATACCTTATTACTTTCTAGGGATAATTGTCAGAATTTCTCAAATAGAACTTTGACAAGTATTTTCAGTTCGATGGCAATATATACAGGTATTATATGGTCAATGAAATATACACTTATCTACTACCATTTTGTTTTATTTTTGCAGTAATCAAAGAGGGCTCACATAGTTGTTATGTTATATATCAACTTAACATTTCTGTAACATTTCTGCCTAGCAACTTCTTTGTTCTTCCTTTTCCATGTTCGGAGCAAGATTAATAGAATAAGATTCACATGATTAAGGTTATAATACTTATCAACTTTGCTTTTTTGGTTAGCATGTAAGCGCAGGACTTAAAACATGTAATCTGTGCCTTGATTGTTAATTGAAAATACCATTGGTTAAAGATACATCAACTATCTTTTATATGGAAAAGAATGGATAGTAACTTCTAATTGCAATTGAAAATGATGAAACTACAATAATTTGCAAATGATGGTATTCAGTATTTACATTGAATCTTGTCTAAGGATTGACGCCTCTTGATTGCTCTCAGAATGCCATAATTTTAGTTTTGTAAGCTTGACACCAATTTGCAGGGAAATATGATCAGACAATTTGGATACCTTTTTACTTTCTAGGGACAGTTGTCAGAATTTCTTAAATAGAACTTTGACAAGTATTTTCAGTTTGATGATACTTTTTATTCAGTACATAAATATACAGGTATTATATGGTCAATGAAACATAAATTTATCTACTACAATTTTCTTTTTTCATGTAGCTGTCTGTGTATAGTGTTTAGAGAATGAATCTAGTTCAGATTATTCTGAGGGAAATGCTTCAGTTCCATTCTCATCCAGAAGTTGACGAGAACTGAAATCTATATAGGAATTAATATTTTTTCTTTTTCGATTTGACTTGGAGTCATTTATATAGCTACAAGACATTCTTGAACATAATCTGATTGGTGTTATGCATTTGGTTGCAGTTTATAGATCTCCCTTTCTCATTGTATTCAACTTTCGTCATTGAGGCTCGACATGGGTTCAATAAAGTTAGTTTCGATCTCTTTGATTTCCTCTCTAGATATAAATCTCAATTGTTCAGTTCATAGGATCTGGTACAGGCCATCTGCTCAACATAACATTTCCTGTATAAACATTAAATTAGTTGGTTCTCTACCTACCACTTTTCTTTTGGTAATGTTTTATGGCTAATATACTGTAAATTCTTAGGAACTAATGAAGACTTTGTTTTCATGTGATTCATCACAGCAAACGATTTTGCTATTTTTTAGAGACATGCTCGTTAGTTTGGGTCTTACGGTTTTGCTTGGACCACCAATTGTTGCTGCAATTATCATAATTGTCCAGGTATCTATATTTTTTATTGTTTATGCACTGTGTGAGGTTTGAAGTTCTAAGCATATAGAATGACAGGAACTATATATGCAATCTTAGACATGCAGGCCTATTCCTATCCATCTTGCTGGCTTTATGAATTCACTGACAATATAGAGTGTGATTATCAGTTTGTTGAATGTCTTTCAAATTTTCAATTGATAGTGTAGGTTTAATTCTTGAATAGATTTATCAAAAATTCTTGCATCCTTATCCAAATTGCCACATTTATGGGACAGGTATTGTTTGTTTAGGAAGTTTATTTGTGCCCTTATGATGATTGTTTTTTCTTGCAGAAAGGAGGTCCATACTTAGCAATCTACCTCTGGGGATTTATGCTGGTTTTATCAATTGTGATGATGTCTTTATACCCAGTTCTTATTGCTCCACTCTTCAATAAATTTACTCCTGTGAGTACTAAATAATATGTTTATCTAGACATAAATTGTATAAGGACTCTCTTTAATTCTTAATGATGTAAAATAGTTTTAATTTTTGAATTTCTCTCTCATAAGACTGGAAACTGATGAAAATTTCCTGACATATGGTGTCTGTATTCTGTATAGCTTCCAGAAGGAGAGCTCAGGTCAAATATTGAGAAGCTAGCATCATCTCTTAAATTTCCATTGCGGAAGCTCTTTGTAATTGATGGATCAACAAGATCAAGTCATAGCAATGTGAGGCCATAGCCTTTCTATCACAAAATTTATTGGAACTCAGGCCTATATTAATCTATAGTTAACATTTTAGCTGCCTATACTAGTATGCTTAGTTATCGATGGCAAGGATAATAGAGATAGGCATATTGCAGGGTTGGTTTTTGTAATATGTTTGCTTAAATTCTAAAACTTATAAATAGTGAAATTTTCACATGTTTGGGTACTCTACCTTATCGACAAACAGTTTGCAAGCAATTTGTATTGATGAATTTCTGATTGCAAGTGGTTATCACAGATTGTTTAGAGTATTTGGAACAGATTTGTGTTGCAAGAAAATCATTTCAACATATTAAAAATACTGAGGGCATTATAACAAACATCTGTCATTCAAATTTTGTGAGTGAGATTGATAAATGATGGGCTTAATAACTTGCTATACAATAATGTCTATAAATGGTTGGCTTTCTGACATTTTTTGACAGCCAATTTTTCACTTAGCTGCAGCAATGAATGGTACACCCAATACCCAAAGAGGCTGGAGTCTCTTCCCAAGTCAACTATACTCTTTTTTTGCCTGTAAATTTTTTTAAATGTCTGTGTCAATGTTCAGATATCATACTAAAGTTGCAAACAACTCAGTTTCATTCCTACACCACTGTTGAGGTTATAATGGCCAGCAGATAGTCTCCCAAGACTCTAAAAAATGCTATCTAAACATTACCTTTAACTGTTAGGTGTAGCACCCAACTTGGAGTATATTATATTTCCCATGACTTGGAATTAGTTTAGTAATCTTAGTGAACAGTATAAAGACACACACCCAATATGTATAATATTCATGCGTAGCAATATTCAACCACAAGAGGCATGGTTTCAATCAAGGGTGTTACAATGAACCTTTTGATGGACAGACCCTTGTCAAGGGGTACAGCAGCCTTTGAGTCTTTATTTCTGATGATTCAACATAAGTATTTCAAATCAGTTTGAGACCACATCCCTAAAAACCACAAAAGTGAGAAAAAGGCTGGGCTTCATGTTTGCTTGGGTTGTTGACAAAATGAAAGTTGAGTGTAGCGGTAGGCGAGGGTCCCACAACCACATTCATCTCACATTTTGATGCTAATAGCTTCCATGTCTTATCTGATAGGTGCTTCGTAGAAAGGGTGCGACTATGTTATATGTTATTCCATCAATCCTTTCCTTCATCGAAATCTCTGAAGAACTTGCAAACTATGGATTTCTTCAATAATCTTCTCAAATATTTTTTTTTTTTTAATTTGTATGCACAATGCAAATGCAATCTTTGATTATTTCACATATATTGGAAATTTAAGAACCCTTCAAGGCCCAACTGCTGAATTGTTTCTAGTGTTTTTGTTGTTTGCAACTTTTTTTGTTTTGAGATGGTTTTACATAAAATATGCTGAAATAAAACTTCTGGAAATTGAAAAGTAAACTTTTAAGGAATGTAATAGAGGATTCCAAACATTCTTCTTCATTATTTCACAGGGAAAATTCATTACAATCAATGGCATACTTGGTATTATGGAAGATACCTTTTTAATAAGTGCTGTCTGAAAAAGCAAGACAAGAATGCAAAAATAAGTCCACATCAATCAGTAATAGAATCTTCAAGAGATGATGCCAAATCCTTCTTTAGCCCTAGCCGTCCCTTCTTATAATTTAATAGAATTTGTAGGGCCCTTCTTGATCAAAATCGTACCCAGCTGGGGTTACGAGGTACAGCTGTAGCATGTGCATCAGAAAGCAGGCCATACACCTTCAATAACCTGCTGATAACTCTTTCAATGGATGCACCCAACCCGCTTATTAAACTGCCCTTCTGGAATTTATCCTTCCAATCAGCACAATGATGACCAGTTATGAAGCCAACCCAATAAGCAATATCAGGTGAATATTTTACACCCTCTGACTGCTGCCACAGAGAAGAAGCAACACTCTCCAATGCCGATAAGCCCAGAACAATGCAGAAATCTTTGGTTTCTCACAAGCTCCAATGCTCCAGAGAAGAGATATCAAATCAAAAAAGCAACATAATGAAGTTCGATTTCTCTTGCAAATACTTATATTTCCTCAAGTGATGAAGAAGTGGAGTTGAAAGACAGACAAAGTAAGAAAAAAATTCACTGGGTCATCTAGATTAGGCATAGACAGATATTTTCATCATTTTGATGTCAAGAGTCATTGAGATTTTCATCTTTATTTTTCTCTTTCACCACCTTTTCTTTCTTTGATCCTTCAAGTTGAGAAGCTTTGCCTTTTTCTTGATTTCCCCTAAAAGCTTTTTAAATAACATTTAAAACGTTAGATTATTTCGAACTTAGGAAATCCTTTAATAATTCATCAAGTTTGGCATTTATAATTAATTACTCATGTGCCGTCTTCCAATGATGAATAGATCCTCAACATTAAGTGAACTTATAAAGTTATAACTTTATAATATAAGCTCTAAATAATTAATGTTTATTTAAGTCAAATAAACATTAAAATCTCGATGAATGCACAACATTTCTGAATGCCGTCTAGACTGGGAGCTGACTTGATCAAGCTGCATATGACCATCTTCCATTTCTAAAGATAGCAGGGATCCTTCTCTAAGCATCTCAAAACTTACTATAAATAGCAATTACTGCATACGGAATCCTGGACGCCTCAAACAAACACCAATCCTACAAAGTTCTGAGCACTGAAGAAGCTGCATCCCTCAAAGGGGTCCTCTATCCAACCTCATTGGCCTATGAGGGTCAGTGATAGGGCAATCTACTCTTCTATCTGATGTCAACTAGAAGGGGACATCACAAAAAGGGTCCTGCAAGCCTAAATAATTTTTTAAATTAAATTTGCTCCAAAATTTTGTTAAACCTGAATTGTTTTGGACACTTGTGAACACTGTATGGTTATGAATTCACCAAAGATTGATTACGTGGGCTTTAATCTACAAAACCAATATTTGTCTTAGATTTTTATCCTAAGCAGAATAGCTGAACCACAACTCAAACTCCCACACATGGTTTCTCCAAAATGAACAATTGAGAACTCCTTTTATACCCCCTCTTGGAACTTTCTGGAATTTTAATTATAAAAATCAGTTTTGAAAATATTAATTCCTTTATTTCTGTATAAGTGACTTTGTAATTGTAATATCCCCTTTTTGGGACATTAGAAAATTTGAAGGACACACTCATATGATATTAAAATTGACTATGAAAGTGTGGACTTAAAATATAAAAGGTCAATTTAATATTCAAAGTGGGCTAAAGATGACAAGGAGAGATAAGACGAAAAGCCAGGAAGGGAGTCGAAGGGTCACAGCTGTGAGGATAAAACGAGAAGAGACTCATTCATTTGGCAAGCCTATTTTATGATTTAGTTTTAAGTTTCTCTCTTGCGGGAGTTATTCAGAAAGCTTCAGCTTTCAGCCAGTGTGAGCACGTGGCGACAGACAGTGGATGCAAACCCATTGTCTGTGGAGACGTCACATCAAGTGTCTTGTGTGTGCTTACAGGTTCTTTTCTTGGTATTCCTATCTGACTGTAAAACTGTGTTTAAGATTGGACTTTGAATGCTGGTTATTTTATTGTTGTTATATAATGCAATAACATGTTTTAAGGAGTTTTATGAGAATTTACTCATTTTTATGCTATTGGTTTGTAACAAAATTTCATATGTTTGAGTTCTGAATATTATATTCAAGAAGTAACCGGATAAATATCTATTGGGGATATTTCCTATGGTTTGTATTATTGCGTTTTAATAATGCAACTTCATATGTTCATGTTTTGAATGATATTTTGAGAAACTAATCGGGTCAATATCTGTTTGGGATATTTTAGTGATATCAGAGCAAAAGCTCTTGCCATCCTGTGGAGTTATATCAAAGCCATTATTACAGTGAGAGAGTTTCAACAAAAAAATTATTATCATAATTATCGCTATGTTGATTGAGATTTTATTCTTGAATATTAAGTCTAGATATGTTGTGCCAAATTATTATTATTAGTAAGCCGAGTAAAGAAGAGGAAAAATCCTCTAGACTATTTAAATTAATTCTCTAATCTGTATTTATAGATGATTGTCCTATTGAAGCGGATAATATTTTGGTTAATTTGCACTTCTAGCCTACTTTTGAGTTTAAAGGATAAAGTTTCAGGTCTTCATATTGATCAGGGAGGAGGAGACTTAATGATAGAAAGGGCATTTCAAACTTTATTGAAATGAAGATATGTTGGTGGAGACCATAGAAAAATGTCACAAATGAGTTAGGAGGAAAATTTTTGCTTGAACTAAATATTTCTCTTCAAGAAATCATACAAGAGTGGAGTTTTTTCTAGCGCAGAAATAGAAGGCATTTTTTTTTGAGTAAGTTTGAAGTAATTGGAACTATTTTCTCAATAGGCTGAAAGTAATGCATTCTTGGTTGGAATCGCCAATTCTTGAAACAATAGAGTTGAGAAATAAATTTTATCTAAGCTTCCATTGAAGGCTTATTTATATGTGAAAATACCAGCGGAATTCATATCGTATGCTTAGCACATGGAGTCCTTGTTTGTCGTTGCATGTCTGTTGTTATATGAAGGAGGAATTATCTCATTATTGTTGTAAGATACTTAGAAGAATTTAGAGTTACTAGTCGTATCAAAGGGCAACATTGGGTTGGAGACTGATTTGTTGCTAATGCAACATGGCGTCTTTCATTTAATGCAGAGTTTTGCTAGGCGTTACTCTTGGAACTTTTAGAAATTATGGGATGCAAATTTATTAATGGGAGAAATCATTTGGATGGTCTACTATGGTCTTCCGCATAAAAATGGTTCATCTTCTCATCTACAATTTCGGCAAAGCTATCACACCCGTAAGACAAAAATCGTTTTATCTTGCTAATTACTTATCATTCAAGTGACTTAGCGTTAGGTGACAAGAACCATTAAACAATCTATATCACTAGAGGAAATTTCTTGTGTAGACTATTACATTTTGGCTATGTGGAAGTAAATAATTCTCTATATTGGCATGCTAAGTTGCAGACAACAATATTGTATCCTTTGAAATCATTGTTGTTCTTGGAACAAAAGTGAATATGCATTCAAGGTGATGTGTGGGTTCTTGACGTTATTCACCAGGTTCAGTTATCAATTCGAACCAAATAGTCATCATCACTATTGGAGCGATTTGATAGCCATCTGCAATTATGACAATGCTACCACACTCGTTCAGTTATCAATTTGAACCAAATAGACAAGTGGCGGGCCTAAGTCATTGAGTACGCCAAAATTTTTTCTTTTGGAGGCATCGAAAGCGTTTTGAGCAGCGTTAGTTTTTCTTTGTGGTCAGAAGAAGCTATTGCATTTAGCATGGAAGATACCTGTTTGGAAAATACTCATAAAAATTTTCGAAGTCGTCTCCAGATGTCAAAACCAGGATCAAATATATCTATTATTGCTAATATCCAAAATATAGGGTAGCTACAATAGAATAATTGAGCAGTACAAAACTACAGACAGACAATCTGAATAGGTGTAGCGTAACTGTCATTGGAATAAGTGTTTCAAAGATTTTTGGCAGACAGGGAGGTGTAGTTCGAACTCCGAATGGAAAAGTTTCTTATCAATCATGTAACACGAAGGATGTTGCTATGGAAATGGTGAACATGAATGAAAAGCATCTTTTCATGGATGGGAAAAATGCTGGTTGTAGTTATTTATGAGGCAGGATCTGCTGGAGTATCGTTGCAAGCAAACAAACGAGCAAATAATTAGAAGCGGAGAGTGCACATAACATTTGAATTGCCATGGAGCGCCAATCGTGCAATTCAACAACTTGAGCGTACACATAGATCCAACCTGGTTTTTGCTCCAAAGTGTAGATTAGTTTTTACAAATCTGGGCAAGAGTATTGAGTACGAAGAAACATATTTCTGGAGTTGATTCCAAATTGCACCAGTGTGATATTATTCATTCAAATCAATAAAAATCATATCTCTCTGGGAACAGGCAAATAGTTGTGAGAGCAAGGAGGAACTTTGGAGGTGTGCATTTAGTAAGGAATATCTCCTTGATGAGTATCTTCCAAGCATCACAAAGGACATAGACAGTAACGTGTGCAGAGAAATGTAGGCAACAGATCTTTCAAAATTTTTATTTTCAATTGGGTAGTAACGAAGATCATCTCCTATGCCAAATCTAAACTCTTCAAACTTAAGAATATCTTACCTTAAATGGCTAGCTAGCTATTCACAGCAAGAGACGATTGGAGTCATCAGGAATTGGATTGAGCAATAGTGACATTGATTTGGATTTAAGTCCAACGTCAACAATGTTTTAGTTTGATTTGCAACCCAGAGAGAAGTGTATGATGGTGTTTAATGCTGAGTGTTTGGGGTCAAATGTATGAAATTGTAACCACATTAATTTCTTCACGACAAATGTTTGACAAAATGCATCTAGGGGAAACAAAAAGATCTTGGTAAAGATTAGCAGAGAAGCAGAGATATTGGAGAGGCTCTCGTGTAGGGAATAAAGATCTTCTAAGCAGTGTATAATTTCAATGATTACATTGGTGTCACATTTGAGCACTTTTGAACAAGCAAGTAGTCTACCTATGGGAAAAATACAGGGCTAGGATAAAATCATGAAAAGTATTATGAAGCGACAACAACAGTTAGCCCAAAATTTTGAAACTGATATAAGAGCAGAGATACTCGATATTTATAGAGAATATAAAAAACTTCCTACCTGAGTTCAAAATGACTTATCGTTCAATGATTACATGGATTTTCATCCAGAGTAGCAAAATAAGACTGATATGACAAAAAGGAAGTATTCGGAATTGGTTTAGGATCTCCTTGTAAAAGACCAGTGCAAAAATGTGTATGAAGAATTTCCAACAGACCAAAATCATCTAATAGAGGGTCTTGAAAAAGAAGAACAGTCGACTACCATTGATTTGTAGCCTTCTCGTGATCACGTAGAAGATGTTACCTAGGGTGCAAGTTTCTACGTTGGTGAATTGGAGGTTAGCTTTGACAAGCACGTTGATGAGATTGGTTGCACATGAGGTAATAGCAGGTTTGGGTCTTTGTATGATGAGTCTTTATATACAAGTGATAACATGACAACACTTTGGCCTTTGCATACAAATCAAGAGAACGAGGGAAAGAAGGCATATGATTTTGAGAGGTGTGATGAACCATATATTTCTTATGCCCATGACATAAATTTAGAGGAACAATCCAAGATGACACTGCAAGATGATGGACCACTTCAACAGAAGAACAATGAAATGCATACCTTAAAGAACTAGTTGAAGGTTAGTGAAGACATGGTTGAGGCATCTTTGGTACGTTATGACATCACTCACAAGATGGTTGAGGATCTCTAGAGGAAGACTCAGAGGGAAGTGGAAGGAGATTGGCTCATTGCTGATTTGCAAGTAGTCAAAATAGCTCTTGAAACTATGAAATTAGATTATTTATGTTTGCATTCTGACAGGGATTATATTCTTAAGGTTGCTGAAATACATGTTGATTGGTCAAATAAAGATAGGAATGAGATTATGAGGCTCAACAGGGAGCTTAAGTATGTTCACGAGGCATTGGATGATACTTAGGTTTCTCTTCAAGAAGCAGAAGATCAGGTTAGGACCACAAAACATTTGTGGGAGCATGAGGTTAAAGAGAGGCAAGAGTTTTTCCAAGAAGTAATTGAGGAACTTGATAGCATTTAACATACTTATGACTTGGACAGCTGTCCTAAAAGACCAAGAATCAAATTTTCAGATCACATTCAGCTTACAAACAACCCCATGTTTGAAGTGGATGCTGATTGGATTTTTAATAATTCTCTTTTTGAGATAAACAAGGACACTCCTTTTGATTGTCATGAAGAGGATGATTTTGATTTCAGAATATTGGATCCTGGTATGGTTTCTAGCAGTGAATATGGGTCATAGAATGGGAGTGGTGAATTGACTACTATCACTTGTCATTGGACTAGTCCAAATATGGTTCCCGATTTCAACCCACACAGGAGTTGGATGGATTTCCTACATCAGCTATTGAATAGATCTTGGTGGAGTATTGATGAGAGTTATGTCTCAATCATGGCAAATGGCTTTACAACTTCATACTTACTCATAGCTCCTATGTGCTTGGGGGTTCTCCATACTTATGACGACGGTATAGTTTTTGATGTGCTCGTGGTGTTAGTTTCAGCTTTTGAGCAGCTCATTTTCTTATATCATCTATTTAGGTCGGGTCGTCACCATCTATTGGGTTATACATAGCCTCTTAATACATTTCTCCCTCATCATATCAGATGGTCATAACAACAGGGTTTGGGATTGAGGTGTTGACTGTATGTATCTATGGCTTGTTGAGGATGTTGTTGTAGTTCTACTCAGTTTGAGACTGGATGCGGTGATAATCAGAGTTGTACAGTCTACAGGTGCAATGATATTTCATAGATTTATATGGGATCCAGGGATTTGGTTGATGGATGGGATATAGAGTGGCACCTTGCTTCACAGTGTGGCCGGATTTGTTTTCAAATTGGGCTAAGAGCTACTTGCAAATTCATATGAGATCTCGGTACTAATTGCTTGAGGACAAACAATTTCAAGGAGGGTAGATTTGTAATGTCCCCTTTTTGGGACATTTGAAAATTTAAAGGACACACTCATATGATATTAAAATTGACTATGAAAGCGTGGACTCCAATTATAAAAGGTCAATTTAATATTCAAAGTGGGCTAAAAATGACAAGGAGAGATAAGATGAAAATCTAGGAAGGGAGTCGAAGAGTGACAACTGTAAGGATGAAAGGAGAAGAGACTCATTCATTTGGTAGGCTTGTTTAATTTAGAAAGCTTCAGCTTTCAGCTAGTGTGAGGACGTGGCCCCTCGTGGCGACAGACATTAGACGCAAACTCATTGTCCGTGGAGATGTCACATCAGGTGTCTTGTGTGTGCTTACAAGTTCTTTTCTTAGTATTCCAGTCTAACTGTAAAACTGTGTTTAAGATTGGACTTTGAATTCTGGTTATTGTATTGCTGTTGTATAATGCAATAACATGTTTTAAGTAGTTTTATGAGAATTTACTTGTTTTTATACGACTGGTTTGTAATGCAATTTCATATGTTTGAGTTCTGAATATTATATTCAAGAAGGAACCGGATAAATATCTATTGGGGATATTTTCTATAGTTTGTATTACTGGGTTTTAATAATGCAACTCTAGTTGTTTATGTTCTGAATGATATTTTGAGAAAGGAATCAGGTCAGTAATATATATATATATATATATATATATATATATATATATATTTTGGTTTTTGATAGTGTCACTTAACTATATAAAGCATTCTACTTATAAACATTATTAACTAAATACAAGTTGCCTTGAAATTGTAATTCAAACTACTTAATTAAATTAAATTGCTTCTCTTCTGTAACCCTGGGCTGAAAATAGGGAGATTATAGTTTCAGTATTTTTGAATTGGCACTGAGATACCTTTACATCATATATTCAGATCCCTTTCTAAAATTGGTTCGATCATCTTGGTAGCCAACTAAATGTCTTGTTTGAATATAGAAAAAGTGATTAAAAGAAGAGAGATGTTTTTTGTTGTGATATCTTTGAGTCTGCCATATTGACCATCTTCCAATATCTGGTGTTGCTACCGAGTTTACATTTTTTTTCTATTAACATTATTAGCTGTTTTTATTACATTTCTCTGTATTTTGCCTGGAATAAATTCCGTAAGGTAGGGCAACACTGCATGACTATTCTTTGTTGAGTCTGCACTACATAGTCATCCTCATGAGAATAGGCAAAATAATAATTGATATGCTACAATGACCCATAGTGCCCCTTATTTAGCTCAAGTACCTTTTGTTATAAACTTAAAATTACATTTTTGTCTAGATACATCGTACCCAATAACATTGTTGTACATCTCATGGCTTTAGACTGATATGTAACATCACAATTCTGGGGTATGGGTAGGCAAAACTAGATTATCTGTTAGTGTTAAAGAACACCTTAGGTTTCTACCATATGTAATTTTCATTGATGAATATGTTTGATGCATAATGTCCCATGATTGCACCTTTTCAGCTCCATAGATGCTCATGTTTGTGAAATATTGTGCTAACCTTGCTAATTTGCGTTGTGATTCTTTGCTTGATGCCTGTTATGACTGTATGGAGATCTGTAAAGCCAAACCTCTGGGCACTGAATATCAATTTTCGTCACATTCCTTATCATTTTGAGTGGGTTGAGGGTTTGAGCTTCCTTCACATGCAACCAATTCCTTTGCTGCTATCCATCCGACAACCATTGTATTTAATTTTCCCCAAAAGGTTGCTCTTTTTCTGTACTTCACTACATGAATTTGTTTCCACCTTAAGATTATAAGTTTTCAAGTTTTTTACCAAGGGAATCCATAAACATTATCATCTCATCCAAAGGTACTGGTATAAAATTTACAATGCTAAACATATCCAATCCAGTTATTGTTATTTTAAAATTTGAATATTCCATAAGTCTTTCACCATATCATATGTTTTGTTAAATTTTAACCTCTTTAATTATCAGTTCCCAAGTTTATTACCAAGGGAATCCATGGACATTATCATCTTATCCAAAGGTACAGCACCACAGGCATAAAACTCATAATGCTTCAATTATATTTATTTTTAAATTTGAATATTCCAGAATCTTTCACCTGTAAGAACACCCCCTGTTCTGCTACTAATTTGTGCAAATCAAGTTAGCAATTTAACTACGCATTTTGTCAGACAGTTTGCAAGCATTAATAATAAACATGTTTGGAGTTCAGGTTTAATGTAGCTATTGTGAAGTTCTAGATATTTTATTTGAAGTAACATGTATGTAAGTTTGTCACAGTGCCTCTTATATAACAAGCAAATACAAATATGAGTGATCACAGTATTCTAGTTTGCTTGAAACATAGAAACATAGAACTCAGCAATTTGACCTTCTATTGACAGTGTTAACCATGTAGATTTTAAATGAATTTTCACAATGATATGGGAAGGATATTCCTATTGCACATTCACAGCTGTAGATTCAACTTCGGGTCTAACTTCTGCAGCTCATACTCATAAATCATACAACAGCATGTCTAACTTGTGCACTCATAAATCACACAGAAGCTCTTTCATCTCGGCCCATGTTCAGGAATGAATGCTTGAGTATCACAGTTTGTCTCATTCTCAGAAATTTACCACTTCCATCTTTGTTGACAGCAGCAAGCACCATACATTCACAAACATAGGCCAAATCTTTTACTATCCTCACGCAAAACACCCAACAGCACCCGAGATGACTTATGGGCATGTACTGATCAGCTATTTAATCAGCTCTCAATCTCAGTAATTGCACAGACCTGCAAAACTGCTGGGACAGGACATTTCCAGTTGGTATTTCGTATCACCACTCCAATTAAGTGACATATATATTCTACAGACTGCTTTAACTTTTCATGAACTCCCAGTATTAGTCCTTCGCAATAAAAAACCAGAGAGGAGGCTATTCATACTGGAAAACCATGCCTTAGTAGAGAACTGCAGTAAATTTCAGCTTCTTTCTAAAGATTCCCAGTGCAAAAGGAGGTCCTCTCAGTTTTGGAGAAATTCTCTGATGTTAATTTCCAGGAGACAAAAATTCTTTTACACCAAGAAAACAAAGCTTAATTCCATAGAAATGAGGGATTTCAGGTAGCTGAAACATTTAAAGAAAAGACCATTAATAAGATTATTGTCAACCCATTGATTTTGTTTCCTCCTACATAGAAGATGAAAAGTACTCGCCCAAAGTTGAATGACAATGCAATTACCAAAAAAAAATATCGAATTGCTCAGTTGAAGCTGCTCAGGGTTTCAGAATAATTCCCATGCTAAAATATTCAGCACCTAACATTACTTATTGTCTTTCATGGAAATGCCAAAATAATGAAACTAAGGAACTGGTATAGGTAACTTTAATAATATTTCATCGGAATCAACTTTATAAACAAATGCCTAGCTTCAAATTTCTTAGAGTTGACCCTCTTATGAAGGGTATTATTTAATTTAGAAACTTATCAAATAGTATATTTTAGAAATATAAATATTAGCCACTTACATCAGACTATCATTAAATTCACTAATAATGCACTGTATCTGTTTATTTATTTTCCAGAGACAAACTATGAAAGCAATGTGCAATTACAATGTGAGATACCTGGCTGGCATCTCCAACTGGAAATGGGTTCCCGTCCAATTTTGTAGAAAATCCTAAGGGGTTCTTCCACAATTGATTCTGAACTTAAAGCTTGCAGCTTTCAACTTCCAGAAGAAAATATCAAAATCAAAACATACATGAATGAATCTCCCTTTGTTATTTTATAATCTTCTGCAGTGACTCTTTGCTCCCTTTTTGTCTGCCTTCATATTTTTTTTTTTAATGGTTTTAATTTGAAATTTGGGAAATAATTTTAAGTTGGCTTTTTGTTTAATAAATTGTTGACATTAAAGTCACTTTAATTGCTCCATTAAATAATTAAATTAAGTTTTCATTGAATTTATTAGTTTTTGATAACTTAAAATTTTAATAATTTAATTAATTTCTAGTGTCCCAAAAAAGGTACATTACATCACCGTATCATATGTTTTCTTAAATTTTTTAACCTCTTTCATTATTCTTATGAACATCTTTACTTGTTTATTCTCAGCAGAACTTCCTTCCTTTCCATCTAGCAGTGAGTTGCTTTTTGGGTTCTATCGAAGCTAATTGACCCTTAGAAGAGTGATATAATAATGAGGCTTTAAGAGAATGCTATCTTTTATATTTATTAAGAAAGTCCTGGTATTTTGACAATGGCAAGGAATACATTTTGAGCATTTGCAATTTTAAGTGTGTAGGCAATTGGTAGACTCAATCCTCTAATTCACTCGTGTGTTTGGCTGGCTTCTTGTCGCCCATTTAATATTTGTCGATATATTGGCATTTATTTCATTTTCATGTGAATGGCAAAATTATGACAAGTCATTTGCATTTATTAAGAGATAATAACACAAGCACAGAAGGAGGATGTGCATTCATTAATATTTGTTGATATATTGGCATTTATTTTATTTTCATGTGAACAGCAAAATTATGACAAGTCATTTGCATTTATTAAGAGATAATAACACAAGCACAGAAGGAGGATATGCATTTATTAAAGAGATAATAACACAAGTACAGAGCAATCATTTTGTTAAGGATTTGCAACTAAGATTGATTTAATATATATAAGGAAGATTATAATCATTTTGGTTTGATTTCCTTTTTTTTAAGGAAGATTATAATCATTTTCCCCTTTTGACAGGCGTACATGTATGGTTTTTACAATAGCAAGCGGATTGTGATATACGACACCCTAATACAACAGGTAGGTATATTTTGATGATAGTTGTTTGAAGTTCCAATTAGATTAGATTAATTATAATTTATTACAAAGTAATATTAAATTGTAAAAGTTCCTGTAAAGGTTAACTGCATTCTGGTTGGTGGATGAAAATCCATGTGGCTTATAATGTGATGAATGTACTGGAATAAAAGCTTTAATGCCAGGTTCTTCTAGGATGCATGGTTATTCTGCATTGAATTTTATAAAATTTAGCATCTGTGTGCCGCTAGATTCTTCCACCACCTCGTTGCTACACACGCCCTTCCACTTTCAAGTCAATCAAGAGTTATAACTAAGTCAATTTGAGTTGTAAAATATTTTTCAAGCCAATTTCTATGTTTATCTTGGCCGTGATGTTACTTTCTAAAATTTGTGTTATTTTTTACATATTTTGCTTTCCAGGTCTAACCCATATCATCATTCAGTATGCACTATGCAGTGAAGTAGACTATTATAATGTATAATAGTAGACTAATTGTATGGCTATATTCCATTTTTTAAGTTATGATTTTTGCTTGAGTTATCATCCCCAGCACATCAGGAGTAACTTTTTAACTTCTGTCAGGAAGTAATATACTACCATCATACTACACATTTCTGTCGACATGTGTGGTGTAAAAATCTTTCTCCGTTTCTCTGTCATTGCAATCTCTCGTTTTCTAATTTCTGTTCCCCATCTTCTGTGCCCCTCTCTTTTAGCTGTCACACACCTTTCACTAGCTTTATTTTAATTCCTCTTTCCCCGGGGTTAGGGTGGGGAGAGGGTAGACGTGATAAGATTTTATTGATAAATATGTTGTGGGAAATTTGTTTCTTTTCCATACCTTGCTTTTGTGGCTATGCTTTTACTATAGGGAAGATTCTTTCCCATCCATGCATATATTTGTTTAGCTTTCCTTTACAACATTCAGTACTTTCTACTGGCATTTATTTTTCTTCTACTATCATTAACTAAAGAAATTAATTGCTTTCTGCAGTGCAAGAATGAGGAGGAAGTGGTTGCTGTCATTGCTCATGAACTGGGACATTGGAAGCTCAATCATACTATGTATTCCTTTATAGCAATGCAGGTAACTATGACCTATAGACCAAACTTGAAGTGAAACATCGTTTCAGTGAAGCTTTCAAATGTAATGCAATTCAGTTTGTTTTTATTGATGGTTTCATATAATTTTGACCACATCAACATTTTCATATATGCATCCATCTCTACTTATTTTCATTTGAAAGGAAATTCAGTCATGCATATTGGAATATGTAATATGTACCCTTGAAAATTAAAGTTGATCAATATCAGTATGTTTTCACAAGGCAGGGTATCCCTTGTTTTGTCAACCTTATGCTTTCTAATGTAGGGCAGATATCTGAAACTAGACAAATAACTATTGGTAGGAGGATGATTTGTTTAAAGAACTTTAATCAAACGTATTAGAGTGCTACAGTGTTCATGCTTCGCCATCCTTCAAACCACATCATATGAGATCTACTGCCTTTATCCATTAGTCAAATCCTTGTCATCTATCCACACCCTCGAGGAGGCTGTGATTTCAAAATGCTACTGATGTTGGCCATTTCCCAAAATTTTTTTAAGGTTCAAAACAATGAGCAACATCATTTATGGGATATGATGCACATGAAACTTTTGTAGACCTCTTTTCATGGCTAACAAAAAAATGAATGTCCAAAATTGTGCTACTTCATTTATGACATGTCATGCACAAAAACAGTTTAAAGTCTATTGTCACGACTAATGAAAATATTGATTGTTACACACAAATGAAAATCCTCATGAATCTGTTTCTTGATGGAAGAAATTGAAAGTCGGGTTTGGTGCCTTCTTTGGACCTATGACTTTCAAGTAACAGATTTAGCAAAACTGGTACTCCTCAGGCACCATAGACTTCCTAGTGGTGGTCAAAGGCCATTTGGGATTTTTTCCCCTATATATCTGGATTCAGAACAATATATAATGCTTTAAAGAGGCCCATGGCTTATACCTGGTTCTAGTTTACTTGTGAAGCATTGGCACACAACTTTGAACCCAATAAAGCATCTTCCAAGTGTTGTTCACATTTACGTTTGACTTCCCCTTCTCCCTTAAGAAGATTGGACATAAATTCGTCCTTGAGAGTATTGGAGTGTAATAGGAGAATATATCATTTCCCATTGAATTGACAAAAAATGTAAGAGTGCTAAAGTTTGCTGGGATACATGTAAAAGTGTTTGTGTGTATTTTCTTTTTCCTTGTAAATTTGGGGGAACTGGGGGCCATTGTAGCACATCAAACTAATTTTTTTAAAAGCAATTCTCTGCTACAGTTCACAAGCAGTTAAAGACAGATTAAAAAAGAGACTCGGACACTTCTAGTACAGACTAGATTTTTATATAACATTGCTGTCAATTGCTGCCACTAGAGATGATTACCTGCCAAGAGGCTGATGCTTGAGGCCTCTTTCATTGTTTTCTGATGTCTTTACTTTGCAATAGAGTAACTAGCTTCTTCTCTATTTTTCCTTGAAGGACAGTGCCACACAGGAGATGAGAAATTGCATTTATTACCCTTGTGGATGTGGTCTGCCAGAGAATCAAGCACTCTCCCATGTATATGTAAAGTTGCTTGAAAATCTGCTATTGATTCAACCATCAACCCAACCCTTAACGCTATTGATCCTCAGGAAATGAACCCCCAACCTCTGTTGTGCCCTTGTTCTCATCATTAGCTTCTGTGGCATTCACAAGTTTGGAATGACCAATAAAAATATCATTTATGTAAGCGCATGCCAAATCCATCACCATATTTGTCTTGCAATATGTCAATAGTGTTTGAGGGAAAGCTGGACAAAATTATGGAATTCATGCATTTCTGAGGATATTCCAGCAACAAATATGGACCTGAAATCTTTGTTAGGGAGCTTTTATCCAATGGAGATTCTATGACGGAAATTGTTTTCATTATTTCTAGTCAAATCAGGCTATTTCCGGCAGCTCCCATTTGCTGAGTGTAAATGAACCTTTCTATTCTTTGCACAAAGAAGTTTTTTATTTAAAAAAGCACTTCCTTATGGAAGCCTTCAAGAATACATGATATTTATTCATTCTTTAAATGACTATTTAACCACCCCATATCTAGAGAAATTGATGCCATATCTAGAGCCTTTGGTGCAGTCCATCGAACTCTATCATCTCTTTCCTCACTTCGATGTCTCTGTTTCCAACAATTTGCATTCATAATTTCAATACCCGGCCACTGCTTCTGAACTCAACTGTCAGATTTAGTAAAGGAAATCTTGGATAAACCACCCCTGAGGGTAGCAGAACTCAACCGCTTCTATCAAGTGATCAATTCTCCGTAAGCCTCTCCAAGGATTCTTCTCTCTGCTGAAAAATGTGCGTATTCCTCTCCATCCAAATCTCCCATATCACAATCAATGGGATTACTTTCCATACACTAGATAAAACTGATTTGAAGTTAGGCCTTGGCCAACTCACAAAAAAAGCTTTTAAAGGAGGCAGCCATGGACCCTACCAACCCAATTTACTCCTAAGTTCCTAACCATATCCCAGCATGCCATAGCTTCTGAGCAATTGAGAAGAAGATGGTCCACTGATTCCTCATGTTGTCTACACATGACACATCTTGACAGACCACAAAAACCCTGCCTTTTCCTCCGCTCCCCTGTTAAAATTCTTCCTTGCACAGCCAGCCATGCAAAGAATACAGCCTTAGGGAGACAATCCTTACTCCAACATAAGTCTGCAGCTTCAATTTTGTCCTCCGCACTTCTTGACAACAATCCATACCCTGATTTCACCCCATCCGAGTACTCACCCGACGAGGAAACACACCAAAAAGCCTTGTCTTCCTTATTCAATCTACATACCTCCCTATTCCGAAAAATATTATTTAGAACCTCCTGCTGTTGTGCTCATAGTCCATCCACATTGCTGTTTTTCCATTTCCATCCCCTTCCCAAAGTGCCATCCATTAGTTTCATGTAATGTGCTACGTTCTCTCCCCAATGTTCACTTAGGATCTCCTTGATTTCTGCATACTGCTGGGAGTCAGCTAGAACCAAGTATCCATTCCTAGTATCCTCCCAGAATTCTGCCTTCAAACCATCGCCAACCACCCATGAGATATGGTCCGTCATGACATGTCTACAAGACATCATAAAATTGAAAATTCCATATAGTCGATTCTACTGGGGGATTTCTTATAGTTAGAATTCTTTCTGCCTCCCCTGAGTCCAAATACTTTGTCTTAGAATTTTGACTCACAATTGATCTGAGCTTCTGTAAAGGTTCCAAATGAGCTTTTTGCTCCTAAGGCCACATTCATCAAATTCCAATCTCTCTGTCCCGCCCCTCCTAGATCCTTGGACTATTAAATTTTTTCCCATGCCAATAAAGGAAGCTCGTCATCCTTACCTGTCCCATTCCAAACAAACTTTTTCATTTGTTGCCTAAAACCTTGATCACTTTTTTGGGAATATTCAGACACCATTAAAAAGATTGGAACAGCGGAAACAACCAATTCCAGCATAAGGATGCGCCCAGCATAAGGATGCGCCCAGCAGAAGTAACCTATACCCACTCCATTACAGGCCTTATCTAGTGCCTTCGTATGGTGTAGTCTATGCCCATTCAACTGCAGGCCTTAACTACTTTGTGAGGTACTAATCTAAAAAGTACTCGACATTTCATATGTCTACTTATTAGAGAGTGGGGAATATGCTTTACATTATAAAAATATGTCTCTAGAGAGAGAGAGAGAGAGGCAGACCCTCATATGCTACATATTTATGTAAGTATATGTTATAAATATGTATGCAGACCCTTATCTGAATTATAGTTTGCAGTACATGATTCTTGGTCTAGATAACTTAGGGTCTTATCTCTGCTGTAATAACTGGCAAACAGTGAATAATTCCTCCTCCTGTTATCTTCCTTAGAGTACTATATATATATATATATATATATATGACAAATCTGATTCTCTCTGATCTACTGTTAGGGAATGAGATCTAGTCCTACTTTGATCTGCTCTCTCTGAGTCCTCTGGTTTACAATGAATTTCCAATGTGTGATCATGTCTGTTGGGTGATATCTCTTAATCATGCTCCTATGAAAATCTTTAATGACAACATCAATCAAATCAAATAATAGATGTGGCTATCTGAACCTTGTGCCATCTGTATAAATCACCGTTGGATAGTAGATGGTTGGCTCTCTATAATAATTGTTTCCACATTGGGCTGAATTTCCGTCTTCTAGTCATATTTTCTCTTTCCTTGTGTGGGAGATTGTAATGTTTTGTTTGCTGGTTCCTCTTGTTAAGTCTGCCATTCAATGCCTCAATCTTATGTTTCTTCCCTTTGTCGTTGATATGTAACATAATGGATCAAATCTTAATGGCCGAACCTCCAAGTACATGTGTAAGCTTTGATATCGATATCCTTCTTCACTAGCTATTGTCTCTGTAAGCATTGATATTGATATCCTTCCTCGCTGGCTATTGTCTCTAATGTATGTGTGCCACAGTGGTATAAACAATGCAGGTGTAATTGGTTAAACCTTAGACATATCTCCAATCCTAAAGGTGTTATTGCTATTACTTTTGTTGCTGCTCTCAGACAATGATTGCAATGTAAATCTCCTTCCTAAAGTGATCCCCCCTTTTGTCAAATGAATCCCCTCTTATGTTTGTGTGAGAGAGGAGAACGGAATAACCATCCTTCCGAGGGTTGTGACTATAGTAATCAGTCACCCTTTCAATTCATAATTATTATTTCATATTCGGTATTTTAGTTATTTATATTTTATTAAATATTGTATTATTGCATTAATTATATTATAGTATTATACTTATAAATATCATATTATAATATATCATTTGATTCATTATTATTAATCTATTTATTTGAATTATTATTATTTGTTGTAATTATGTTGTATTATTTATTTAGATTTCAATACTATTTTCGATGATTAGTGCCCTTTCTATTCATTTCTAATATAAAGTTTATATTCACAAAAATGCTAGGGGATGCGAGATCACCTTGCAAGAATTCACTCTGCCGAGGCGGAAATAGTAACAAATAACAACTATTCATAAAAAAAATGGCAAAGCCTAGAGAAAGCACCAGTGCTAGCTTGGGAGGCGGGGGGGGGGGGGGGGGGGGGGCGATCTTGATCATCTTATTTGCCTTAAGTATCAATGCCAGGGGTAAGGTCCAAGAGGGACCACCCATCTTCACTCTCTTTTTCCTTTTCTTCTTCCTCCCTCCTGGAGGGTGAGATTACAAGGGCTAGGCGAGGAAATCAATTGGAAAAAGTGGGCCAGGAGGTATCACCACCAGCATCTAGCCAACTAGGTCTAGGTGCTAGGGGGGTAGAAGAAGCTACAAGCCACAAAGAAGCAAAGCCACAATGTAGAGGGGAAGCCGAACAAGGCCTCCATACACCATCTTCTCTGTTGGGAGAGGAGTTAGGAGCTTGAGACCATAGAGTGTGGGAGTGATGAGAGGAGGAATTGTGGTCGTGGTAGCGCCCAGGGAGTAGATTCCGATCCCCAGAGGCAGAGTTTGACAACACTTTGGCAACCATACAAGGGGCATTGCCCCAATGTTGAAGTAACTCTTGAAGGTGGGTCTCCTCCAAAGCAACCTTGTTTTCTTGTACTTGTATCTACATAAGCACATTATTATGTATACATGCTTTAGTCAAAGAAACATTGATGTCTAGAAAACTGTGTGATTAAGACCATATTTCTACCTTTTTATAGAGTGAATAGGATTTCCATCTTGAAAGCATGCCATATCTACAAGTGCTTGAAAGAAAGCCTAGGGTAACCACCCAATAAAACCACATACCAAGAAAACAACTCAGACCTACATGGCCAAAAAATACACAAATCCAACTGCAATATTGTTGAGCTCTTTTGCAAAACCAAAAAATATGGAAGAAAGGCTTAGGTTGCCCACCAAAAGGGCACTGAGGGTTAGGAACTATGAGATGCCGAATTTTGGAGCCCAAAGGCAAGCCTTGGAAAAGAATACACGAAGCAAAGTGGACAATTTTGGGCTCAGCACCGACAGATCAAATAGTGAGAAATTTGTGTCTCTAGGTCTTCTGAGAAGACTACAAATCTTTCATTGAAAGTAGTGACCATCAACAGATGGGGAACCAACTAGAGGTAGCCCATCTTGGGTTTATAATTGGAAAGAGGAGTGTAAGGATACCACATCCAATCTCTCCACCAAGGCTTGATAGACTGAAGGCCAAGCTTATAAAGCATGTGAAGAGGCAACACCGAGACCAAGAGGTCAAAAGTTTTCCAATCTAGGCAAGATAGATGAAATTGGACCTGAAGGACTTCCTATGATTTGAGACTTATAGTGGCTCTAGAGAAAATATATTTATGTTTTTTGATGCCAAGTTTATGAAAACACAAAGCACGAACATCAAGAATCGTGGCAAGAGGCATCCCCTGAGAATGAAATAACGACAACCACCAAATATTGTGCTAGTTGAAAGAAAGCCCATCTTGAAAGCCATTATGAACCCAGCAAAGCCAAGGCTTAATGACTTTTCAGGTTCTCTAAATGCTTTAGGCAACAAAAGTGTCCTGGATTTGAATTGGGTCTTTAATGACAAGAAAGGTTTAAAAACCAATCCCCTTCCAAGTGGGTCCGTGAGTAGGAAATCCAAAAGAAATACAATGCCTGAGAAGAATTTATTTGGGCTGTAAGGGCTTGTTAATCCATTTGGCACAAAGAGAAAACCCTTGCTCCTCAGTAGATAAAAGACTGAGCTCGCCAGAGTCCTTAAGAGGGCAGCTATACTCCCAAGCAACTTTGTGGAATTCATGATGATCAGCTTGAGAGGCCCAGAGAAAATTATGCAACAACTTTTCCAACTTCATGTATGAGGTTTTTGAAAGAGCCCAACGAGAGGAATAATACACATGGGTAGTTGCCTAGACATTAGAACAAATATAGAATTTACCAGCCAAAGGAAGAGGCTTGGTAATCTAGTAAATCAACTTCTTCTCAATATGATCAAGAACATTATTCAATAAGTCCATTGTTGAAGCTTGGAAGGCAAAAGGGATGCTTAGAAAATGGAAAATTTCACCACATTGAATCCATTTCCAGCCATACTGGAGAATCTAGGGTGGCGTTTCCAGCCATAGTGGAGAATCTAGGGTGGCGTTCGAAGAAAGGATTGTTTGTAACATTGCGTTTTATGCCACTAAATTGCAGACCCAGAAGCTAGACAAAAGGCATCCAAGCATTGAAGAGCTACCTAAACATTATCTTTATCCTCAATCAGAGTGAGGAAAGAGTTATCTGCAAAGTAGACATTGACAAGTTGACAAAGTGATTCAGGCATGGAAATTCTTTTGACAAGGCCAACAGAAATTGTGGATGCAAGCAAATACCCAAAGCCTTCAACAACTAGCACATAAACGGAAGGTGCTAGAGGATAACCTTGGCAAATAGATTTGAAAAACCCAAAAGCGGAGGATTGACACCTATTAATGGTGATGTAAGTAGATGCATCCCCAAAAAGCATTTGCACGAATTGAATAAAACGAGGTCCAAATCCAAGGGCTTTGAGCATCACAATGAAGAAGGACCATTCAATGCGATTGTGGGCTTTAGCAAAGTCTATTTTGAGAAAAATAACATTTTGCTTCCAGTTTCTTGCCCATTCCATGCCTTCCTAGACAACAATAATGTTGTCCAAGATGTACGTGATTTGGTGAAGCTAGTTTGCTTAGGCCGAACAATAAGAGGCCAATATGGCAAATCTTGAGAGCCAGGGATCTGGCAATGATCTTGTATGATACATTGAGCAATGGGTCTCCAATTGCAAATATCCTTTGGGTTCTTGGCTTTGGGTATGAATTTAATGTTCCCTTGATTAAGGATCTGTCTAAGTGATTGAGAGTGAAAAGCTTCCAAGTAGACGTTAGGTAGGTTAGGGCCATAAAGCTTTTTAAAACTCACAAGGAAAGCCATGACAACTAGGGGCCTTGTCATTTTCCATGGAAAAGACAACTTCCTTGAGCTTCTCGAGAGTGAATAATTGGTCACAGAAAGTCCAATGGGCATCTAAGAGATTAGTAGGCACAACTGTTTTACAATCTTGCAAAGCTTGGTCCTTGACAAGAGAAATTTTGGTGCCGTACAAGGTAGGAGAATCCCTAAAGGAGATGTCCTAGCCCCAACAATTAACCACACAACAGAAGTATAGCAATAACACAGTGATTGAGATCCAAATCAACACCAATTCTCATAATATAATTATAAGATTTTCATCCAACATGCACGACTGTAAGGCCTTTCGAGCTATGGCCAAATACATCAATAATTACAAAAATAGTTCTGCAAGACTTGCAACATCCAACTCTAGCTAGCCTAGATCCACAATCTAGTAGAAACCCCAAAAAGAATTTGAACTTGTGCTCACAAGCCACCAAGCAACCTTCTTGTTTCCCAAGCCCACACTTAGCTACTAGCTCTACTGAACTTCACTCCTCTTAGCTATTCCATGTTGAACTCCATGTTGAATGAATGACTCAAGACACCACAAGATCCTCTACTTATACTAAATGAAGCAACAAGTTGGCCTAGCAAGTTTCATTAAATAAACACTCAAACCACAAGTCGACTTGGCAACAAACATTAAATATACGAAATAACTAAATACTTAGGACAAGCCCCAAGTTTACAATGCATATCTAACTCAAAAGACCAAATAAGAGTACGCGCTCTTAGATATAGGTCCATGTGCCATTAAACAATCCAAATCCAAGAGCGCATGAGCCAACTCCTAGGTATCGAAGCTTGCAAAATCAATTTCCAAAGTTTGTCCAGGAAGTCAGGAATTACACTACTAGCAGCCACCAAAATGACTCTCAACTCCAACACGATTACTCCAAACTTTATGTGCACTTAGGACAAGGTCCCTCAATGTACCTCGAACACATCCCCAACTGCGCGAACCATAGGTCCACAAATTTGAGCTTGATGCTCTTGCATATAGGATTGCTGACTACCCTTGGATGCTCCTCCATCAAACACCCCAGGTGCGAAGAAAAGATGTTCTTAATAGCTGGAAGAACATCTTTCAAGATTCAACACATAAATCCTAAATTGGTTTTTCACATACATGCCCTCCCAGTTATCAACTCGTACACTCTTGCCTTTGTTACATTTTTGCAATCCATTCCTTCAATTGACAATTGTTTACTCTGCCTCTTCACATCTTTCCTCGGTGTACCATAGGTCTAGTTTCCATGCTGATCTCTAACCCCTTGCGAATTCTTCAACTCAACTTGCGTGGTTCCTCCTACCAAGTTCTGCATTATGCAAAAAACTTAGGGAAAACTTCCTGCCACCCTTTTCAACAATAAACACATTCTTGACACAATCATGCACTAGCTTGCAATCATACTGCCAAGGTTGACCAAGTAATATGTGACAACTACTCATGTCCACAATATCGCACAACACTTGATCAACATATTGTCCAGTTTGAAAATTAACAAGACATTGCTCCCTCACTTCCAAAGCATGTTCATCTTATAATCAACTGATCCTATAGGGACTAGGATTTCTTATTCTCTTCAAACCAAGTTTCTAAACCATCTCCTTGACAACTTGGTTATCAGTACTACCGCCATCTACAATCACATTCCAACATTTACCTCCAGACTTGCAACAAGTCCTGGAGAAATTCCTTCTTTGACAAGGTTCCAACACTTTCTTACCAAGCAACACTTGTTGAACCAGCAAGTTCTCCTCCTACTCGGGTTCATTCACTGAATCCACATTCTCATTTACCGCAATGGCTCTTTTATCACCAGCCTTCTGGGGACATTCAAAAGATTTGTGAACTTCTCCACATTTGAAACAAGTACCCTTAAATGCACCTCTCTTTGTTCTATTCCTTTGTTCAATAGGTTTTGGTTCATCCTTAGCAATCTGTTTGTTCCTCACCAAGCGATCTTGCTTCTCCTTTCCTTGAGAATTACCTTGATGTCTTCTCTTCAACTTCTCTTCTGCCCTCAGAGCATACTGATAAGCATCCTCAACTGAAACAATCTTTAGCATACCAATCTCATCCTGGATATTGATCACAAACCATTAATATACCCAGCCACCTTTTCTTTAGACAACTCTCTATGCCTAGATTAGATACTCAACTTGTAAAACTCTTTAGTAAAATCTTTCACAGTCATATCTTTCTACTTTAAATTCTGCAACTTCTTAAACAATAAAAGTTCATAATTAGCAGGAATGAACTTAGCCTCAATTTAGTTACCATCAATCTCCACCTAGTGATCTTCATTTCACCTTTCTCTTCTCTATCTTTTTGTAGTTCTTTCCACCATAAAGCAACATGCCCTTTGAATTCACTCTGTGCCAACCTCACTCTAAGCGGATCTCCAATTTCCTCTAATTGAAAGTAGTCTTTCATCTCACCAATCCAATCAATCAGGTCTTTAGGATTCAAAGTACCTGAGAAATTAGAAACATCCATCTTATGCTTCAATTTCAATTGAGCTTGAGATTTATCCAATCGACGAGTTCTATCTTCCACAGGTCTTTCTATCTGATCAACTCTGTCTTCACCACTAGATCCAACAACCTCAAAGTCTTTAGCAACTTCCTCATAAACATCTTCAGTACCCAGATTCCTAGGTACACTAGTTATAGCTCTCATGATCTTAGCGACCATATCATTTTTTAACTCCATCTCAGATCTAAAATCCACTTTAACCTTCTCTGAAATCTTAGTGTCCACAACATCTCATAGATCTACAATCGCCTTAGGGTCCAATCTTCTCGAAGGCATCTTCCAAGATCATTGCAAACCCAAAGCAACAAAACCACAATTTTAACTAGGCTCTAATACCACTTGATGCAGTACAAGGCAAGAGAATTGCCAAAGGAGATGTCCTAGCCCCCAACAATTAACCACACAATGAAAGTATAACAATAACATAGAGATTTAGATTCAAATCAACACCAATTTTCATAATAGAATCATAAGATTTTTTTCCAACATGGCTGACTGTAAGGCCTTCGAGTTATGACCAAATACATCAGTAATTACGAAAACAATTTTGCAACACTTCGCAGGATCCAACTCTAGCTAGCCCAAATCCAGAATTTGGTAGAAACCCCAAGAAGAATTTGAACTTGTGCTCAAAAGCCTCCAAGCAACTTTCTTGTTTCCAAAGCCCACACTTAGCTACTAGCTTTGCTAAACTTCGCTCCTCTCAGCTATTCTGTGCTAAACTCCATGTTGGATGAATGACTCAAGACACCACAAGACCCTCTACTTATACTAAACGAATCAACGAGTTGATCTAGCAAGTTACATTAAATAAACCCTCAAGCCACAAGTTGGCTTGGCAACAGACATTAAATACATGAAATAACTAAATACTTAGGTCAAGCCCCAAGTTTACAATGCACAACGAACTCAAAAGATCAAATAAGAGTACGTGCTCTTAGACATAGGTCCATGTGCCATGCAACGATCAAAATCCAAGAGCGCATGAGCCAACTCCCACAGATGGAAGTTTGCAAAAACAATCTCCAAAGTTTGTCCAGGAATTCAGGAACACACTACCAACAACCGCCAAAACGGCTCTAATTCCATCACCATTACTCCAAACTTTATGTGCACTTAGGACAAGGTTCCCCAATGTACCTCGAACACATCTCCAATTGTGTGAACCATCGGTCCACAAATTCAAGCTCGATGCTTCTGCATGCAGGATTGCTGACTACCCCAAGATGCTCTTACATCAAATTTCCTGCACTTAGAACACCACCTCATAATGTTGGGCAAAACTTTGAAGAATGTTAGGAAGCTCTATGAGAATAGATTGTCTTATAATTCTTTTGATACCTGAGGAAGTATGACAAGCTCTAAGAGCCATGAAAAACTCCTTCAAAGCTTTGTACCCCACTTTAAGCAAATGCAACTTGGCTTTAATTGAAGCTCCTCTGGTAGAATGTTGATCAACAATCTTCTTTTGGTGTTTGAGTTGAGCTAGCTTAACTTGCAAGTCCGCATCAAAATGATTTGAAGCTAGAGCTTAAGTGGTTGCATGAAGATTCTTGGTGTTGGCAACATAGGACTACTGACTATACATTGCAAGTTGTTGATCATAAATGTAGAGAAATCTCACAGCACAAGTCATGGCATCATTTTACCAATCAATCCACCTAGTTTGAAGATACAACCTAGGCTCTAGGTTCCAACCCTATTGAATGTTGGCCATGGTGGCTTGGTGATGAAGCAGAGATGTGTTGAGATAAAAATTCATCTTGGACGGATGCATTCTAGATGTCTGCCATTCAAAACAAAGCTTAATTGTAGAAAATAGCCTTGACATGAGTGGGATTGGAAAATCGAAACAAAAAAAGCCCTTAGTAAGGCTTTGAACACCATCAAGGCGGATCCCTTGGGGAGTCCAAGCCTTAGAAACCCATTGCTCTAGCATGGTTTCAAGAGGGACCCTACGCACAAAATAGCCTATTGAAGTATTTTTTTCAACTTTTTCACATGTTTTATCAAAATCTTGAATGGGAAGCACAACATTAGGGGAAGACGTACCTCGTGAAACTCTTGTGACACAATTTTGTTAGGGATTATAACCATTTTGAAGTAAATTAAAATAACAGTTATGTAAATAAAATTATGGTTTTATACCAACTTTCTCTTAAGTTAATAACTTAATACTTTTTGTCCAATTTACGTACATGGATATTGCTTGCTGTCTTTTAGATAGATGTATTTAAGTTATATATGTGGTACATATTATATAATATAGTAATACTTTGATAGGTGTATTTGTGGAATAATTATTCAACAGTAGAGGGTGAGGGTGTCTGATTTTCAGACCAATTGATTGCCAGTATTAATTGTGAATTTGAGGGGCTTTTCAAGGATTTTATAGAATGTTTGACATAAAGATGGAGTAAATCCAAAGTTTTACTTGCATTGCTGACATCAGGTGTATATGATCTTTACAGGTTCTTACCCTTCTGCAATTTGGTGGGTATACTCTTGTTCGAAACTCAAAGGACCTTTTCGTAAGTTTTGGATTTGAAACACAACCTGTGCTTATTGGGCTTCTTATTTTTCAGGTAAGTTCTTTGTTTTACTTCTAACCTACACACATTTACTTTTTCTCCAGATGAATATTATAACAGAATCAGCTGGACCAATATGACTAGGAACTCTCTGTGGTTTGTTCCATAACATGGCTGAATATTACTGTTTCTAATAAACCTTGACTGTCACGCTGACTAATTCCAAATGAATACATGAATTCCATTCTTTGGATGAAAGTAAACAGAAACTCCTAAAGGGAATTTTGAGTGTATTTGCAACTTATGATTATGTTAATACATTGGTACAAATTGGAGGAAATGCATCTATGCATAGTTGGCATAATCGCCGAAAAATCGATGAATTTTTACCAATCGCCGAGTTTTTGGGACTGGCAAGTTTTTTCCAGATTTAATCGCAACTCAGCTAGAGAAAAAATCACTGATTAGTTTTTCAGAATAACTCTTTTAAAAAAAAAAAATTATCAATTTTTTTTTTGTTAAAAACAAAAGGCAAAAAGCCTATATATATTAAGTATAATAGAGAATTACAGCATGCTAGTAGAGCTGGGAAAAGGAAGATGTGATTGTAATGGTGTATTTACTTCTAGTTTGACACAAACTATTTATTATTATGTTTCCCGCCATCAGCATTCCTCATGAGAATGCGATTTTGTATCCACTATGCATTTATATATATCTAAATTTTGCTTGTTTCTTTTTTGTTCTCTTTAATTAACTCATTAGATGCATCTTCTCATTGAAATTTGCAAAAAATGTATTTTGAATTAAATTTTAGCGGTTTTTTTAGGTTTCCGAGTTTTCCCAAGTTTTTTTTTTAAAAATGGCCGATTTTTTCCTGAATAAACTATTAGGGGGCTTGGTGAGTTGTTGCTGAGTTCGAGTTTTCCAACTATGCATCTATGTTCAACTTTTCTTAAAAAAAACCAATAAAATGAGTTGACAGAAGATAATTTGACGTTAATGTCTCATGAAAGAATACAAACTCCAGAAGGAAAATTGGTCACAGGGGTCTTGACAACAGGTCCAATATGAGAATATTCAGGAGTAGAAGATGTTATCTTGAGCCTGGCCTTTTGTGTCGATAGTCCTATACAGCAACCTTACATTTGTTGCTCTTAAAAAACTAATTGATAAACACAATGATAACAGGAAGTAGCGACTGATTATGAGGTTCTAAAGGCATTTAAAGAACTTGAAGGTTAAACAATTAGGTTCTAGGCTCTGGATTTGCATTAGGATAAACCATGGCAACTTTACGATTAAGCCTCAATGTAAATAGGGAAAATCTGATCCAGTTTACAGGTAATGGGTCAAAGTGTACTACTGTAAGGCATTGTAAAACCTATGAGATAATCTGGAAAACAAATAGCTAAGGAGATAAAGCATATTGGCTATGGCTTTTTCTAGCAGCCCTAAGAGGCATGCCCATCAATTGTTATGGAAAATTTGAACCAACCTCCCAAATTATATGGATGAGATTAAGAAAGGCCTTTGAAGAAGAATTCAAGCTGCTTTGGTATAGCAATATAGAAAGCTATAATAGAAAACAAGGTAAAGTGAAATTAAGAGGTTATAATCATAAGCTCAAAGGGTTACTCATAAAGCTAGAAAAAGGAACATGTTAATGATCTAAAGAAAGATGGTTTATTGAAAGTCCTGTACCTCCATTAAAAAACAACCACCTGAAATTGGTGCTGCCATTGTCCTATCCAAACTGGCTGATAGTGAGAACAAATAAAGTTGCATCAATAAAAAAGGGCAAATTAACTCAACCGATTTGGTTTATTTGAAACAAGCATAGAATCACCCTAGCCAAACTGGCTGGTAGTGAGTGCAAATAATGTTGTGTCAATACCAAAATGGCAAACTAACCCCCCCCCGATTTTGGTTCATGCTATAGAGACAGAGGTTGAAATAAAATGGGACCCAAGAGTACTACCGTTGAAGAATCTATTGCAAACAAAGTACTTGGAAATGGAAGACTTCAATAGAATACCTTCCAGATTACTACAATGATGAATGATATTCATTGATAAACATATTTGACACAAACATAGACACATCATACGATTTCCATAAATATGAATATGAGCATTCTGTCAAACAGTTGGTTTGAAACTACAAGCAAATAAGTTATTACCTGGAATGAGATGTTCAAACCTCTGAGTGATATAATATGTTGAAGATGTCAACACCTCACTGCTGACCTGCCTGTTAATCATTGAATTTTTTTGTATGATATAGCAAGAATGAATATAAGTTAAAATTAAGGTTGCATGGGTATGCGTACCCACATCCCTAGGATGCGTACCCAAGTACCCGAGTACCGGGTACTCAATGCAGAGCATCATAGCTTTTATGATTTCTGATTTTGTTTCGGCTTTTTATTTGCATATCAGCTTGATGTTTATCAAGCTTAATTCGACATGTAATCAATTTGAAACTTTGATACAATACTGATTAATAGTAAACTTTATCACTGTTTAAGTCAAAATTTATCATGTGCAATAAATCATTGTTATACGATTTATGATCTTCTTGTTCATGTTCAAAATCTGCCTTCTCTATTATGCATCTAAACATTTAGCATGTATTATTATGACAAACATATTGCAAATCTGTACCTGAAAACAACACATTACATCTGCAAGCTTAATGACTATTCTTGTTTTGAAAAACCATTGTTATTACTCATATTTTAAGTGTTTCTATAAATTTTAATTTATATTTAAAAAAAACTGACATACCCAAGTACCCCCATCCCCTATTTTGAAAAATAGCCATAGCCGTAACCAACCCCCGTCCCCATACCTTAAGTACCGGGCACATGTATCCACTTACTGGCTTGTTGTTTCGGTTTTTTTTTTTTGTGTATCAGCTTGTTTGTTTATCAAGCTTGATTCAATATGTAATCAATTTGAAACTTTGATACAATACTGATTAACAGTAAACTTTATCACTGTTCAAGTCAGAAGTTTATCATTTACAGTGTGTCATTGTTTTATGATTTATGATCTTCTTGTTCATGTTTAAAGTCTGCCTTCTCTGTTATGCATCTAAACATTTAGTAATATTATCATTACAAAGTTACAAACATATTTCAAATCTGAAACTGAAAACAGTACATTTCATTTGCAAACTTTATCACTGCTCTTGTTTTGAAAAGCTATTGTCATGACTCATATTTTAAGATTTTCTATAAATATTAAAATATATTAAAAAATTGACATTCAAAATACATTAAAAAAATTGACATTCCCAAAGTACCCCCATACCCTATTTTGAAAAATAGCCGTACCCGTACCTGTACCCTAAGTATCCAAGTACACCCGTCCCCATGTAACCTTGGTTTGCATTAATGACCAATTGTACAACTGCTTAAGAATGGACAGTAGGCTGCAAGCCATAGTAAAAACACTGCAGTCCATAGAAATATATTATTGATGGCTAGCATCTGTCAATATTGCTTTAAAGTCAACTTATGCTATGGCAGTCATAAAGTTAACTCCTTTCAAAAGTATGGTTTGCTGATAATTTTTTTAAAGGTGATCAATGTTAAAAAATTCAATGATTTCTTTTTTCTTCCTTTTTGTGATCAGTACACAACACAGTCACCATAACCCAAAAATGAAAGCTTAACTGGTAACAACACAGAGAACAAAATACATTGAAATCACACACCGAACTGGAAACGTGGAAAATCTTTGCAAATATAAACACTGAAAACCAAAACCACAAATATCAGCTAAATCTGAAACTCAATCTGCAATTTTAGCACAATTGCAATTCCTGAATAAAACCATTAGAAAAGGAATAAAGGTTTTTATACCAAACCAATTGTTACTGCACACTGGTAAATCTTGGATGAAATTAGTTTGAAAACTAGCAAGGTTTTCATTTTCGAAGCTTTCAAATTTCTGAAGGAATTCTGCCCTTGGGAAATGGAGCTGATGAATGTGTGTTCATACTTCAGAAATGAAAATAACTCCAAAAACAATGTTGTCTTTTTCAATTTTTTTGTTTCCTTTAATAAAATAACATAAAGTGACCTTATGACTGCTTCTCAGCACCTTGAGCTGAGCAATTTTTTAATTGCACACTTAAAACACATTGTGAGATAATTATATATAAGTTATCATTTGATTTTACCTTTCCAATAGCTTTAATATTTTAATTATGTAATTCCCATTTAAAATAGGTCTTGCAAAGAAGATTAAATAAGCCAATTAATTTGTCTTAATAATTCCACCAATTCCTTAAGTTCATAGGACTTTAGTTCTTGACAAGTTGAGGCTATATTCGCATGAGGAACTGGCTATTATTGTTCGAATTTCTTTTTGAAAATATTAGCACTCCCCAAGAATTTTGGAATGTAATGTCCCTATTTTTGGTCAGCCTGCAGTTTAATTAGTTCCAGCTTTCTTGGAGGGTGCCGGCTTTTTGGAAATGGAATTCATTTGTTTGCATTGTGTTATGGGGATGAAGTGGAGTACACTAATGCTATTTTCTGTACTCTCCAAGCTTCTTGGAGAATATTCTAATTTTGGAAAGTATCATATATATTAAGTTGGATCTCCAGTGAGTTACTGAGTAGGTTGGTGTGTTAGAATTCACTCTCAGGTGATTATTGTATTTCTGCAATTTCTGGATATGTGGAAAATAATTTCAATAATTAAATATTTAAAATTTGTCAAAAGAGAACTTGTTTTAATTATTTAATAACTACGTACCCTGGGGACATGTCCCTTCCCGAAAAGCCAAGGTTTCTGAGACTGGGATGTCCCCAAGAAGGGGGACGGGTATGGGACGTCCCTTGCTGTCCCCATTTTGGCAAAAAGTGCAGGAGACATCCCTGGTACTTGGGGATGTTTGGGAAAGAAACAAGGGACAGCCGGCCGTCCCCGGTATGGAAAGAGGAATGATGAATGATGAAAAAACGACCACATTGTGGTTGTTATGGCATTTGTTTGGTTTTGCCTGTGAAGTTGGAGTGTGTTGCGACTTGCTTCATTTTAATATATTTTATTTTCTATGTTGAACACTTGAACATGATGAATGATGAAACTTTATGACAGCCCTCTAGCCTTTGGGCATATTTAGATTTCCAGATTTTTTTATGATATTGTTCACTGTTAAACTTATATTTAAATGTTTTTGTTCACATATTGATATGCATATTGACAATTGAGAACTGAAATCGGTTATTATTTATAGATTGCATTCAAATGGTGTATGTTAAGGTTCTATAATGTTTAAATGACATGCTTTGTGCTTAGTTTCATATGAATGACATGTATAGTTGCAAATTTCAGTGTATATTTGAAAATTTCCTTATAAGCCACCCCCTCCCCCCACCCCACCCTGTCCTCAAAATCGGCAAAAAAATTTGTTGTCCCAGAAACCTTTCTTGCCGTACGCTGCCGTCCCCATCCCAGAAACTCAGGGGAACACAGGTTAATAAGGTGAATTTGAGTAACTAAAGTGCTGGGAAAGTTTATCAATGAAATAAAATCACTTTATGGAACAAAAAGGAATTTTATTTTGAAGTGATTTTTGAAAAGTTCTTAAGAAAATTATAAAAGTGGCGAAAGAGGCTTTTGGTCATTCATTCTGGATTTTCATCTTTGGTGAAATTCTTGGTGGGAATTGGAGCTGTTGTGCTCTTTTTGAACTTTGGGACCTACGGTAGTGGGTCCATCCCCCGGCAACCTCCAGTTGCTGGTCTGGTTTGAACTGTGTTTTGGTTCTGTTCCACTCCTCTGTGGTTCCTACAGCCTGTGGGTCCGGGTCAGAGAAATCCAGGCAAACCTAAGCTGAATTTTGCCTCCAAATTTGTATTTTTTGGCATACTATTTGGTGTTGCTCTCTTCAATGGGTTTCTGAGATAAATATTTCAATTCTTGTGTGGAATTATAATACTGCAGCATGTTTTCCTTTTACTTTGATGAACAATTCTCTCTTCTCTAAGACTGCTATTTGAATTACTGTGATCACTGAATTCTGTTGATTTCAGAATTTGTACAGTGTTAGTTCTAAATTTGTAGTTCCATAGGATAGTTTTGTTCCTTTCACCACGTGAGAGTTGAGACTGAAATAAATCCAATAACAGAACCTCAAAAAGTAAATCGCTCATTCACTTACGAGCAGCATGGGTTAAACATTACATTGAAAAACTCCAGTTATGAGCCTTCCTATACAACATTCCCTACATACAAATGAGTGAGCAATTATGAATACTCAAAACTATAAGATGATAAGATGTGCTATGCGATATTTGCATGCTTGTTCATGAGGCTTATAGGAGCAATGTATTGTTTGTTTCCAGAATTTCATATTGCAAGTAACCTAGCAATCAATGATCCAGCTGCAGATGCCAAATAATAATTCCACAGAAGAATTGAATTATTTTTCTTTGTTATTTGACTATTAGCATAGCGGTGTAGTATAAACTTAATTACTGCTGCATATGTGGGTATTTTAAATTTTTGATTTTTATGTGTTTTTGTATGGATGAACCCAAAATGAATCCAATTTCCAAAAACATTTCTGACTGAACCATGTACCCAAACTCCAAAGCTGATTCTGACTGCGAACTGGAATGCTAACCGGCAACTTATCTTGGGACAGAAACACCTTCAGTAGAGATTGGTTTCAGCAGTGAAAGTTTGTCTTAGCTGATTGCAGGTGGAGTCAGTCAAATTTTATAAGTTTGCTGAATCAGATTTATGGGTATTGATTTTGTGTTGTAGGTTCAAGGATTTTTGATTTTTGTTGAGGATGTATTTTTGGGTCAAATTATTCACTGAAATGTCAAGTGTGCAATTATTAAAGGCAAATTTAAAATATTATGTATTTATTGCTGTTGAGTATCACTTCTAGCTGTAACATTAAAAGGATTAAAGGGGAGGTTTGTAGTGTCAAATTATTCACTGAAGTGTCAAGTGTGCAATGATTAAAGGAAAATTAAAAAATTATGTATTTATTGCTGTTGAGTATCACTTCTAGCTGTAACATTAAAAGGATTAAAGGGGAGGTTTGTAGTGTCAAATTATTCACTAAAGTGTCAAGTGTGCAATGATTAAAGGCAAATTTAACATATTATGTATTTACTATTTATTGTTGCCGAGTGTCACTTCTAGCTGTAAACATTAGAAGGATTAAAGGGTTTGTAGCATTTAAGATATGCTTAAAGGTTTTAGGAGAATCCAACATAGCTTCAAGGCTAGAAAAAAATCCTGGGAAAAGGAATAATTTATCTTGTGGTGGGCTCTTGTATGACTAAAACTCCAGTTTGCCTTTTTGAAGATTTCAATCAAGGAGAATAAAGCATATGAAAGGAAATCATCAGCACAGGGGATGGAAGTGCAGCACCATATGGGAAGTTGTGTAACTTTCAAAACTCAAAGTTGCCGAGCATTGAAGGGGTTGTAATGGTTTCAAGGATCTTTGTTGGCTGCCAAACTTTCTTAGAAAGGCCCAAGCCTTTAAAATTAGTTAGAGTTGAAGCCCAGCGATTGTGGGACACAAGGATCTTTTGTTAGTATTTTCTGCTTGCCACCTTATGCAAATGCCAATTTTGAATTCCTGAGTGTCATCTGCTATATTTGCATGCATGGGCATATTGAAGTGTTAGTTTTAAGAGTTTGGATGAGTGGAGGCAAGAATTTACATTTTGTGAAACTTTATGTTGATCACAGCCTTAAAACAAGGCCAGATCGAGGAAGAGCAAGTTATAGCACAATTTTGTTAGCAAGAATATAGTGCACACATTTATGAGAGCTGCAGGATTCTGACTTGGGAGTAGTTCCAAATCTTTTTTGTTAGGTGAATCCATGAACAGCTTTCCCATTTAGAGTGTTTGATTTTGTTGTTGAGAGGTCAAAAAGTCAAATATCTATTTTTTTCAACGGTGTGATAAAATCTTCCAATTTTCATTTTTGGTCATATAAATATGAAAGACAATTTCCTTGATACAATGCCTTAAGATTTCTATGGAGTTGTAATGATTTTTATATCACAATAAATGTTCCAAAACCACCAGAATAGATTATTATAACAATTACAGTCAGAAACTCTTAAAAGTGGTTTGCATACAAAACTATTTGACAATAACATTTCAGTGCATCTCTCATTGAATAATTGCAAAAACTTTGGTTTGAGAATTGAGGGAGGTTCTTACAAGAATGGATTAGAATAAGGACATTACATATAAAGCTAGAACAAGAGACAACAACAAAAACTAAAATAAATTGGGATCACTGTGCAATGATGTGGACTCAAAAACACTGAAGATACCATATGTCCAAAGAAAGAGGTTAGCATCAACATGATTGTTATAGAGACAATACGAAGTATTGGATTTTACTTTGTTTACTTGACCCTAAGCAAAGATGGCTATAGATTTGGGCCCAAATATAGAAAAATAAATACGTCATGAAACAAGAGCTTAAAATAGAGCACGCTGTGGATATGGAATGCCACTAAATCCAAATGCAAATGCAACTATGATAACAAATCAATTGCAGTGGAAATAATTTACTGCAAAGCAAATACTTCATAGTATTGTATCAATTGAACTAGTGGATTCATTACAAAGCATTCTTGAATCTCAACTACGATTTCTAGGAAGAATGAGATGGCACATGTTATGGCTGATTTAGAATTTGGAGATAATGAAGATTTCATAACTGAACTGATTGATAGTTAACATGTCTATAATAAATGCAGTCTCACAATGAATAGATGGCATTCATCATGGAGACTTGCATTTACACTCGCTTCTTGTTACACAACATACAGCATTTTGTTCTTTAATTTATGTATCTTTGATTGTTTATTATTTGTAGATTTTCTAGCTTCCCGTTATTTTACACCTATGTAGTTTCTCAGTTTTATTGATTTATGTTTCAATGTGTACTAACTGTGTCTGTTACTTTTCTGGTTTGAATATGCAGCATACAATAATGCCTATTCATCATCTTGTGAGTTTTGCTCTCAATCTTGTTAGTCGTGCTTTTGAGTTCCAGGTAAACTCTTATTAACCACTATATGTTTGATCTTTTCTGGAATTTTATGCATTATATAAGTTGCATCGTGTAGGTTCGTGTTCTCATATTGCACTGTTCTAAAACCTTGGTGGATAATTTGTATTCATCAGTGAGGCTTGCTTGGGTTTCGAAATATGTAATGCTGTGTTCCTTTATCTGGTTTGGCTCTTCCAGCAATCTCTTATTTTGTTTTTCCTGACGCAGGCCGATGCCTTTGCAAAGTCCCTTGGATATGGCGCTCCTCTCCGAGCAGGACTGATAAAATTGCAGGTAAGACCATTGTGGTTGAGCTAGTACTTTTGATTCTTAAATTCATGCTGCACTGTCTTTGAGATTTATCTGATTCCAAGTGGTATGCACAGGAGGAAAATTTGTCAGCTATGAACACTGATCCCTGGTACTCTGCATATCATTATTCTCACCCACCTCTTGTAGAGAGGCTTGCTGCACTTGATGAGTCTGATAAAAAAGAGAAATAGCAGCATTTTGTAAATTTTGTATTACTGATTACATCAGTTTGATTCATCTGTAACTGCGATCCATCCAGTTTTTCTTCCAGATTGGATGCCCATACATTTTGATGCTAATTTTGATGAACTGCAGAAGGCTTTTCGATGAAGAAAACATTATTTCTGTGGCTATGATAGCATTTTATAATTGTCTGTATTCAGTGTTTGCATATCAATGGAAGGTTATAATAGAATCAATGTTTTGGATAATGACTATGTCAATTCTTTCTTTGTCTATCTATTCTTGGACTAAGGTGGATGAATATTAGCATTTAAGTTTTGTTTTCAATCTGGTTAACTGCAACAGCTATACAGGCTTTGGGGATTTCATATACTATTTATGGTCAAAACTACTTTAGTTGTACTGTAAGTGGAATTTGACACCTCCCCAATACATGGAAACAATAATGCAAGCACAAAACATTGAGCATATGGTATCTTCTGCAAGTTGCACTTGAATACAATAATCTCAACATAGATATCTCATGGCATTTTTGTTTTATTGCCTGTTCTGTGTTTATTTATGGTTATTCTTGTCATTTTAACTTTTTAAGTTTTCATGTTGAGAAGCAATTGCTTTATATAGATGAAGTTTCTAAGAGAAAGAAGGCTAGTAGAAAGAAATTGACTGGTTAGAGTTGACTCATTTTATTTTAAATGTTGAAAAGGAGAGTTTTGATAACTATAATAGTGAAATTAGAATACCATGCCATTTCCTACTTTATCCTTGTTTCGAGGAAATGTCTTTATACATGTATATGACCATCTTGTGTAAAGTTTCGGTATGTCTTATATGCATGTGGACCTTTGCATTTGTTCAATAATCAATTCAATTGTATTGCATATGGATACTGTTTGCCCTCCTTGGAACATTTTTGTGGGCTTGGGGGCGAATGTTTTATTTGGATGATTGGGACGACTGCATTAAATGCCTTCAAATGCTAGCACATTACATCAAATTGTGCCAAATATGGTTTGAGTCAATTCATGGTGTGAAAGGTATATGGGGCTAGGTGGCTAAAAAATGAAACTGAACTTGAATATTGAATACACAGAATGATTCTGCAGCTCTGCAGTCAGAGATTTGTCCCTCTGCTTTTCTAAACTCAAGTTAAAAACTTTGGCTCTTGGGCTGATTCACCTTTCCCACCCTTAATCTGACTAAACACACATTTGGTACAATTTGATACTATTTGCTAGTATTTACAGATTTTCGGTGCAAATTGTTCAAATCACTTGAAAATCCACGTTCTCTCATCCCAGAGCATTGAAACAATTAATAGCATCAGATTTCATTTTAATGCTTTAAAAACGAGTATTTCCAAGGCTCTGCCTATTGTTTTTTGGTTGATCTCAAATTTTTGTCCTTCCAGTGACGAGTTTTTTAAGGTGTTTTTAGAATATCATTAATCCCCTGATTTCTAGAAAGAGCAAGGCAGGCGAGTATGAGATTGAAACTCTGTTGTGCACATGGAGGAATCCTTAATTAGAGGGGTCATCTTCGAACACAAACTTGTTCCCAACTTGACAGAACACATGTTCAATGCCAAATTTGAGACTTCATTTTCATTTAACTTTCCTATAGTGTAAGGTCAATGCAGAATTTGAGACATCGTTCTGTCAAAGGTTCTTATAGGGCATAGGCTCAATGCAAAAATATTACATATCTTTCTGATAGAGAGATTGGATTTACAGATTAGACTATATTTTAGAATCTTCTTCATTTTTCAGTTGGCAATCATTATGCAGTTAACAAGTGAACTAGTGCTCTTGGTTTTTTTTTTGTTTCCTATTTAATATAGAGAGGAAAACAGAGGTCACAACTAAAACATCATGTTCTCTGCTCGAGACAGTTTACCAGAATCAGTACGAACAAGAAGCCCCCTACCTATGGGTACAGGGTACCTATATATGTTTACCATCCCCCCAAAAATATTTACATATTATATATTTCAGTCTGATCATTACAAAACATAAGGACTATAAAACATTATACATCAGATTAATCACAGGGATATGATATTGTTAGTGACTTCAGCCTTATCTCAGTCATGCTCGAATAGGAGGTTGAACTGCAGGCCTGGTAGTGAATGGATCCTCCCAGCTAGGAACATTCTTGTCTCTTTCCTCCTGGATCTTTTTGTTCTTCTGACCAACATCTATCCCGTCATCCATTGCTTCAGAGCGGCTAACTCTTCTTGATTCAGCATCTTATTATATTTGTAATTATCATTGCACCTTATCGAACAAGAATAATGAATCTGTCTTTGAGAATATCAAGCACAGCAGAAACTTAGGTCATTATGCAAAAATGGGTGAGTTGAAAGGTAAGCTCAGTAAGACTCCTTTTTATTAGTAGGAGACATTTTTCCACAGCAAGTCAAATTGTGATATTGCTATCAGGATTTAACTGTGTAGTTTTTGAGTCAAACTCACCAACTCATGTTTCATAAGGAATGACTGATATAAATCCATCTCTTATGACAATAAACGGAACACATAGCACACATTGGATCTAAGTGATGCTCACAGTTTGACTTGCCATGGAAAAATGTATCCGAGTTATCAATTGATGAGCTTTAGGGGCTTTCTAGGTGATACTCATTGAGTCTAGGTGATACTCATGAAATATGAGTCAATGAGTTTTACTCAAAAACTACACAGTTAAATCTTCATTATCAATATCACAATTTGACTTGTGGAAAAATGTCTCCTACTTGTCAATTGATGAGCTTAAGGGGCTCTCTAATGATTGGTTTACAAGGCATAGTACTTGGTGAAGGTTTTGTAAATGGGGTTGCAAGCAGAGTGGGTTTAACCATGGAGGAAATTCCGTAGTTAAGCACACTTGAGCTGGAGTAGTACTGGGATGGGTGACCTCCAAGGAACTCCCAGTGCTTCACCCCTGTGAGCATTACCTAGTTCCAATGATTGTTAAGTGTTCCATTTATTGTCACGAGAGATGGATTCCTGTGACTCACTACTCATGAAACATGGGTCAATGAGTTTCACACAGTTAAATCCTGATAGCAATATCACAAGACTCTTTTTGCTGCCCTGAAATATTTCCTCATTTCTCATTTTCCAAAGATACAATAGATCTCATTAGAAAAGCAAACCAGAAATTGTTTGTCTCAAATCAAAAGCATCCACAAGACCAGTAAGAACTTCATGTCAATAAATGTCTGGTTTGTTTCTCCAAACACAAGGCTGACCAAGAAAGACGAGACTCTTTTAGCAAAAATGAAATCAAAGAAAAGATGATGGAAAGATTCAGTGCATCCACATAGAGCACATTACAGGTTCAAGACCAACGAGAGATAAAACAGATCAAGACCAATGAAAGATAAAATCATAAAACAGATCCAATAACATGTTTTTTAAGGAGAAGCATCCATCTAAAACACAATTTCCTTGGTTCAATAGGAGATTGCCAGTGAAAGTCAAAGTGAAAATGTCACCTAGAGCTCGGCCAATGAGGACTCGTCTTTATTAACCTTATCCAAAATCACATCCTTCTTTAGCATATTATAAATCTACTTAGTAGAAGCTTCCTTAAATAACTCACCATCCATCCATCCATCCATTTTACCTGCTGCAAAAAATTATCACAGTTGTATATCTTACCAGGGAACCAGTATCCCACAACTCCACTGATTGAAGTGAATTTTTTTTTCGAGAACGACGAATGTTAAACTTACAACTGATATCCTCCCAAGAGCCCAACTGGTTATCAATCAGAGTGTCCCCAACATGAACTATCCCCAGATCAACCCATCGGTTAGCAGAGCAAGATTGGGTAAGGGCAAGAGAGTTACCATCTAGACAGACACCCCACCATAAGGAACGATCAAGGTCAGAAAAAGAAGCGAGTCCTCCAATAGCATATTTGGAGCAAACGAGCTTCCTCACCTAAGACCGAGCTTTTTAAATAGTAAAAAATAATTTAGATCCAAAGACTTCAACATCAAAATCATCAAGAACAATGTCATGGATAGGTGTATCATTTCATCTTTTATCTTTGCAAATAGAAGCTTTTTGTATATTATTTCTAATAAGGACTTTCCACGGTTCACTACCTTGTAATGCGTTGAAAATCCATTTGGATGCCAGAGCAACATTATGAGCTTGAAGACCTTTCAACCGCCATTCTGTCTTGGTGTGCAACACCATTCCCACTTAACACAATGTCTTCTTTTTGGCTGCCCAAACTATTAGAACATAAAAAGTCTCTAAGAGTTCTTTCAAATTTATAAGTCTGGTAATTAGAGAAAAGCCAAGCAAAAGAGTAATATAAAGCATGAGAGGATGAGACTTCTCAAACAATTTTAGTATCTACTGACCAATGATAAAAGTTGAGTTTACAATTTTTTTTTTTCTTTTTTAAAGTTTTGAAAAAGCCAATCCTACATGTTCTTAGTAGAGGCTTCTACAACAAATGCAATGCCTAGATAGTAATAGTGTTGGGTTTAACCCAAGGCCATCTTTTTTCCTTAATCTAAATAAGATTGTTCTGAGACCATCCCATGATAGTGAATATGGAACAATTTTTGTTCTTGATGCCAAATAGAAAAATTGCAACCTGTCAAAATTTCCTTTAGAAAGCTCTAGATGGAGTGTTGTATCATCCACAAATTACATATTAATGAGAACTTTCTCTTTTGGTAGTGTGAGACACTTAATTGGGCGACCATCTTTGAGGCTCTAAGAATGTAATGCAGAGCATCAACAACAATGACAAACAAAGCAAGGGCTATAGGACACCATTGTCTAATTGATATTTTTAATTTGATTGGTTATGATTACTCATCATTGACATCAATAACGATGGAGGAATCTTTGAAAAGGATGGAAATCCATTTACAAAAACACCAAGGGAAACCAAATGCTTTCAACATACCAATAACAAAAGGCTATTCCAACCTATCATAAGCTTTTTCAGAATCAAGCAAGATCATGCTGACTTCTCGATCTATGGATTTTGCCCAATTTGTACCTTCCTAGGCTGTGATAGGATTCTCTAATATGTATCTCCCTCTAATAAATCCAGTTTGAGTCACTGACACAATCTTATTGAGGATAGAGGTTAATCTTCTTGCCAAAATGATATCTATTATTTTATAAGAGAGGTTCAAGTGTTATGGGTCTCCAACTATTCACTTGGGTTTTGTCTCCCACTTTAGGGATCAGTTTGACCACCCTTTTGCTAATGTTTTCCCCCAAAGAGTTGCTATCAAAAGTGTCTTCATTCAATTCCAGTAGTTCCTCGCCAATCCATTCCAGGTTCAGTTGAGAATTCTGATGGAAGTCCATCCAATCTTGGGGATTTCCCATTGGCCATAGATTTAATGGCAATTTCAATTTCATCTATGCTAATGCCTCTGTCTAAGATCTTTTCTTCTTCTTTTGTGATCTTGTTGGGGATGAGTTGAATACATTTTTTATGGGCCTCATCATTAGTCATACTCTCTTTAGGGGAAAAACCATCTTTATAAAAACTAAAGAATGTCTTCATTATATCTTCTTGAGTATGGTAGGTTTATCTTTTCTTTGGATTCAATTAAATTAAATAAATATTTGGATCCCCTATCGCCTTCGTTAAGCTGATTCATTTTCTCTAATTTTCTATCTTTGAATTTTGTAATTTTGTACCCTCTTTAATCTTCCTTGGTCATGATCAATTTCTTTTCCAAGTCCTTACCAATCTTTTAACCTTAATATTCTTCTCAATAGTATTAAGATTGGTTTGGAGAGTATTTTCCTCTTTGGATCTATCAATAGTTTTTTAACCAACAATTTCAAACATATTTCTCCATACATCTATAAAGTGATCCTACTTTTCTCTAGGTTTGCCATTGTTGCTGTAAACTTTGGATAAGAGTAATACATCTAACGACTTCCATGGTATTTGCATCCTCTAATAAAGAAACATTGAGTTCGAAGGGGTTCCTCCTCCTGATAATAGTGAGGGAGCATCTATATTAGATAAGGTGATACTGGCAAAAATAGAAGAATGGTATAACATACTAATAGGAAGGACCTTAACAGGGGGACGATCAATTGAATAAGCAAAGGAAAAGGCTGAAGCTTTTACATACATCTTGTCAAGTCCATAATAAACTCTTTTCTTATCAACTTGATTATTACACCAAACGAACCAAATATCTTTGCCTTTTTTTTCCCTACTGTCAGTGGGTCTATAAGATTGAATTTCTTTTTAAACTTGGACCAATATGTCCTCCACGTTTATCTTCTTTATGTTCCACCATGTTGAAATCTCCAATAAACATTGAGCCATGGGGATGTTAGCATGCAACCAGTCCCATAATTTTGCTCTATCTTTGTAATCAGTGGGGGTGTAGATGTTGCAAAGTCTAACTATCTTGCCATTAACAAAAGTTACCCAGTATGCCCTTTGATAAGGTGAAACTCCATCATTATTAGTTTTATCAGCTGCGCGAGGTCCGTTAAGGCTGTCAACTCTGCCTTTACCCTTATCATGTTTAGAATACAAACATTTATCTTGGTCCCTAATGAACTTTAGATTGGTGGAAGCTTGGAATCCAACAACCTTAATTTCTTGGAGGTAGATTGTGTCCTTTTTTCTTAAGGAGTTGCACCATTTCCTTACTAGACATTTCCTGTCTGCCATTGCTAGACCTCTAACATCCCAACTATGCACATTCATCATATTCATTGATAATTGGGATTTGGATTCTTATACAACCTGTTAACATATTCAAGCACTATTGGGTTCTTGTGTTTAGAATCACTTCCATTAGAATTGGACAATGAAGGTCTATATGAAGTTTTCCGTACTATTAGTAATCTAAAATTGTTCTCCATAATCAATATTCTCAACACCATTAGTACTTGGGTTAAGAATCTATCAAAATCTACGAAGGTGGGAGAAGGTGAGGTCTCACGGGAGGAAGGACTTTGAGCCAAAGAGGTTGTCTTGGAACTCCTAATCTTATCGACCCTAGAATTGATAATTTCCAAGGCTTTTTGTTGGGCATTTTTCTTGAGGGGAATAATAATTTGAGGTTTAGAAACATAAGGGGTGGACTTAGATTTGAGAACCAATTGGGGCTTGGGGTCGCTAGACTTGTGACTACTTGCAGGAATCAAATCATAATCAATCTTATACAATGGGTTGGCCAAAGTAACAAAATCGTACTAATAATGAACATTACCACATTCTTTCTTTTGATCACCAAAAAAAACATGATATCATTATTAACATGTACATAAGACTTATCAGCATTGGAATTATTTCCTCTACTATTAACATTGTTAATGTTAAATTCTTTTTGAGCATTCTTAATCGTTCTTAGTGTGCTCATTAATTTTACAATGAATACAAGCTCCAAAATTACCAAGAAGATTCAAGTCCCGTGATCAAAAGAACTGTCCTAATTCTACAGAAATTTTGCTAGGTACATCAATTTTTAGTTCAAGGGAAATCAAAACTCTGGCATTAATATGGGGTAAAGTCACTTTGGATTCTTCCACATGAAGAACTGACCCCCGGGATTTGAGAATTTGAGGTAAGAAGGGCCAGGATTTAGGTTGAAGATTCTTAATCTCCATCCACTTATGAGAAGACGTAGTGATGATTTTCTAATCTCCATCCAACATTCCAGAAGCTTTATATCTCGGAATATAGGCAAAATGGCCCCTATTGTCTACTCTTCCCACTCGACAGAGGCTTTCAGAGCTTCTTTGGGGCTATTAGAACATGGCTTCCATGTGAGTATTGTGTGTTCAAATGGGTTTAAGTCTTCCTAATCTGTCGATGTGGCTGCTGTAGTGAATGCTTCTGCGGCTGGGGGTGCCATTGGTGGGGAGGGCTCTTCTGCTATGACGCTGCCCAGTATGGGTCTTCCGCTGGTTAAGGACATGGTCTTTCTTGTGGAGAGTTACGTTGGCTTCGCAAGAGCTTATGTGGCTGGCGTGGGGTTAGGATAAGGCTGAATCCGCTAATGGTTCTAAGATGTCGATTTATCAAGTTGGAGTTTTGGCTGCTAAGAATGGGCTTTCATATGCCCAAACTTTAAGTTGTGGCGGATGTTCAACGGTTGTCCCAAGAAGGGAAGAGTCTAAAGTTAAATCTATCTCTCGTAATTATAATTATGGTAGAGTAATAAGACATTTTCTTATTATCTCTAGTTTGCTTAAGTTAAAAATTAGCCATATAATACTTAATTCTTCTATTATTTTTATCATGTAATCTAGCTTAATTATCTTTTAGTCTTTTGATCTTTGATCTCTCTTTGTAAAATTCATTCATTCATTCAATGCAATTGCGATTTATCTTTTGCATATCAAAAATGTCTCATCTTCTGTGGATCTCTGAATTCAAGCCTCCATAGCTTTGCTTCTCTCTTTCAGTGACAAGTGTTTGTATGTAAGTGATTCTTGAGAGCTGTGGGTTGAACTTTTCTCAACTCCAAACTTTCATGCCCCTGTTCTCTTTATGAGATGTTTGGTTCCATTTTTTAGATTTGAGTTTTTCTAGAGAGGATTTTATATTGAATCTGGGGGTGCCATTGGTGGGGAGGGCTCTTTTGCTATGCCACTGCCCAGTATGGGTCTTCTGCTAAGGACATAGTCTTTCTTGTGGAGAGTTATGTTGGCTTCACAAGAGCTTATGTGGTTGGTGTGGAGTAGGAGAAGTGTAAATCCGCTAATGATTCTAAGCTGTCGATTTATCAAGTTGGAGTTTTGGCTGCTAAGAATGGGCTTTCATATGCCCAAACTTTAAATTTGTAGCGGATGTTCAACGGTTGTCCCAAGAAGGAAAGAGTTTAAATTTTAAACTATCTCTAGTAATTATAATTACCTTACTAATAAGATATTTTCTTATTATATCTAGTTTGCTTAAGTTAAATAGTAGACATATAATACTTAATTCTTTTATTATTTTTATCATGCAACCTAGTTTAATTATCTTTTAGGCTTTTGATCTCCTTCATAAAGATTGATTGATCTCTCTTTGTAACATTCATTCATTCATTCAATGCAATTGCAATTTATTTTTTCCACGTCAAGAATTTCTCATCTTCTGTGGATCTCTAAATTCAAGCCTCTAGCTTCCTCTTTCGGTGACAAGTGTTTGTATGTAAGTGACTCTTGGGAGTTGTGGGTTGAGCTTTTCTCAACTCCAAACTTTCATGCCCCTGTTCTCTTTATGAGAGGTTTGGTTTCATTTTGGGTCACCCTGAGCCCAAGGAGACATCACTGTTGTGCTCAAAGTGATTGAAAACTCCTATTTTCATATAAAATTTGTTCATTTTAAACAAAGTTGCAATTTGTGGAAAAATATTTTTGCACCCAGGCCATATGACTCAGATATGCAAATCAAGACGCCGATATATTTATTTTATTTCTTACAATTTTTATTTTATTTTTTTATATATTGCACTTTGTCAAAAATACATGTTTTTAAATTAAAATCTTGCATTGGTTTAGGAGGGATGCCTTTTTAAAAAAAAGGAAGAGAGCCCATGAAAAAATGGGCGACACTTTTTCTTAGAAAGTGCATGCTTGGTACATGAGGTGAACGAATGTGTAGTGTCAACCTCATACGGCCCCATCACATGCAAATGTCACCCCTCTTGGGCATACCTATTGTCAGGGAGTCTTGAGAGACGTAGAGAAAAACCTTGGGACCAACCTGTTTGGGAAGTTGCCAGCGTTGGTTATGGGAGCCCGTGCTTCGATCTGGTAGGTCCTTTTGATCTACACACCTTTTGGTCGACCTTTTTTGCGGAAGCTCCATCTTTGTTGAGCATTGCTTTTCTCAGTCCTCCACCTTCAATTTTAGCTCCACACTACCACAGGTGCCCATATAGATGGTGGGGCCCACCTTCTATTTGACAAGCCACACATGTGCCTAAGCTGTGGGTTGATATTTAAGCCCCCTCTTTGGGCTGCGTACCTGCTTTTGCGCTCGTGTGTTAGTCGTTGCAGCCTTGACGGGCCCTGCGCCACGTGGCACCACCTTATCTGTGGGCCTACGCATTTACCAACCTGTACTATGTACCAAGGTGACCTTTTTAAGGTCTTGCACTACATACCAACCCCTTCTAGGCATTTTTTCCTCCTTTCCAGGCGGTTTGAGTCCTTTGTTGGGCACAAACTATGCATGGTTTCAACAGATTCCTGGGTAGCAATGGGGTTTTGTGGTGACAGGCAATGGTCCCTGGATTTGCAAGTTGTTTCAACCTTATTAGTGGGTGGTTTTTTGCATGTTTTGTTGGTATTTTTGGCATTTTTAAAAACATGCATGTGATTGTTTTGGCTCTTACATATTTTCTCACATACTACAACCCATTGGCCACCATTTTTTTTTGGCTCCAGCTCCGTGTTTTTTCCTGACATTATTTTTGGTTACATCGTGATATTTTTTTGCATATTGTTTTTTGTGGCGAGATGGATTTTTTCCGGTGCCATAGATTTTTCGGCGAATTGAGAAAATTTATGACGATTTTTTTTGGATTTTTTTGTCAAACTGACCATTTGATTGTCAAATTTGGGCTTGTCACTTGCTAGCGTCAATGCCTGCATCATCACACTTGTTTTCCTTTCTAGCTCAGTTTGGAGATACCAATGGTTTTTTGGTCATATCTCAGGCATACAAACTCTGTTTTCTGCAGATGAGATATCATTGGAAAGATGGTTATGAGCCCATTACAATGTTATAGTTTCCATTTTGATGTTTTTTTGTTGACATTTGTTGTCGTCAAAGTAGGGGTTTTATTTTGCACTTTGGGAGACATATCTTGAGCATGTGATCTTCGATTCAACCATCACCATTTGACACTTGAATACTTTTGGAGACATATCTTTCCTACATCTTATTTAATTTTTTACATTTTTGCACTTTGGTGGACATCTTGTTTGTTTTAGGTATAAGGATCATTTTTTGTTGCTTCGGATGACTCGTCATGGGTTGTACTATATGTTGTATCAACCTAATGTCTCTTCTAGTCTTTATAGACATCTATTGTATGCATTTATACAAATAGACTAAGATAATGTGCCATATTGCATCTATTTTTCACTTAAGTTGTTTTCTTTGTTTTGCTGTCTGATTCAAGCAGTGTTATCTAAGGACACACATACAAATTACTTTATTCTTGGGATTCACCATATCTCCTACCTTATTGTACATGAAATACTTTGATTAAGTGCCATGGGGGATTGATGTTTTGCCTTTGTTTGTCATCTATCTTTGTCCAATAAGTGTCCATTTCATGAAATTAGCCTCATGCCATGTCTGAGATTGATCATCTCATATACTATTATGTATTCTTTTGTGCATCTTGATCGTGGTTCCTTGACATGCAATTCTTAATGGCCCACTTGTTTATTTTCCTATCACCTCACCCTTGTTTACATTAAGGGGGTTATCATGTTCATTCTTCTACTTCCTTGGTCCAATGGAGCGAGTTATGCATTAAGTATTTATTCTTATGTACTAGGCATATGCAATGGCTGGTTATTTGTGAATTTTGGTGAGATGGATCATTTACCATATGGACACTTTTCTTTTTGTTCTTACTTTGCTTGTAGCCTTCCATGTTCGATTGATCAACTCTTCAGGCTTTGGTGTTTTATGTCATTTGTATTTTCAAGTTTAGTTGTTTGCCTTTGTGTGCCTTTTGATTAGAGTAGTGTCACCTGATGACACTTGTGCAAATTATAATCTTCTCTACTTGGCCAGGTTCTATTCTACTGGAGGTTGTTTAGATTAGTAGTTACTTTTTGATAGAGTTTTGTAACTTCTACACGCTTTAGTGGTGTCATTCATGATCATCCTTTTGTTCCTATCTTCTGGAACATTCTCTTGTTTGGAGGCTTCTGTAGTCCTTCACTAATTATTTTAGCATCATTTCCATCTCTTCTTAGAGTAGGGTTTTTTCCATGTAGTTTTCTCTATTTCTCCTCTTTATAGAGATTTGGTTGTGATTGGGTACCTCATCAGGCCTTGTTGTTGGAACCCAAATTTACCTTAAGTAGTAGTTTCTAAGTTTTTAGTTACTCTCTAAGTTAATTTTAAGGAGGAGGGGGGAGGGTGTTAGAGTAATAAGATGTTTTCTTAGCCTAAACTTTAGGCATATAATAATTAATTCTTTTATTAATTATTATCATGCAACCTAAGTTAATTACCTTTTAGGGTTTTGATGTCCTTCATAAGGATTGATCTCTCTTTGTAACATTCATTCATTTAATACAATTGCAATAGAATGTATCATCTTTTGTGGATCTCTGAATTCGAGCCTCCATTGCTTTGTTGAGCTCTCACACTGTGTGTGTGTGTGTGTGTGGATGCAAGTGATTCTTGGGAGCTATTGGTTGAGCTTTCCTCAACTTCAAGAATTCATCCTCTTCTTTTAGATCTAGAAGAAGAATCACTATTAGATATTGAGCAGAGAAATGAAGCCCTTGTGGAGGATGTTGTTATTTATAGATTTAGGTGTTTTTGGCCAACTCTCTCTGGGCTTCACGAATGGATACCCAAACATTGGGAGCCATATATTACATATACTGTTCATATTTTTCCCTTGAATAAAGGGCTTTTTGTGGCCAGATTTGACAATTTGAAGGATTAGAAGGTCATTCTTTGTGATTATTTTTTTACATGGAAAATTCACTTTCCTTTGATGGTTGAACCCTGATACTAGGAATTTAATACAACTTCTAAATCTTTTTGAAAGATGCCAATTTGGGTTAGGAATTCTAACCTTCCCTCGCATCTCTGGATAGATTTTATTCTTGAAGAAGTGGGCGAGGCTTTAGGAGATTATTTTATGGTAAGCAAGGAATCTTCTAATCTCTTTCACTCTACCTATGCATTTATTTTGGTTGAGACTTAGTTGAGATCAAACTTTTTTCTCTTAAGGGCTCTAGGATCCATACCCTTGATTAGGAAGGTTTTCCTTTTAGATGTAGAAAATGTTTTAAAAAAGGTCATGTGGCGACAAAGTTTGATTTCAAACGAGTTGAATCTAAGAAGTTCTCTTCATGGTGGAAGAGATATTATTCGCTACATTATATGGTGGTTAAGAGCTCCTTTCAAGAGGAGGTGAAGCATTAAGAAGGTGAATTAGACTAGGTATAGAGAACTTTAGAATGGGGTGAACTTCCTACTTTTATTTCTTCTAGAAATGGCAATGGTTGTTGATGCCGCTAGTTTGGAAGAATTGGTTTTAGTTGTGGAGAAAACTCCCCACCATAACTACTATTGCTAGCAATGTCTAGTATGATGTTGTAGTGACTCCTATCGTTGGTTATATCCAACAAAATTCTCATGTCATTCCTCTGCTGGAGAGCTCCAATGATAGTCTTGCCCATAACTCTCTTGTTAGCTCATTTGTTATTGGTGCTTGTCCTGTTCCTATCTTGGGGTCTCACGTTTTGGTTTTTTATGATTGGCAAGATAAGGCTTCTATGGTGGAGGAGGGGTGGACCCCGGTTATTGGAAAAGACCATATGAAGTCCCCTCCTCATTTAAACATGACTCAAAGCTCCCAAAATAAGGGAGGCAAAGGAAAAATCTAGTTTTTCCTTGTGTCTTCCAGTTTGTGGGTTCTTGGCTTCAAAACCCAATGGGGCAGTTTGAGTTTTCTTTTTATTTTACTATACTACTTACTTCTTTTGTTGTTGAATAGTGTTGTCCTTTGCACTCTTCCTCTGGTCTGTCTTGGGCTGTTAGTTAGTGATTAGTGTTGGAAACAATTTGCTTGGGGTTTTCATGGAATATCTTTATGCTCTGAAGTTGTAAAGGGTTTTAGGTCCCTTCAAAACCTAATTTTACATTAATCCAAAGAAAAATCCATAAGCTTTTTTTTAAAGCTCGTTCTTGCATACAATTTTTTTTGAAAAAAAGCAAAAAACAAAAAGGCCTTTTTGAATGATACAAATAAAACTTGAATATATTCCAATTTTTTTTCCTCCACACATTATTCAACCAATCATCAAGGAACTTTCTAGTAGACATAAATTTATTGTCCATGCAAATGAAGAAAATGGCAATATGTTTTGACCTATATTGTTTTGTTCTAATTGTCCTTGTCATATCTTTGTTGGGAGATGGAAACACTATTTTAAGAGAAGCAAAATGAATCTTACCCTCTTTTCCCCCTTTGGGATCTACAACTTGAAGGTTGCAATTGTCTCCCACTTTACATTCGTTTGGTTTGGCTCCCAGTTCTCCAATTGGTTTCAAGCTTGCACTTCTAGTGAATCTTCCATTAAATTTTGTAGAGGAAGGACAAATTGGGGTCGAGAGTCTGCAAGAATAGACTTATATGATGGTTTCTCTTGAGAACCCTGATCTCCACCAACAGTCTTCTCTAGAAAACTAACATTCTCCTTATCAACACTTTCCACATTACTCTCTTGATTGTTTGCCTCATTAATATCTTTCATTAATAGAAAATCAAGGTGAAATCTTGAAAGGTTGAGCCCCAAATGAGATTAATCACATAGACAATACCACACACACAAGTGAACCAAAGGGAATTTATGGCACAACAAGACATCAACAAGCACTACAAAGTGTTAGAGACTGCATAAAAGAAAACAAAAGTAACAAAGAGTTAAATCAAATAAATGCATAAACAAGGGGTAAACACTAGCGATGAGTGGGTATCAATTTAGAGGAAGTAATGTGGTCCCCTCACAAATTGACCACTTGCAGAATGCTCGTCCTTTTTTCACTCAACCCCCTTGGCTTTTACTTTCGAAAATTTTCCTCTTGCAAATTACTTGATTTTAAATATAGGTTTTCTTACTAACAATGAGAGGCATTCCATGATGGTAGTAAGGTATGGAATGCAATGATGTGTCTTTTGCTTAAGTTTGATAGTCACTTGTAAGTCACAATATTAATATTTAAACATAATATTTTTATAATAAGAAACACAATTATTTTTTTATCTATAGTGGAAAAGATAGTTTTGATATAAAATAGGTTCCAATTAAATAAGCTAGCTCCATACTAATATCTCTAATTTTTTTGATAGGTGTATTGAGTAATTGATATAGTTTCTATTAGGTTTACCATAGTATGTATTGATATTCACAGTTTAGTTTTGGACTCGTTATTTTTCTTTGGATGTTTTATCTTTTTTTGAGTATTTTTATCTTGTGATATTCACATTATGATTTTTACTTTTATTCATTTCTCTTAGATAGCTTTCGTCAAAGGTTCTAGTAGAGCATAGGTTTAATGCAAAAATGTTGGATATATTTATGATAGAGACATTGCATTTCCTAATTATAATTTATATTTTAGAGCCTTCTTCATTTTTCTATTGGCAATCATTATGCACTTGAGTAGTGCCCTTGGCTTTGACTTTTGAAATTCCCCCTCTTGCAAATTACTTGGTTATTAATAAAGGATTTCTTAGTAATGACGATACATTCAACAATGGTACTAACTATGGAGTGTAATGACATGTGTCTTTTACTTGTATCTAATACTCATTATGTAGGAGTCATAATACTAATATTTAATAATAAGCAACACATTTTTTCTTTCTATTTACTGAAAAGAAAGTTTTAATGTAAAATTATCTCCAATTAAATAAAATAGTTCCATACAGATATATCTATTTTTTTTTAAAATAAGTGTATTAAGTAATTTGTATGGTTTCTTTTAGGTTTTCTATAGTATGTATTGATATTCATATTTCACTATTGGACTGTATTATTTTTCTTTTAGACTGTTTTGTCATTCTTTGAGTATTTCTCCCAAGTATCTTTTAATATCCACATTCTAATTTTGAGTGTTATTTCAATGCTCTTAGATTTATTTTTTATTAGGAGTTTTGAACTTCATTTGTGAAATCATTTTTACCTATTCTACTTAACCTCATCACTATATTGTAGTCCAATTTTTGAATTTGATATAGATGTACATGTTTTATTTTGTAATATAAGTACATATATGGACATTAATCTTGACATCTTTTATATATGTTACCCAAGAGAGCTAGGCTATATCATGGTCTAAGTAATCAAGATTACGATCTATTCCAATATGATGAGAGCAGTGAAGAGGGAGCATGAGGATCATTTAAAGGAACATGATCTTGCATGGGGCTAATTTCGGAAAATGCAAATTATCCTATGGTTGGATGATATGACTCATCATGTGTTAATTGGTGTACACTCACAACGTTCTAAATTGTAACTAATACAATTTTGGTCCTTTGCTAGACTTATTTTAATGTCAAGGCTTCCATACATTAATTGGTCTTCTTCCTATACATTTAATTGATTAATATTTAAATATTTATCTATTTGTCAAATTTAATTAAATATTTTAATGGTAATTAATTAATTAAAATATATACCATTTTATTAATTCAATGTAATCAAATCTCTAAAAGAACCCCTAAACCATGGGCATGTCCAACTTATTATTATTTGAATAATTCCTCTCTTCTTATATACCCAGGCCCTACATAAACAATGGTAGCATTTTCCATTTTTTCAATTCCGAACCCAATGTCATGCATTTTCTAGATACTTTTTTCTTTTGGCTCCTGAATAAAGTTTCAACTCTTTTTTACTTGAAATAGAGTGCTTGATAAGGAAGGAGGTGAAATTTGGTTGCTGGTTTCCAAATTTAAAATGGAGAAAACTCTTATGGGATATTCAAATATCCATTGATGCTCTTCAATTTTTGAGTCTCAAAAGGATTAGAGGTATGAAAATAAGCTTACTTCCCTCATTTTGACATTCATCAACCAATAATTCATCCACCACAATCTTGACAACCCATTAATTCAAGCAACATTCATGAGATCAAGCATTCAATTAAAGGCAGTATACTCACATCGATATTCAAGCATGGAAGACAAGGAGTGAAATCTATATTCAAGGCCTTTGTGATGGTATCTGAGATCTTCCTATTTGGGATCCAAGTACAAGATGCCATTGCAAGCATCTTCATGGGAATTTGTACACTTGTAAAGGTATAATATTTCATTCAAGTCTGCACTATTAATAACACACTATTCCTTAATGCAATTCCAACCTAAATTCAAGGTTGATTTCTAAACTAGGGTTTGACCACAAAAAACCAAATTTTCACAATAATTTTATTTTTTTTGTGTGTGGATGACATGTGGTTAAGATTCGAGATCAACTACAAGGAAATTTGACATTATGCTATAGTTTATACAACTTCACCATGATTAGGGTACATCCTACAGTCTTAAGGGAGCTAGGTGGCCTTGAAAACTCCATGTTAGATTAAGATTTGAGTTATATGTTACTCTCTATTTTTCTTTTCCAAAATTAGTGTCTTAATCGATTTTTTGTCCATGATTTGTCTACATGATCAAATTACCCTAGTTTTTTCCTACATCTTGCATTTTAACTTTCCATCTTTGCATAGTCAACTATCAACTCAAATGGAGGAAAATAATTTGCATAAACTTAATTCTTCAGTATCCTTGAGCCTAACAAATCATATTCATCTCTAATATGGTATGAAAGAAAATTTATGGTGCACGGTTCCTCATTTGATTATTCATCCCAATGACTGCCCCTTGCATCTATTGAGTTTAATTACAACCCTATAGATTAAATATCTTACAAGTTGTTAGTGGTAGAATTATTTTATTCATTGTTAGTAGTGCATCTATCTTTACCTATATATATACTTTAGCATCTTCCTCTATTATGGCCACCATCACTATTATTAGTTTCCTTCTATCCTATATTTTTCTATCCACCTTACCAACTTAATATGTGCTTCCTTGTAACTTTAATTTGACTTAGAGTTATTAAATAAATTTATATGAGGCTTAGAGTAATTTTGTCAACTTATTATTATTTTTGAGTTCATATTTAGTGCATTACATCCAAGAAAATACGTGTCTAACACTTTTTCTTCTTTCAAAGTGTCTACACGTGAAAGCTACAAATCTAAATTATTGGCACACATGTATTCAAACATGGGTCTTTATCTCTAGATGCCTTTTACCTTTCCAACTGTTAGAAGTCAAAACAACTTTTTGAAGTGTTTTAATATCGAAAAAGTTGTGAATCAAGTTGCTAAGCAAATTATTTTGGGGAATTTGCTAAGATTCGTGAATCTATGGACAATGTGCCACAAAGTTATAATCTACTTACACTTCCTCTTGTTCATCCATTAAATTTTGATAGAGTTCTTCTAGATTCAAATATTGATCTAACATTCAACAATAATCATTGTGTCACAAGGTATTTTACTCTAACTTGTATACTACATCATAGTGAGAATTTGAATTTTATTTTTGGGCATATTTGTTTGCCGCATTATGCTTGAACTCCTATTATGGGATTGTCACCATGTTCTCATGTTTAGTGGATTGGCCTTGGATGTATTATTTAATTCTAGTTTGATTATGTAGTAGGAATGAATAAAGCACATTCCAGTTACTTAATACCATGGTCTAAACCTTGGGTTTTAGGTTGGATTTCTAGTTAGTGTGTCTAGCTAGTTATAGCTAGAGATTGTTTCACTTTATGGTTATTTTTCCTTTTTGATCTTTGTGATTGAGTGAAAATTGTGAGTCCTAGGACCATCTAGGTATTTGTGCCCTTGGTAAATAGGCCAATAGAGAGTACATGTGCTTTCTTGTATTACTCTCATTTCTTGGCTTGTATTTGTAGCCATGTATTTTGTATTGTTAATGATTATCTTTATGATGGTTGAGACTACATCTCCCAACATGATTGAGTCATGATAACAAGGTCTATGTGACTCATACTCTTGGTCTAAGATTGGTCGAGATCATTTTACTTCATCTCCTCATGTTTTATGGTTTATAGCCATTGCTCTTGTATTTGTTTTTTTATGCTTTTGGACTTTGACAACCATCCTTGTTGTGATGTGAAGCCTAATCAGATCCAAAGGTTAATTTTTTCCCATTTTATTTGACATAGTTCCTCCTCCCCCCCCCACAAGGGGCAAAGCCCTAGGCACTCTTTGTCACAGTACAAGGTGGGGTTGAGGTGCAATGCCCTCGCAAATATTTTCGAGGGCAGTGCCCCCAAAAGATCAACCAAATTTATCATTGTAAAAGGTGTTGACTCTTATTTTTCTATTGGATGCATTATTCTAGCCCAATTTTTTAAGTGGCAAAAATTGTATAAAATGGCTTAGGGTTAGGGATTTTATAATAAATGATGAGATTGTAGCTTCTTGTGGCCGTATTGAGCTATAAGGGATTACATATTGTAATAAGATTGTAATCACCAGATAATAAGACTATTGAACTCACTTTTTAGTGGACGTAGCCGAGAGATTGGATGAACCGCATTAAATCTTTGTGTCTTGTGTTCTCTTATGTGCGATTTATTATTTTCTGATATTGGTTATATTTTCATGTAATTGTTATTTTTGTCTCATTAATCCTATTAATCCTCATGTTTTAGTGAGATATTTGTTGGGTTTAATGGGAACCCATGCTCTTGGAAAAGTGGAAAAGTTAAATACTATAGTACTGGTATCTATAATATAGTTTTTGAGCTTTATGCCTATAATTTTGTGAGAGTTGATAACCTTCCCATTGTTCTTTGACTAATTGTTCATACTTATGTTATATACACCCTTTCTATAGACCAAGTAGCAAGTGCATATTATGATCTTGTACTTAATAGATATTGAGCGGGAAAGGTATGGTTTATCATGTCCTTGGTTAAGAAAAGTCTTTATTCATGTCCTTAGTGTAGATTAAGTGGACACACTTATTTTTATTGTCTCCTTTGTGATGTTGAGAAGTAAGGCTAGGTGCATGTAGATATGGGAAATATATCCTTACATAGCTCCTATTCCGTAAGTGGTAGGTATAAGAAAAATAAATTAGTTCTTAAAAAGTCATGTAATATAATAAATGAAGTGGGAGCAATAATTTGGAAACTTTAGACTAATTGACTCATTAGGGTAGTGGAAACTATTATAACTAGGAATGGCATGAGTAACCTATCTAGGTTGTAGATGGTACTTGACTTCCTAGATATCAAACTTGACCTATGTGGTATCATATCCCCATATTTCATACATGACCTATGTGGGTATGGATAATCCTTATGCTTAGTACTCTCTTGCATAGGTCCACTAATTTTGAGTAGCACCCTAGTGTACTGCAATTTTAGTTGCCTTGTATATGTATTTCATCATGGATACTTTTTTGCATGTTGAGTATCCTTCATGTTTTTATGATTATCTACATTTGTATACATTTATTGATGTGAGTATGTACTTACATTCCCTTGTATGCTTGATTCAATGTTTGGTCCATATGACTACCTTTGTGAGCATGGTGGTGTGAGCCTGAAGGTTCAACATGGTCAAGTGACATGACAATGGAGTGTGTCAATATTATTTTGGTTGAGTGGTTCTAGTAGTTTGGGAACCCTTGCACTTATGTCATTGGTGTCATGTGTATTGAAAATATAAGGCTATTCATTCCATGTTTGAACCTACATTGTAAGGATTCCTTGGCAATGCATTATGAAATTCCTCCTAATTAAGACTCTCCTCTTGGAAGTATAATTTTGTACAATGATTGGGTATCTCTATATTTACACCCTCTTTTGTAGGAGAAGAAAAGACTTCTTCAATTGAATCTAAGAAAAGCAAGTCTCTTTCTTAATCTAATAAAATTTCACCCCTTCTTGATCAACTTAGTGATAAATTTGTTGCCTCTTGGACTTGTAATGAGTTTTTTAAGACTTGATAAACCCAATTCTTATGAAATAGTGATCTATGGGGTTCTTTTATCTCTTTTCAACATGGCCTCTCATTATAGTCCTAGTTATCATGTATAAGCTAAACATGGTTTTAGTGGTAATGGATGTGGTGATCATGAAAAAGGAATTCAAGTTACTTTAGGAAATTATGGTAATGAACATTATATTTGACTTGGATATAATCCTTTCAAATCTTCTAAGGAATCTAAAAAAAATTCTCTTAAAGTTTGTGAACATTATCCTTTATTTTGAAGCTCTATTTATTCTCAACCCTCATTTTATAGATGTTGATTTAATTTGTAACATACCTACTCTTTATGATTTCAATATAGATGACTCCTTGGCCAAGTTCTCAGGATCTTATGATCATATTCCTCCTTATCATCATTATCATGGCTCTCCCTATTCTCTAAATGAAAAACCTTACATTGATGAAGAAAATAATGTACAAAAGATAAGGAACATTTTGATAATCGAAACCATTAATGTGAAAATGGATCCTTAAAATAAAGAGACAATGGTTAAATTAGAGGTTTTTAAAATAATAATGAACACCACTCACTTTCTACTCTCCTTGAATTTTTGAATATATTATCTTGGACATACTTTGATATATTTGGAATCAATTTTAGCCATAATATTTTTCTCTTGGTAATAAATTTTTATTTTATTAATAGATAAAAGAGCATCACATTTTTTAGATAGAAAAATTACTTCACTAGCTTTGAACTTGCATCAATTATTATTCAATCAAAAACAACCCAACCCTAAAAGACCTTCTTTGGCTATTATAGAGAAACCCTACCCCATGAACCCTTCCTCCATCATTACATTATGATTTTACAATTCAAACCAATACAATGCCATCAAAACTGGTCTTTCATACATGCCCTTATCAACCCCCAAACTAGAACATGGACCATGTTGTGATTAAAAAAAAAAGGGGAATTTAAAGTTATCTCATAAAAGAAAGTTGTGCCTTCAAAAAAACCATACCATTACTTAAGAACTTCCTTACCTAACCAAATCAAAATTTTACAATGTTTATACAAAATCTACAACAACTAAGATTCAACCAAACCCAATTCTCAGAGAACAAAACTCATACCAAAAAAGGGAAGTAGAGGAACACATAAAATTAAATGAAGGGATCATGGAACAAAGCCATTAATTCTTTCTCAAAACATCACATTAATATAGACTTCTAAAAAATATCCTTCTCTATGTTTTCCTTTGCCTATGCATGCACTAGCTCTTCCAGTTTCTCTTTATCTTTAGCTATCCAGCCCACCCTAGCCTTAATTTTCTCAATGTCCCCATCAAAAATTTGTCTCATTGCTAATATTTTGAGGTCATACCAACCTTTCCTAGCCTCCCTAAATCTTTTGTTCCTGAACTCCTCTTCAAAATGCCACCCAAATGGTGTGTAGTTTGTCCCCAAAATCTTCTCCAATCTAATCTATTTGTTTCTCAATTATATCCCAATTCCCAGTATTGAATCTTCAAGAATTTCATCCGTACCTTGTAGAGCCTTAGTAATTTTTACCATCATGAACTCACAATTTCCTTGCCTTCTTAAGTTGTAAAGCCCATGTTGTGATCATTGAGTAAATGTTAGTGTTTATTTGATGACAATTTTCTACTTAGTAAAAAAATCACCCAATAGTATGTCAACTACCATGGTGACTCTATGATGGATAAAATTAAACATTTTCCCCATTCTCACCTTTTTAATTTTCCCATGAAATAGATTTTGTTGTTTAAAATAGGTGAGTGTGAATGTCATTTCCATCTCTCCTCAAACCAAATCAATTCTTTACTATTTTTCGATACAAATTGCAAATTATTTTTGATGTTGAGGGCACACACCTCAACCTTTTAACATGATTTTCAATTGGGATGGTACTAAAGGCTCATCACATGAAGACCATCAGTTGCATGTCACATGTATGAGGAGGAATAGTGGCCATATTGTGTTTGAGCATGAATGTTGGAATTAAATGGGATTTCATTCATCAAACCTGAAATCTTGGAAATTCTTAATGACTTATTCAAACATATTTAGGCTTAATTCCCAGTTTGACATGATTTCAACCTCTTTATTCCCTTTCCTTTTGATATATGATAACGTGAAGCCTACAAGAGATTCCATTTCACCCTTAATTTTGATTATGTGGTATAGGTGCCAAGCTTCCATACTACCTTTGATGATTCCATTTATAATAATCTGCGAGTCACCTTCCACATCCAACTTCCTACTTCATAATTTCTTGGATGCTCTAATTTCTTGGAGAGCAATTTCAACTCCTGCCACATTTTTTGTTCCATCCACTAGATGATTTCCACTATATGCAACAAGACCACCTTTTGAATCTTGAATTATGAATCTTGCACCATAAGGGCTAGGGTTCCCCTTCGAGACACCATTAAAATTACATTTCCACCATCCTTCTTTAGGATTTTCACAAAGAACGACATTAAGAAAGGGAGCAGAGGGATTAACCTCAAGAGACCCATTCATGATTATTTTATGCATAATATTGTCTTAGTGTCTTATGTTAATCTTGCGAAGAGAAATACTAGAATGATGAAACCTAATATTTCTTTTCTTGTTAAAGATAAAATTGTAAAACTTCTTGACATTGGTTTCATCTATCCTATTGACTATTCTCCTTGGATTTTTTTAAAGCTTTGTCAAAGGGTGAGAATAATATATAAATGTGTAACAATTTCTAAGATCTTAATAGAGATTCCATTAAAGATTATTACTCTTCCAAATGTTAATATGAAAATTGAATCTATCGTTGGATATGATTTATTATATTTCATGGATATATTTTTTTGTATATAATCAAATATTCAATCCTCCTCAAGACAAATAAAAAAAGTCACCTTCATAAAATCTTGGGGGATGCATTGTTGGGTTATGCACTTTAGATTAAAGAGTGTTAGTTCTACTTATTTATATGATATGATGCTTATATTTAGTTATCACATATTTAAGATCCTAAAAAACTATGCCAATAATATGTTTGCTAAGTCAATCTCTCACAAAGACCATGCTAATGTTCTTAGAAAAATATTTGAATGAATGTGAAAGTACAATCCTTGAAAATGTATTTTGGCATGGATAGTTGGAAACTTCTACAATTCACTATCTCAAGTAGGGGTATTATAAGTGGATGTTAGCAATATTGATACTATTCTTAACATGCTATAGTTGCAAAACATTTCATAACTTATAACTTTAGAAGGAGAAATTCATTCTACTTTTAGATTTATGTTACATCTCATGGATAAAATGATTCCTTTTAGTTCATTAAATAAGTATAACACCTTTCAACAAAATAATGGTTGTAAAAATTCTTTTAAGGAATTGAAATGTCTGTCCAATCCTATTCTACAATTAGCAATATCTAATTGATCATTTCTCCTTTATATGTTTGCTTCTTCTTATGCCCTTGTATGTGTTTTGGCTTAACATGATTTTGATGGAAAAAAGTGATATGTATATTCTATAACTTGTGCTTTTCTTGATGATGAGATATGCTCTACTCTAATTGAAAAAAAACATCTTTCTTTGGTTTTTTGTACTAAAAAATTCAGACATTATCTTTTTAATGTTGAAACTTATGTCCTTATAAAATTTGATCCATCAAAACATTTATTTTCTAAATTTGATCTTTGTAAATATCTTGCAAATGGGTTATGATGATAAGTCATTTTGACCTTAAATTTGTCTCCCAAAAATAAATTAAAAGATAAACTTTGACCAACCATTTGATTGAAGCTTCTTCACCTAATACTATTGCTTATTCAATTTGTTATCCTAATAAATTTGTCCTTCCTCTAGATGTAAATAAAACATGGGAATTGTTTTTTGATCGACTTAGGTGTTGAACTAGCTTGGATGTTAGTGTCATATTATTTTTGGTGTCTATCTTACCGTCTTAATTTCTATTTCACTAATAATATTATATAATATTGATGCAAGAGCATCCTTGGTCTATTGGTAATCTTGCATCCCCAAAAAGATATTTGCTTGCTTTTTGTTTTCCAGTTATTTATCTAACAGTTTGATTTGGTGAAAACTTGTTTGTCCTTTCCAAATTCCACGAGCTTGGATTCATGTTGTGGACCTATAATGGATCATTATCCTAAGTGCACATAATTTAATGTTACAATTGGTGGAAGTTATGCTTCCTCTTCTTGATTGTTGATTTCTTATGTTATTCTTCATACAATGACTGGTATTTGATTTGGTGAGGTTCTATATTTTAAGGTTAGCTTATGTGCTCTTGGATCTAGACAATTGGTTATTTTTTGGACCGATACCTGAGGCCAGATAATGTTTTATAATGTATTTTGTATTTGGTCATTAATTAATTGAGGGCTAGTCCTATATTGTATTGCACGTTTCCTATTATTGGATATTGTGAACTCAAAGATGACCTATGTGTCCTGCTGGCTATATTGTTAGCCCCAACTAATACTATTGTTAATCTATGTGAAAGTGTCATATCATAAGTTATGTTTTCATTAATGTCAAGCCTTAATTGGTTAGACATTATGCTAATTTAGTAGAGTGACATATCATTTGATTGATGAAAAGGATTTGAAGAAATAGTGATATAAGTGTATTGTATTCAATGGGAACTTGAATGAGTTAAACTCTACCAATATGTTGCTTTTATTGTTTTATATGAGTTGATTAACTACTGAGCTCATGTGTAAGCAAGCCAGTTTGGTTGGTGAATTAATCAAGCTACTAGAATTGTCACCGAGCACCTAGTGAAGTGTAGTGTTAACCAAGCCTAGTATTGATCAAGCAAGGAAAAGTGTTATTTGAGCATGGAAAGAAAGACAAGTATATAAAATATATTGTAGACACCCAAAAATTGGAAAAGACCTAAAAAACACAAATTTCAATCAAGTGATACAAATTAAGGATAAAATCAGAGGAAAAAAAATAGATTTTCAAATCAAAAATCACATCAGGTCATTAATCAATCAAATCATCTATCAAATAAAAAAAGACTTAAATCAACTTTAAAAAGAGGAAAAAAATTTCATAAAATCATATAAAGAAATAAAAAAGGAAAAAGAAAAAGACAAAAGGTAAAAAGAAATGGAACATTTATTAAATCAATAAAGCCATTTATCCTCACAAAAGTGAAAATCATCCTTTTTTAACATTTAAAAGAATTGGAAAATCCTCTTTTATCCTCATGAACTAAGTTTTTTGGACTCTTTCTCTTGGTACCTTATGAGATATTTATAGTTTCACCATTACCCTCTAGTCAAAAGTGAAATCCTGATCTTTACCCCAACCCCTTCTGAAATCCTATGAATAGGAGGGAAATTCAAGAGCAAAGGACCCAAGTTTTAGGCATCTGCACTATAGGTACATTTAGAGTGATCATATTTTTTGCATTTTTATTATAGAAAATTCATGTGATTTGATAGCATTTTAGCATTCTTTTCATGTTATTTAGTATCATTTAGTACATGTTTAGCTTATTGCATGCTTATATCATAACATTCTAGGGTTATTGTACCTATATAATCTATACTCTCACTTAGATTTGACATAGACATTTCTAGATTTACATTTATAGCATTCTCCCATTCTAGAACTATCATTGAGATGCTAGTCTGAGAGAAATCTTAGCAGTTGTGATTAGGGAAACATGGGACATTCGTAGAGTCTCTATTTGAAAATGATTCTTGGGTCTAGATTAGTTTGTTGTCATTCTATTTGCACTCTACTCTAAGATCTCATGAATATGCAAATCCATCATGTACAAATTGGCACCCACCATGGGGCTTCATCTTAAAACCTCTTTGTTCTTCAAGTTTTCTTGCTAATCTTTTCTTTTTCTTTTAGATCTGTGTTTTTCTCTTGTGTTTGGTGTAGATCTAACCTATTGCAGGTTCTGCAATGTTTGAAAAGCTTCATAAAAAGATCAAAAAACTTTCAAAGACATTCCCAAGCTCATGAAGATCGGATCAACCATTTTCCTGACACTGTAGCACTTTTAAACACTATTTTAATGCTTTTGACTAGTCTTTTAACATAGTTTAAGTGTTTTGTGATAATTTTGAAGCTTTCTATAGTGCATTTTCTTTGTATTACAGTGCATTTGCATTTTTAAATAACACATTTAATTATTCTTGTAGCACATTCACATTTTTGTGTGACACATATGCTATTTTTTATCATACATCCGATCTAGGTTATTAATCATCACATCTAACATTCAAATTAGATTGCTAGTTATTTGTAGATCTCTTCTAAGCTAACAAGAACTCTCAGGCTACTAGAATCACAAGGCAAGAATGAAAACCCTCAAAAATGTGCCTAGCCTTTGCTAGCCTTGAACCAAGTAAGTAGACCTAGACCCTCGTTAATTAGATTGCAGCTTTTCCAAATCTATAATCTAGTTTAAGTAGGAAGTTTGATCTCACTGATCTAATCAGAAATAGGCCTATGCTCTCAACTTAAAAGAGTTGATTAGAATGCCAAACCTTATGTGAGGGTCAATAACACTCAAATAGGAAATGAACAAACACCTAGCTTAATTAGGATCCCCTTTGTCTTCTGTAGTTAAGGGCTCATAATTGAACAAAATCTTGTCTATCATGTTTGGGAGATCAAAGTAGTAGGTATATGCTCTCACTCTCCTAGAGTGATCAAACCCCCAAACTTTCTTTCAATTTCTACTTTTCCTACTTTTTACTAGCTAAGTTATTCAACCATAGAAGGACTCCCTCCTAAGATTTGCCTTACTAGGGTCGGTGAGAGGGAATGCCTTCCAATATTGTAGTCTTAATCGAATACGAGCCAACCATGTTTGAAATATATCCTTCCTCTAGTAGTCTCACAAGAGATTGTACCAAACCTCCTTAGCATTGGTGGGAAGCATAGATAAATTCAAAAATCTTTGGTCAAATACTAAAATCCAGTAGTCTCCAGCCTTAGACAACCTTGTTAGGAAGCCATTTCTTTCATTTTCTAGGTGTGTGCAAGTTTAATTCATTTTTATTTCTACTGTAATTATGTATGGATGTGTCTATTGTAATACATAACAATTTCAAATTTTCAGACCACAATCCCTTCAAGAAGATACAGTGACAAACTAATACGAAACATAGCTCAAAAATTGTTGAATAACTTGAAATAGCACATCCAATCAATAAAAAAATGCATTTGACCTCTTCTATAACACATTTGCACCCTTAAGCAATGCATATGACTGATGAAATAATGCATTTGAAAATTTAAATAACACACATGTCATGTAGAACTATGACTAGTGAACTGTGAAATAGTGCATATAATAATTTAAATAATGCATCCAAGGTTTTGTGTAGTGCATTTGAGTAAAATCCTAAAACAAAGATTGTCTGCATGTGCAATTTTCACAAACTAACTATAGATTTGGATACCCTTTTCTCTTGTTGACATTTTGCCAAATTGAGAGATTTAGAAATTGACCATCACCATTTTTCAAACAAGCAATGTTCTAACTCCAATGGAGACTCTTACCCAATAGTTATTATCATTTCATCCTCATATATCAAGTTAGAAACAAACCAAAAACACACATTCATTCCCTACTTGACTTTGCGAGCTTGAATTTCGCCATTATCAATATTGTCAAACATCCTTCCAAACATAGCTTGTTGCTTAATGAACTATGGTCTACAAGAAATTATCATGTTGTAAAAATACAAATGAACTAAAGGAATCATATCTACATCTCATGCCATTGCGAAAAACTAGTGTAGCCACGAAATAGAAATGATCACATATATAAGTGAGTGCCAGAATATCCAAAAGAACCATCAAATGCACATGATGTCCAAACCTCAGTGAGCCTATTACACGTACCAACTATTCACCAAATACAATTGTTGATGAGTCACCCTTGTTCAACTAGAGCTTAGAGCCCTCTTTCAAAATGGGTTCATCCAACATGTGGGCTAAGAAGAGTATCAAAACCAAAATTGAAGATTTTCAGTAAAACCCTGAGTTGGTCGATATCATGGAAAAAGATACTTGAAAAAAATAAAGAACACTACTTGTTAGCATTAGCACAATGGGGTGCAGAGCTACCGTCTAATTTTGACATTTCAAATCTTAAACGAGATGAGGAAGAATCACCCTTAGATGTTGTTACACAAAAACTACAAGATTTACATCTAGAAATGGAAAGGATGAAAAGAGGGAAAATGAATCCCACAGAATTTTTCCTCAAGAAGGTGTGTTCCATTCCTTTTGACAAGAGCATCACCTTTACACCTTTCCCATAGAACATGCAACTACCAAAATACAATAAGTATTTTGGTGCATTTGATCCTCAAGATCACCTTAAACAATTCTATACTCTAAGTATGAAATTCATCAATGACACAACTTACCTAATGTGGCTATTTCCTAGAAGCCTAGGGGGGAAATCCATGGAGTGGTTCTCCAAGATACCTTCAAACATTAAGTACTTTGACCAATTGGCCTTAGTCTTTATAGCACAATATTCATATAACATTGAAAGGGAAGTTACCATGATAGATTTGTGCAATACCAAACAACTCCCCAGAGAGTCATTCAAAGTCTTCTTGCAAAGGTGGAGACATAATTTTGAAAAGTACCATAGAGACATCCCACACAAGGAGAAGACATACATCTTCATCAATAGTCTCTCGAAACCAATGAATTACTGGCTACAACTTCAAGGTCCTAGGGACTATAAAAGTATATTCGAAAATGCACCCAAAGTAGAAGAGATCCTAAAAAACAATGATATCATTAAGCTATCAAAAGATGGCAAAGGAATCTCAAACAACTCCTCCCAAACACACAATTCATTTGATTGGTCTGTCGATAAGAAAAAGTCATGGTCGAGAAATAACAACAAAAACACAATCAATGATGGACTGATTGAAGATAATCATGTTAAACCACAAACACAACCCCATCCAAACCAATAGTATCCTATTGTCAATAAAACCACTATGAATACTAGACAAAAACTGCCCCAACAAGATGATGTCCATCCATTTTACTGATGCAACACGACTACTCCTTTAACATCCAATCAACAAGTATCCTACAAGCAAGCTCCTCCCCTGAGAGGATACCAATATTTGGATAGTCCTAAGGAATATACACCTATTGGGGTGTCTAATGAGAGTAAACACTCTTATCCAATGAACTCATTATACTCCCTCAGGCTAAACCCTATGAACCACAAATTAAATTCAAGTGGTGAAGTGACAAGCACTTTGGTGTGTATCATCAAAATAGGGAGCACTAAACAAACAATTGCTATGCCCTTAAGGGGGCTATACAAAAATTAATCAAAAATGGAACTATTGAAGTGAATAAGCTTCGTAACAATGAAGACCACACAACCTTCAAAAAGCCTTTTATGAGTCATGAGAAGGGTGAATCCTCTAGAGAAAATTAGAACACACCTTCCCATGAAAAGGTTAATTATGCTCATCATTATGATAATACCATCAATGTGATCTCCAAATTTTATGACATTGTAAATGTGATAATAATTGATGACAAAAATAAGAAACAATCATCAAATGCTATTACACGAGCTCAAGCCTCTAAAGTTATTCTTCCAGGGCCTATAACTAGTTCAAACCATGCAACTACCAATTCTACTATACCTAAATACAGTCTAGTCAACCAATTATTAAAAACTCTTGCCCACATTTCAATCTTTGAACTTCTACAAATATCGCTTGAACATAAGGAAATCCTTAACAAATCCTTAGTGCCAAAAAACTTGGATGTTAGCAGACTCCAAAACATGGTAACCTTGTCACCCCTCATTGTGTATCCTTTTTAGCATAGGATGACATGTCAGTTATTCATCCACAAAACTCTCCATTTCACATTGAAGTATTTATTCAGAGAAATGGAGTTAAAATAGCCTTGGTTAATGGTAGGGTAGGACAAAACATTTGCACATTAAATTTGGTAAAAGCCCTTAGATATGCAGAGGATGTTGTGGACTCCAAAAATAAAATCACAATTAAGGCACATGATGATGAGGAGAGATCCTCCAAGGGCATGACCATCTTACCAATAAGGGTTGCCCCAGCTGTAAAGGAAACTATTTGTCAAGTCTTGGACTTAAAATTAACGTACAATATCTTGTTAGGAAGGCCATGGATCCATGCCATGCAAGTTGTTGCTTCCACTTACCATCAATGTCTTAAATTTCCATACTTGGGGATCAAAACCTTGCCCAATATTGTAACTCCCTTGTTCATCATAATAGGGAAGAAACTGACACCCCAATAGTTGACATTAGCTAGTACACATCAACTGACACTTCATGTTCCAACAACCAAGATAACAACCACTTATCTACATCAATTGAGGGTAAAGAGAAAGTTGGTTGTTCTATTTCTTCCATTCCTTCACCATCATTGTCAACAGAATCCAAATAGTCACATTACAAGGAAATGGATAGGCTAATGAAAGAGTTTGATAAGAAATGAAAATTGCAATGAAAAGGGGTAGGTGAGTACTCCATCTCATTATTTGATCCTCCACTCTCTCCAATATCTCATGGCAAACCATCTTCAACCATTAGGCCCTACCACACACATTTTTCTAAAGAAAGTGGTGAACCTTCAAGTTCCATAGAAGAAATTAGTGAACAAACACAAAATATTAACATTTTCCCTAACCTATATGGAAAAGGTTTTGATTTAATGAAAAAGATGGGATATATGGGTGATGGCCCTTTAGGGAAAGGGAAAGGCATTGTTGAACCCCTATCAGCATAATTTAGGTCTAATAGATCAAAAAATAGGGGTAGGATACTTTGAAAAAGATGATACACATATCACTTCTAAGTCCCGTTCTAAACATAGTGATTCCTTCTCTTCTACCTTGCTGTAGGTGCCTAAAGAAAGGGATGGTAATAACCAAAAAGTAACCGACACCAATAATGTGAATCTATCCTTCCCAAATTCACATCACACAAGAGAACTGCTCATGGACACCCCTAAAAACAAATATGACAATGATTCCACAAAATGGGAATTCAAATATTTATCTAAAGAGTCTGTCCATGACAAAAAATGTGATTTTTTCAATGCCCACATACAATAGTTCCATTGCACAAGGATTGACCTCTCGTCATACCTTCACCAAGAGCCAACACACATCAGAACAACTTAGAGGCAGATACAATATGATATGAGGATGATGAATCTATTGATGGGTTTCAATTTCAAACTTTATTTCCTGACTTCTTTCTAGTAAAAGTTGAAGATGAGTACTATGAGCCACTCACCAACTTTACTTTTCCTAATACTTTAGAGGAAGCACACATTATAGACCTAATTGATGCAACATATGAACCATCAAACAAGGTCATGTCTTTGAACCCTTCCAAATCCTATCCATATTATGAACCACTCTCCTTAGTCCATCTTGAGATCATTAGCTGGGATATAACCAACCCTCACCATATTCCCAATTTTGAAACTAACTATGATGTTTTCATCTACCTTAATGAGGTTGAACCATCTCATTCACAAAGAATAGGAGAAATGCACATGGCTAGGTCTAATAGCAATCATCTTAGTCATACCAGAACAGGTCAAGCATATCAAAGCATTAATGACCAACACAAAGTTGTAGCTAATCTTGAGAAAAAAATATAAATAAATCAAAATGACACATCAATGGTGAAAACCCAACTATGACACCCTTGAATGAGATGATTGATACCTTACTTGAGCACTTAGAGGAAATATTGTCTATCCTAATTGAACCTACAGAAAAAGTCAACATTAGAACAAAGTATCAACCAAATATAATCTATTTGGCACAATCTTTAAACATAGAAGAAAGAAGTGAATTCATTCACTTCTTCAAAAAGAGGAAAATAAACTTTGCATAGTCTTACATAGACATGCCAAGGTTAGATCCAACTCTAATCCTTCATCACCTCAAAATTTCTTCAGAGGCCAAGCCTGTTAAGAAAAAGATAAGGAAAATGCATCCCCGCATAGCCTTGCTAGTCAAAACAAAACTAGAAAAATTGCTCAGCACCAACTTTATCCGACCCTTATCTTATGCATCATGGATATCAAATATTGTACCTATCTCAAAGAAAGATGGTAGCATACACACATGTATTGATTTTTGGGATGTCATTAAAGAATGTCCTAAAGATGATTTCCCCCTTCCCAATATTGACATAATTGTAGATTTGACAATAGGCCATTCCATGTTTTCACTCATGGATAGATTTTTGGGGTACAAAAAAACTAGGATAACGCTGGAGGACCAAGAGAAAACAACTTTTATTTGTGCATGGGGCACATTCTATTGGATTTTCATGCCTTTTGGCCTCAAGAATGTAGGGGTCACCTATTAGTGGACCATTACCACTATCTTTCATGACATGATACACATTTTTATGGAAGATTATGTTGATGATATCCTTTCCAAATCTCATACCTGAGAAGATCATCTCCCTATCTTGGACAAGATATGTACTTAGTTAGAAGTACTCAATGTTAGGATAAACCCTAAAAAATGTGCTTTTGGTGTAATATCTGGCAAACTCCTAGGGTACATTGTTTTAGCCAAAGGGATTGAGGTTGATCCTGAAAAGGTACAAGCTATAATCAACATGCAACCTCCAAAGAATTTGAGTCAGTTGCATTCTCTTCAGGGAAGACTTCAATTAGTCCATCAGTTCATCTCTCAGTTAGTAGAAAAGTGTTTGGCTTTCACTCAACTTCTCCACAAGGAAATCATTTTTAAACAAGATAACAATGTCAGATGACCTTTGATCTACTCAAGAAATACTTGATGAATCCACCTGTGTTGGTACTTCCAATATTGTACAAACCATTGTTGCTATATATTCCCTCAAAGATAAATCAATTGGAGCCCTCTTGGCACATGAATATGATCAAGGCAAAGAAAAAGCCATTTATTACATTAGTCACACTTTGGTCAATTATGAATTCAATTACACCTTTATTGAAAAAGCTTATTTGGCCGTAGTTTTTGCTTCACAAAAGCTACATCATTATCTTTTAACACACAAGATTAAGCTCATATCCAAGATTGACCCCCTCAAGTATCTTCTTAGCAAGACAACATTATCAGGTAGATTGGCCAAATGGGTAATGATCATGAGTGAGTTTTTTATTAAGTATATCAATAAGAATGCCATAAAAGCACAAACCATTTCTGACCAATTGGAAGATATGCCCATAGAGAGTTCGAATCCTATCCTAGCTGATTTTCTAGATATGTATATTCTTCAAATAGAGCCAGTCACTTGGAAGTTCTACTTTGATGGTTCTTACACACACCATGATTCAGGCACTAGTATTTTGTTCATTACACCCCTCGAAATTACTAGCCCCAAATCCTACAAACTACTTTTCCCTTGCACAAAAAACATGGTAGAAAATGAAGCCTTGGTTTTAGGCCTCAAACTAGCCTTAGAATGGAAGTTGAAAGTACTAGAAGTTTATGGAGATTCTCAACTGATCATTTATTAGGTCATAGATGTGTATCAAACCAAGGATGAAAAGTTGTTGCCTTACAAACATATGGTTGACACACTTAAGGCATGTTTTGTTCACATTAATTTTGAACAAATTCCTAGAGGTAAAAATAAAGCAATAGATGCCATGGCCACTTTGGCCTCCTATCTTTAGTTACTAGATCAACACGAGTGGTACAAGTTCTTAGTAGAAGAGGTGGTTCAACCTGTGTTTACCCAAGCTAATTCCCTCATTATTTTCCATTTAGACACCCCCAATTCCCTTTGGTATAACTCCATCACCACCTACCTCCATGATAACACCATTCCCTTTGACCTCTCATGAAACCAAAGGCATAACTTCATTCAACAAACTTTGCATTACACTTTGGTGGCTGATACACTATATATGAAAGGTCTTCATGGTACTTTGTTTAGATGTCTTGAAGAGGATGAGTCTAGAGTCACTCGGCAAGAAGTCCATGCAGACATATGTGGGTCAAACTCTGGGGGGTTTACACTAGCAAAGAAAATTCTTAGGATGGGCTATTTTTGGCCAACAATGGAAAAGGATTCTATCAATTATGTTAAAACTTGCAAAAAGTGTCAAATCCATGGTAACCTTATTCATGCATTAGCACAAGAACTCAACCCTTTGGCTACACCATGGCCTTTTTATCAGTGAGGCTTTGATTTGATTGGAGCCATCCACTCACCTTCCTCTAGCAGACATAAATGGATTATCACCACAACTAAATATTTTACCAAGTGGGTTGAAGTGGCACCACTTGTTGATTCTACAAGAAAACACATATCCTCATTCATTTTAAACCATATCATTTGTTAGTTTGACATACCTCATTCCATCCTAACAGATAATACCTTGTATTTTAAAATTTAAATAATTGACAAATTATGTAAGAAATTTCACATTATACACCATTCCTTGTCAATCTATGATCCCCAAGTTAATGGCCAAGCAGAGGCCACCAAAAAGACCATTATCAACATTCTTTAAAGAACTGTCAATGATATTGGTAGAGATTGGCATTTACAACTAAACCCCATCCTTTGGGCCTATAGGATGAGTATTAGGATGCCTACATGTACTACAACCTTCTCCTTGGTTTATGGTTGTGAAGTCATTCTTCCTTTAGAGGTTGAGATCCCATCCTTGAGAGTTACTCTTTGTGATATCTTATTAGATGAAGACTACAAAGTGGCTTGTCTAGAGCAGCTAGAACTCTTAGAAGAACATCAACGTACAACACATGCACATCTCAAAGTGTATCAGAATAGGTTATTTAGACACTACAACAAAAAGGTCAAACCCCATGTCTTTCAAATTGGAGACTTAGTTCTTTGGGAAAACCTTAAGAATTAGGTAACTAGAGAGAAGAAAGGAAAATGGGAGACCAATTGATTTGGTCCTTACATTATCACATAATCCTTTAGGACTAGTACCTACAGACTTTCAAATTGTGATGGAGAAGATCTAGTAGAACCCATCATTAGTATCCATCTCAGAAAATTTTATGTCTAAAGCTTTGAGGAAGCACCTCATCGCTGAAATATACCCCCAAAAAAAGACTAGAAAACATTTAAAAAAAAAAAAAAAAACTGGTACAAAAGGAATGAGAAATATCACCTTTGGTTTAAAAGGAGCAAGAGATAACACCTTTGGACTTCTCTAAACAACACAAGTCCATCAATGCTAAAAGAAAACAAGGCATAACACAAGAAACTCTTTGAGAAAAAAATTGCTTGCTTGTGGCCTACCTAGTACAATTGAGTTAAATTTACACATACCTAATTGAGAAACACTTGTGTGTTAGAGTTTGGTGGTTTTTGGGCATTAGACATAGTTCACAATAGCAGAGACAACCAAGTAAGTAGCCACAAAGGGAAGACATGCAATGTAGGAGAAACATGGAGTCTGATTATGTCTAAGATATCATAGACATGAATTGTAGGAAAATTAATGCACATCTCAAATATTTTCCACGATCAAATAGTTCCCAATATCCATTTTAGTCTTCATAAAATCCATTTGAAGTCCCAAAGATCCTTTTTGCCCCCATCGTCTCAAGCATAGCTATTCGAGTCCACTTTTTGGCGTACTTTTGGTCTCCTTCACTCTTTATGTGCTCTAACAAGGCTCTAGTTATCTCCATATTCCAACATCCTCTTTCCACTCCTACTAGTTCAAAAAATTGTCAAAAATAGTCAAAAACATTAAAAAATTATAAAAATGGTCAAAAACATTAAAAAATTATCAAAAATGTCAAAAAATTCAAAAATTAAAAAAATTGTCAAAAATATTTAAAAATTCTCAAAAATAGTCGAAAAATCTCAAAAATAACAAAAAACAACCCAAACTCATTTGAAATAGGCTATTTAATTTTGCATAAATTATTTTTGTATTTTTCAAACTGATGATCCATTGATTTCATTTCAATCTTGTGTCCATCTATAATTGTTGCTCATTTGGGATAGGTTTGCATACCTCAACCAGTTTTATATGAAATCAATGATGAGACCCACTATATCAAAAAATATTTAAATATTTTATGGCATGTTTTATGGCCCTATTACCTCTAGAAAAACAATAAAAAGTTCCTCAATGCATTAAGAAGCAATGTAGTTATGTCATGAAACATCTTCCCAAGCTTTCAAAAATCTGGCACATTGCAAATAGTTGAAGAGGTCACATCGGTACCCCTTTTCTTTCCTCCTTTCAAGAACAACAATTCCCTACAAATTTCCCATCTTATTTATGTTGTAGAGGCCACAATTGATCTAGACTGCTTCAACAAATATATCAATGCTATCTCAAAAGGTCCAGATATCCATTAGACTCTTTCATCATCACCTAACAGGGGACATAGAATAAGTAAGCACATGTTTGAGAGATCGTAGCAATCTCCTCACCTTTTCAGGCCCCTCAAGCACCTTTTTAGGCTCAAACACCTTTTTCAAGGCCTTATTTCACCTTTTCAGGCCTCAAAGCACTTTTTTAGGCCCCCAAAGCACCTTTTTAGGCCCAACCACCATTTTTTTAAGGCCATGTTTTGTCTTTTTAGTCCCCTCAAGTGTCTTTTTGGCCCCTCAAGTGCCATTTTAGGTCCCATGCACCTTTTTCAAGGCCCCTCTTATGCCTCTTTCAATCATAAAAGCCTCCCATAGGCCTAAGCACCTTTTTATAGGCCTCGTGAGCATCCTTCTTAGCACACACCTAGAGGAAATTCCCCACTTTGGTCTTAACCTTGTCTGTAAAGGCTATCAATATATACAAAATTGTGGCTTACAATTTGTGGACTAGCACTTCCTGCTTTATCCACCATAAACATGACGACTCTCCAAAGGTTGCACAAGTTTGTACTCATCTTTCATCAAGAGCCCACATCAACATTTCGTTACCCCACATAAGTGAAGTTCAATCTTCCTTTACATATCTTGTTGCTCCCATTTTCATGGAAATTGCCAACCTTCCAAATATTTGGAAAAATTTCAAAAATATTCAAATATTTATGAAAAACTCCAAAAATAGTCAAATATTTATCAAAATTCCAAAAACATCTACATATTCCTCAAAATACCAAAACATCCAATTTTTTTTTTAAAATAGCAAAAATAGAAATGGCATTGTTTATCTGACATTTTCAACATCATGGATCATTAACATGCACATTGGTCACCCTTTTGTTTTCCACAAAACACACTTTTTAATCCTATTATGATGACAATGACACTATTACATTCAAATAACATTTGATAGATCATTTATTCTGGCCTCCCTTGTAGAGGTGGCAAGAAAAAGTGTTTGATTAGGGGCATTTTTGTAGACCCAACTCTAGAGGATGAGGCCCTTGGCAACAATCCTCCTTGCACCCACAACACATTCATGTGAATTGGAAATATCCCACTATGAAATTGAGCATTCAATAGTTGTATGAATTCCTTATCTATAAACCAAGTTCCTCATCACTTCTCCTCAGGGAGTGACTGATGATAAAGCCCCATACAGTAAGCAACTTCCTAGTGCACTTTTATAGTCCGTCACATATCCACAAACACATTCTCCACCAGCTTGTTTATCCCTAGTATAGTGATTGCTCATTGGGCCACATCCCACTCATGTTGCATTTGATCAGTTGCCATTATCCAACGCTCCACATCTACTTTTGCTTCACTCAATCACTATTGTAATTGCCTCACCTTCAACTCACTCAACACTAACCACTCAACTACAATGATAGGGTGTTGAATTTTGCAATTACTTCTGTAAAATATTCTGATTGTGCTTGCAATAACACTAGTTCAATCTACACATTTTCCAAACCCACTTGTGCCATCCTTAATGACTCTTGTAGTCTTTGTGCTTATGATCACTCCACCCGTAGACCCACATCATTTCCCTCTACTCATGATTGTTCCACTTGTAATTCCATTTCCAAAAACTACACTCGAGTCCATTCCAAATTCACTACCACCTAGAGCCACTTCGCTTATGTTTGCACTCCATCCTCATGAGCTTTCTCCATCAATCCCAATAAAAATGCAACTTCTTTCTCCACATATCTACCTAAAGTCTCTCCACAACCAGCATTTTTTGTAAGTCCTCTGCCTCACTTGTCACTTCCATTCCTCCCCCCACCTCTAGCAGTGTCTCCACTGCACTTAATCCACCCCTCCTCTTTCATTGACTTTTTCCTTGGCATCCTAAGGCTAATCAACATACTTACTAAATTCATTACCTCACCCATACTAACTTCTTTTGCCACTCTTTAAGCTTTCCCTGTAGTCTTCTCTGGCAAATCCATCTCCCCTGCCTTTGCCACTGCTACTGACACACTCTTAGTCACCCCAGGCAGACTAGTCTCTACTTGTACCATCGACTCCTTATCCAATACCACTTGTAATGCTAGCTGTGCTATGCTCCTTAACAAAATCATTAATGCTGACAATGGTGTTTCTTCCACTTTGACTCTCGAACCCTTGGGTTGTGCTTGCGCTAGTCTCGAATAACTTGATTCACCTCACTCATTGACTAATGCTTAAAGTTTAGACTGATACCAATTCACTAGAGGTCTACGAAATGCACTTGACCCTTCATCTTTTCCTCACCCATCCTCTCTAGTTAACATCACCCTCCTATTATGACTGATTTGGTGAGCTTGACATCCTTTCACTTACACACTTCCTTAGACTTCTCAATAAACTCAATAGCTACACTATACCCTTCATTGTGCTTCATTTTGTCTATATATTATCCACCTATTTATGGCCATCATCTTTTCCACATCTCACACTTCACTAGCCTTGCCATGCATCTACTCTTTGCATCCTATTATACCAGTACCAGGTACACTTGTCACTCAGCTCTGACACTTAGACATGTTGATCTATGTCGACACATATCTTCCACCAAAATCACATGATCCTATTGCTGAATCCCCAATGACATTGCCAGACTCCAACATCATTTGTGTCCACTAGGAATTTAACAAAATTGACACTATTTCACACAATTGTTAGCACCACTGATTCACAAATAATGGGTTTGCCTACTATTATGAGCTTCTAGTTCCTCGATGATGTACTTAACTAGAGGTAATAGAATAGAGTCATGATATTTTATTTTCCTTTGGTTATTCACTATTTTTCTCTAGTGATCCTTTGATTTTCTATATTACTAGTGCCCACTTGTAAGTTCCTCCTCTCGTGGAAGGCCATGTGTACCTCAACCAATTTTGTACGATATCTTAGGTGAGTTTCTTTAGCTAACATGTGATTGTTTGCGTGCTAGTTTTCTTTTATTGCAACTATTACTTTTGCTCTTAATAGTTGTCATCTATTTCATGTCCATTGCCTGTGTTTGGTTGTACTTCTCAGCATGATATAGTATTCTTATCACCATAGTTGTGCTACTGGTGGTTGTACTAGGTCACCTTTTACTAAAAACTCTATGATGAAAGTTAATTTGCATTTCTTTACACCAAGTGACAGTTAGTTGCATTCATTTAGTTTGCATTTTCATCTTGGGTTGCTTGAAAATAATGGTTGGCACAAAATTCATACAAGCTTAACAAAAACCATTCAACAAAATGAATACACCATTCAAGTAAGACTATCAAACAACAAGACACAAAACAACATATTTGTGCATGGTTAACACTCAACTATTGAGGACTTTGTCTCATCACAACACTACCACCTTGCATTACACTTCATTATCGCATATCATTTATTCCACCTACTGCACTATGTGACCTTCAAATCTCAAATAATTATGGTCAATAATCTCTCCTATTTCACCTCATGTTTCTTTACACCATGTCATCTATTACATTGTGTTATCTATGAATCTAAAACAATTCCAGTCACTATTCATTACACTGTTCATCCTATTTTATGCATTCGCTATTTCACCTAGTCTTACTTAGATCTCAAGTTTCATTTGTGACTTTTGAATCTTGAATGTGAGTCTCATCCCTTCATGTCTTTCCATCTCTAACACAATCATTTCCTTCCATTTTTCACTTTCATTTGTATCATTTTCCCTCTTCTATTTTTATCTCACTATTATCATCTCATTTTCACATATCCTTTACACATTCTATTACATTTCATTTCATTTCCTCACACTATATTTCATTCAATCCATTATATATTAATCACCTTTAGTACATCTCATTTCATATATTATATTTCATCACATTACATTTCCTTTTCATCGCATTTCATTTATACACTACTTTCCAACATCACATTTTATTACATCTTATTTTGTTGCATTGTATTTCATTTTATTATATTTCATTTCACTTCACCACATTTCATTTTATCACATCACATTTCCTTTTATCACATTTTATTTCATTACATTTCATTTCATTTCATTTCATTTCATTTCATTTCATTTCATTTCATTACATTTCATTTCATTTCATCACATTTCATTTTATTGCATTTCATCACATTACATTTCATTTTATTACATCACATCTCATCCACACACTTCATTTCATTTCATTGCATCTTGCTTCCTCATTACATTATGTCACGTTTCATTACATCACATTTCATTAAATCACATTTCATTCATCACATTTCATTACATCATATCTCATTTCATTTATACATCACATTTCATTTCCATTCCATTTCATTTCATTATATTTCATTTACCCATATTTAATTACGTTTGTGACATTTTTGTTCATCACATTTAATGTCATTTATGCATCTCGTTAGCTAACATTCCATTCACACATTTCATTAGCACATTTCACTCATACATGTTATTTAACTTCATTCACTATCTACATATCATGTTATTCTATATAATACATTAATTATCCACAATGCATTAGCATCTACAACTATCATATCAATTAAATCACAACATCACATGCATATAAGAGTCCATGATACAACGAGTGCAACATCAGAATATCTCAACGATTAGATAATCATATATCAAAAGAATCACATCAACATGAACATCAAAAGGTCCCAACATATATCAAAATGAACATAAAAAGGTCATAGAATAAATACACATGGACATCAATAGGTCCTCATCAATAATATACATGATATGTCAATAACAGTGTGATACAAAATACACAAATCAAACTTAAGTCTCACCATCTGCATTATCTATCCATGTTTTCTCTAGAGGTCCCTAACAACTAGGGGCACTCCTCTCATCTCAAGGAGCTTGGTTTGTCACACCTATCATTGGTGTTATAAGTATGGCTATGCTCATCTGACTAGTCATAGCCCCATCTATCCTCATCGGTGGTGGTGGTGGCAATGGCTTCGGTGTCATCGCAGCTATAAAATCCTATACAATACTCATCAACCCACTCATCCATTCCTCCATGGAACTCACCCAAGTCTCTATATATGATGACCCAACTATTCTCTCTAGTGGTAGATTCCCCTATGGTGGTTCCTACTGATACTCTTGTGGCTGTAATCCCTGTGCCCCTAGAGTCAAAACTTGTATCCACGACCTCTATTATCAAATAAATTGCACATCATCGGGTAACTTGGCCCTGACCTACTCATTCCTACTTTGATTCACATTATCTACTCACTGGTTTGATCCTGTACCACTTCCTATACCTCCCCTCATCCTCACCCCACATTGGCCATGGATCCTTCTTTATATCTCTATCGACCTCTGCACTAGGCCCCATACGATGATCCTCAGTTGTGGTAACACTGCTACTCAACCTCACCCTCCATATCTCCTTGGTATCCTTGCTCCATCCCTACCATTCCTCTAGCTTGATGCTGACCCCTACCTCTCCCTCATCCACCCTCATTGTCCCCACCATCCCCTCCACTTGACTAATCCTTAATCCCTAGTTTTGGCTCTGCAGGATCCATATATCTCATGAATGGATGCTCAAGAAACCATCATGCATAACCTCCCTCCATCTTTGCATCTACCTCTCCATCCCTCAATGCCCATGGCTATGGAGTATCTAAAATTTGAAGAAAGGCCTCAAGGAAAGCCCCATACTGGCCTCTCTACCTGAACTTGTGCATAATGTACTAATCCTTGTGGCATGCCCTATCGACGACCAAACTATCTCATGACCCTCCTAAAGAAAAATCTCTCAATCACTAAGGAAATCTGACCAAGAAAATATCTCAGACAAAATAAGTATACCACCTCATCATCATCCTTGGCCCATGGCTCAGTAAACCTATATGACCTCCATGCAAGCTCATTAATGTCATCCAACATCTATCACCAATACTCAGTCTTGCTTAGATGGAACTACATGATCACACCTGAATAAGTACATATGTAAGGCATATCATATGGACATTATCATACACATATCAATTGAATAATGGATAAATGCTCCCATGTCCATATTTGTAACAAGATCACCCCTACTGATAGTGACGAGCCACTAGCATATACAAACTGGTGTAAATCATGATATAAATGGGCCAATATGTAGTTGCCCCATGTAAATTCCATGGCTGATCGATCATATATTGTATCAAGTGGTGCCAACCAATTGGACATCCCTATCCTCATCTATCTGGTAACAAAAATTATCCTATCAGTCTAGCCAACAAAGAAGGCAATGAATCATACTGCAACATCTGGAACCATGATATACTATTATTGTCGAATATAGCTCTAAATGTAGTACCATCAATAGTTTGATCATAGTACACAAGATCTCCCACTGTTGGGATCCATAATATCTGATATACATCCTAATGAGTTATAGTCATCTGTCCTATGGGCATGTGGAAGGTTTTGTGGTCTGAGTGCCATCACTCGGCCATAGCTATCAATAGTCCTCTGTTCACTCAAAATTGAGGCATCTGTAGAAAATATGTAAAATTGCATCTATCATTCACCTATCACTTTGGCATAAATAATCTACCAATCAGCTCCAATGGCCATGGGTGCAATCCCTACACCATGAGCTTATGCCCATGTACTTGTTTCATCAAACAATCAACCAACGATGTCATTTTTTCTCCCAAGTGATCATCATACATCAATCAAATTTCAACATCTAGCTACTTAGCTAATGGTAGCTACTTAGCTAATGGTTCTATCTTAGACCAATTATTTTTCCTACTCTATATCTTGACATGGACATTTGTGTTTTTCCTACTGTATATCCTAAGGGGGCATCATTTTCTATATATCTCCAATGGTTAGGTTATCTACAACATCACTATATTAGCATGATCCCTATTGTTTTCTTGTTAGAAAAACTCTAGCCTTTTGCATTATTTTATGCTCAATAAATGCTACATAACCTATTTATGCTATTCAACTCATCATTAGTGCTATTTTCACACATGAATGAGCTGAAAGAATAAATTGCACTATTTCTTGAATCATATGCACTAATACATTCATCAATTGTGCTATTAAAACCATATGCACTACTAAACTCATGGTAAGTGCTATTGTATTCAACAATTGCACTATTTAATGTGAAAGAGCTACCAAAATATTGATATGCACTATTAACATAGGAAAGAGTGCTACAAGAGTTATATGTGCTAAAACATCAATCATATGCACTCTAACCTAACCTTTCAACATGACCTGACAAACCCTAAAAAGAAAATGCACTACTATACATTTCACATGGGCTAAAGGATACATCATATGCACTAAAACATTCAAATGTGCTATAGAAAATCACATATGTGCTATTATTTTTGTGTATGTGCTAATTCATTACAAACCTAGGGTTTCATATGTGCTATTTCACTATACAGATGCACTATTCTATCAGGTGGATTTGGTAAAAGAAATAGTAAATGCATTAAAACATCTAAACACCACATTCATGATAGAATTCCATTCAAAAATTGAAATACTCATGCAAAAATTAAAAATCTTAAAAACAGAGGATCTCGATGACTTACCAAGGCACACTCATACCTACGATCTTGCTCTAATTTATGCTCTCATAAAGGGACAACCATCCTTGCTAGATCAGAGCTCCAAATCATCAAAACTAAAAAAGGAGTGTGAAATTGACAAGGGTAAAAGGTCTTTTGACCTATTTAACTCTCATTAGGGGCACTTATATGACATTTTTTTTCCCTATTACCCAAATTACAACTTTTTTTTTGCTCATTTTCTTGCATTGGTTATTATTCTATACCAACTTGGTCATCCTCATCTATTAGTTATCCACATTGTCAGAAATAAAATTGAAATATTCCTATTTCACACATTCTTTTTACCAATTTCATTTATGAGGGGGCAATATATTAGAGCATAAAAAATTTTCAAATATAAAAAAAGTGCTACTCCAGTAGAAATTTTAACATTAAATTAAACTAGGGCATCCAACCAAGTTATCCTAAATGAAGGATTTTAAAACACCAACATTGAATCAAACATCAAAATCAGACCACCAACAATTAGATGACAAATTATCAATAATCAAGCATCATATCAACCTTGAGTCAATCAAACATCATCGAGCAAACATTCAGTTATCAAAAATTGACCTAAAGATAGAAAATTAGACAATCTTTGAACTAATATGTTTTGTATATCAGCTCAAAGTGGGGCATTTGTAGACACCCAAAAATTGGCAAAGACCTAAAATAATGCAAATTTTGATCAAGTGATGCAAATTAAGGATAAAATTAGAGGAAAACAATAGACTCTGAAATTAAGGATTACATTAGGCCATTAACTAATCAAATCATCTATCAAATAAAAAAGGACCTAAATCAACTTTGAAAAGGGGAAAAACAATTCACAAAATCATAAAAAGGAATAAAAAAGGAAAAAGGAAAAGATAAAAGGTAAAAATAAATGGAACATTTATTAAATCAAAAAAAACATTTATGCTCACAAAAGTGAAAATCCTCCTATTTTTTACATTTGAAAGAATTGGAAAATGCTCTTTTATCCTCACAAGCTAAGTCTGTTGGACTTTTCCTCTTGGTACCGTATGAGATATTTATAGTTTCACCATTACCCTCTAGTCAAAAGTGAAATCTTGATGTTTACCCCAACTCCTTCTAAAATCCTATAAATAGGAGGGAAATTCAAGAGCAAAGGACCTAAGTTTTAGGCATCTATACTATTGGTACATTTAGAGTGATAATCTTTTAGCATTGTTATTATAGAAAATTCATGTGATTTGATAAAATTTTAGCATTCTTTTCATGTTATTTAGTATAATTTAGTACATGTTTAGCTTATTACATGCTTATATCATAACATTCCAGGGTTATTGTACTCATATAATCTACATTCTCACATAGATCTAGCCTAGATATTTGTAGATCTACATTCATAACATTCTCTAGTTCTAGAACTATCACTGAGATGCTGGTCTGAGAATAATTTTAGCAGTTGTGGTTAGGGAAACATGGGACATTTGTAGAGTCTCTATTTGACAATGATTCTTGGGTCTAGATTAGTTCGTTGTCATTCTATTTGTACTCTGCTCTAAGGTCTCATGAATAAGTGAATCCATTGTGTACATATATAATTTGAGGTTGACATGCGATGAAAATAAATATTGTTCAATAAGTTTCAAGGATAAGGATGAAGTTATTTATGAGATTAATAGCTAGATAAATTCAAAGGATATCTGACAAAGGAGATTTAATGATTTGAATTGAAGAAATTCTTTTTTAAGGTGAAGGCATATTAACTAAGTGTCTAGATTCAATGAACCTGAGCTAAATAAAGATTTGATGATTGTGATTAAGTGAAAAAATGGATGGATTAGATGGAATGGAAAAGTAGAAATGTTTTTATTTAAGGGATGAGGGCAATATTCATTATTGTTGATCAATTTGATAGCTCTAGAATAATTGAGCATAACTACATTGTGAAGATCAAGCAAGAGAAGTTCTAAGTGGATGAGTTGTTGAATGAATCAGCCAAAAGGGATTAAAAGGAAGAAAGAGGAAATATATAGAATAAAATAGAGATCTAAACAAGTAAAAGTAGTGCTATACCTAACAAATCATTTCACTATTGCATTTTAACCTTTGTAGCAGAAAATATCTTAACCAAGTGGACCAAATAGTCTTATTTGTAAATTCATTTTTTGGTGACATTCAATTGAAGATTTTATAAGTCATTGATCACTCTATAGATATTTCATGGAGTTCATGTAACCTTTAACAAGGTAGGCTCCTAAAAAAGATCACTTAAGAAGATAATTTTTTTTTTTTGGGTTGTTGATTCCCACGTGGTTTTTTCCTTAACAAGGTTTCCACATTAAATACTTCTATCAAAATTGTGTGGATTCTTATTGTGTTGCACATTATTTCATGTCTACTATTTATTCCTACAACTCAGTATACACACAAAAAATTTACTCAAATATTCGATAGATGAAGCATATGAAGTTGATAGTGTGATATAAAGTTTATATTATGATGTCTAATTTGATTATTGAGCTAATGATCTAAAAGATTTAAGAGCTTAATATTATGAAATTTGATTTAAGGCCTATAGGATAACTAGTTATAACTAATGCAGCTCCCCAGTTATCTAAATCTAAGAATTGGTATCAGAGCCAAGTCCTCGAAGGAATATGTTTAAAGGGACTTAAGATAAATATCTGAAGATGTATAAGAGAGAGGTAACTAAGCTAAACATGGAGAGATTTTCAAAATGGAAGAGAAGAATGAGGTTGTACCTATCAACTATTGGATACAATTCATTTCTCTATCTAGACAACTAGCACACACCTCCAAACCAACCTATGACAGCTGATGAAATGAACTAGGAGAAAGAACACAATAGTCCGATGATTAAGATTGCTTCTTCTCTATATGGCATCAAATTTTATAATGTCAAAGACTATGTATGCTACTACTAAAGGGATATGGGATAAGATGATACTTTTACATGGTGGAGATCATAGTGTATTAAGAGCCAAAGCTGAAAGTCTAAGAGGAAAGTATGATGCCATGAGGATGATAGAATGAGAAAATGCTGTTCAATATAGTAATTGAATCAAAGAAGTTGTCAATGCCATAAAAGTTGTTGGAGGAGTCATAAGTCATGAAGAATTAAGTAAAATATTGAGAGCTTTATTTCCTATCTATGCTATTAGATTATCTTCTATTCAAGAATTAAGAGCCATGTCTAGTAATTCTCTCACTCTTGATAGTTTGGTTGGTATATTACATTAATTTGAGATAAGTAACTTTGAAAATAGTGTACCTAAAATTGAGAATGATTTCAAGATATCACTAATTATTGGAAGTTCAAAGAAATATAAGCATAGAAAGGATGTGAGTTATTTAGATTCAAATGATAAAGAGATGGATGAGCTTGAATAATTTCTAGGAAGAAGGCTACAAAGAGGTAAAGGAAGGTAAATGAGTAAACTTCCTAGCTATGTTTTAAATGCAATGAATTTGGTTATTTTTCTACTAGATGTCCTAACAATAACAAGAGTGACAAGAAATACAAGAAGGAGAACACATATAGAAGAAACAAGGACTACATGGAATATAAGGACAAAGGAATTATTGTTTAGGAAGAGCATACTGAGTTAGATTCAGATGATGAGAATGTAGGTGAGGAAGTTGTGTGTTTTAGTTAAATAAGATTCCCTATTTATCATATTAATAAGAATAATACATGGATTATTGATAGTGGGTGTTCACATCACATTACTAGTGATATATATAAGTTTGATAAGTTGGAAGAATATGATGGTGGAATTGTTAAACTTGGAAATGATGTTCCATGTCCTTTGAAAGGTAGATGAACATTGATGTTCAATGATAAGATTAGATGTGATAATTCTTATTGGGTTCAAGACCTAAAGTATAATTTGTTGAGTGTTGCACAACTAAATAAATTAGATCATAAATTAGAGTTTTATAATAGAAAGGTAAAGATCTATGATGGTGATCAATATCTAATTGGAACTGGAGAACAAACAAGAGATAATCTATTTTACCTAGATTCTACTATGAGTATATGCCTATTTGATAACCTAGATCCTACTATGAGTACATGCCTATTTGATAACTTAGAAGATGCATGGTTATGGCATAAGAAACTTCTTCATGTAAAGTTTGATAATATTGCTAAAGTGAGTAGAAGGAAGAAAATGAGAGGCTTACCTAAATTGTATAAACTTGATAATGCTATGTGCAAACAATGTCACCTTGGTAAGATGATGAAATATATTTTCTCAAGTAAGTGATCTGGGGGATATTTTCACCAAAAATTGAAGTATCTCCAAAAATCCAATAAATGGCATAAGTTTTAAGTCCTCAAAATTCTGCATCCAACGCAATTCAAACGGGCGAAAAAGGAGTTCATACGCAAAAGTTATAGCCAGTCAAAGTTTGGTCAAACCAGGTGCAGAGGTCATCAAAAGGTAAAAAAAAATCATCTTTAAAGTGGTCAACAATGGGTTTCAAATTAAAGATATTGTCGAGAGCTTTCCAACGGCGTTCGTTTTGTCAAAAATGGAGTTCGTATGTGAAAGATATGTCCGATTGAAATTTGAGATGATGTTGTGGAAAAAATAATAATAATAATAAAAATTTAAAAATAAAATAAAATAAAATAAAATAATAATCACGGTGCCGAGTTTTGAACCCGTGACCACCGGCCCCTAAAATCTGGTCGATGGCCATTACACCACCGTTATGGTTTTAGTGGCGGTGGTAATTGGAGTAAAAGACAAGAGGTCGGTGTGGGGTTGGAACCACCGACCTCCATTATCATAAAAGACTCCGTTGCCATCATGTCACGTAAGTGGCTTTTCCTATAATATGCGTCATTTTTATTTATCTTTAAACAATGCCGATTCCTCCTTTCTTAATTAAGGAGATTTGTTGGAAACTAACCCTTAAAAAGGGGATAATGACAAATTCCTAAAATGCCTAAGGCCTAATTTTGAAGGTAGACTGTTGTGAAGGCCTATTATTAGAGTTTTTTTGTTTTGCCCTATTTTAGGCAAATATTTTGTATAAAAAGAGGGTTTAGGGGCCTTTTGAGGCATGAAAATGAAGGGAGAAATTATGCAAATGGTGAGAGAGATTTTATGTATTTGGAGACTTAGTGATTTTTCCTGCACATAGAGGAATTCTGCTGCATGTGCTTGAAGGGAATTGTCACAAATCATTTGTATTGATTTATTGGAGTTAATTGAATCGGTCCCCCTATTGGAGCTGGACCCAGAGACATAGTCCTTCCTGGATGAACTCCGAAATCAAATGTGTTGTGTCTCTATCTCTCTTTCTATCATCTCATCTTGTATTTTCTTATTTGCAATTACATTAATTTTGCTTTATTAAAGCTTTAAAATTAACTTTATGTAATTGGTTAACATTATCTGTAATAGTCCTAGATCCTAGAAATCAGATCAATAAGTCACATGCATCTAATGACATTCTAGAGATAGTTCATACTAATTTGTGTGGTCGTATGAAAGTTGAGAGCTACTATGGAGATATATTTGATTCTATTTGTTGATGACTTTTCTAGAATTATGACAGTTATTTATATGAAATCAAAATCTTATGCATTCAATATGTTTAAGTGGTACAAAGATAGAGTTGAAAAGGAAATAGCTAAATAGTTGAAATGTTTATGATCTAATAGAGGTGGTGAGTTCATGTTTGATGAATTTACTAACTATTGTATTGAGCACCTAATTAAGAGACAATTGTTTGCCCCTAGAACATCACAATAGAATGAAATTGTAGAGAGAAGGAACAAATCTATTGTTGATTATGCTATAACACTGCTAATTGAAAAACGAGTTGCACAAATATTATGGAGAGAAGCTATAAAAATTGTTGTCTATAATCTCAATCCTATTTAGCGGAAAAAAGGAACAAACATGAAACCATATGAACTTTGGTATGATCATACACTGAATGTAAGTTATTTAAAAATATTTGGACGTGGGTGTTATATTCATAAAGTTGCAAGAAATAGAAAGTTTGATTCAAAAGGTGATGAAGATATATTCCTAGGTTACTCTACTAGGAGTGAGGCATACAAATGTTTAAATAAAGTGAATAACGCAATAATTGAGAGTGAAAATGTTAGAATTGATGAGTTTGTAGATACAAATGATGAGGATATAAAGAAAGATCCCAAGGATTTATAATAAATTTGTATATGTACAAGATGAAGCATTAGATATAGTACCTGAGCCCCAAACTAAGGTATTACAATGGTACACTAAGCAAGAGAAAGTAGACACTTAGAAATTGCATGCATTACCCAAGCCATAGAAAGAACAACCCAAGTAGAACTAGGTTGCTGACATATTTGTCGATGATATAATATTTGGTTGTAATGATTTTTTGATTATATGACTAAAACGTTTGATATGTCTATGTTTGGTAAGATTTAGTTTTTCATTGGTTTACAAGTTTATCTAACAAAAAGAGAAATATATGTGACCCAGACTAAGTACAATAAGGAGATACTAAAAACTTTTGGTATGGATGAGTCAAAGCCAATTAGTAGACCGATGGTCATTGGATGCAAACTATCCAAGGAAGATAACACTACTAAAGTAAATGTGACACAATACATATCAATGAATAGAAAGTAGCAATATGTTATACACAACAACTTGATATTGCGCATGTAATTAGAATAGTTGTAAGCTTTTCATCTAATCCTAAGGAGACACACATGAATCGAGTAAAGAGGAAATTTAAAGATTTGAAAGGAATAGAATATTATGGACTATGGTACAAGAAAGAAGGTGATTTTGAGCAAATAGTTTATACTAATGCTAATTGGGCTAGAAATGTTGATGATAGAAAGAGCACTAGTGGTGGAGATTTCATTTTGGGAGAAAGGATAATTACATGGTTGAGAAAGAAATAAAGTTGTATTTCAAAGTCTACCATTGAAGTTGAGTATGTTGTTGTTGTTGTTATTAAATTTTCAAAATTTGTATGGATCAAGCAATTATTGGAAGAAATGCAAGAGGATGTCACTGGACCTGTACAATATTTTGTGACAATATGAGTGCTATTAATATATCAAAGAATCCTATGTGAAAAGAACTCATATCTATCAAGTATTAGTACTTGAAGGAGAAAGTACAAGAAAAATAAGTTAGATTAAAGTATGCAAATTTGAAGGAGACAATTGCAGATATATTCAAAAACTCATTTCCTAAGGATAGTTTTGAGTATCTAAGAGGTAAGTTTGTGGCCCTTCCCCTATCCAAGATTCAGTAAGTGAAAGATGTATGTTGCACCAATTCATGAATGGTTAGAATATCTTTGTGGAGTTGATGCATGAGTTCACACTTTAGAGTTGTGAATGAATATGATGTAATCAATACATGCAAGGTACAAGGTATAACTACAAGGTTTTATAGATTTCTATTTGAAGCTTATAGTTACCTTTGGCATTATTGTCAAAGAGGGAGAATATTAGTAAAGGGGGATTATATACCAGTAAAATGGAGAAATGAATGAATGTAGAGATGTATGCTTATGAAAAAAATTTGGCATACTAGTAAAAGGGAGAGAAAATCAGTAAGAATCAAGGTATGCATGAAAAAGTGGAGTGTTGTATAATTAAAGGACAAGAATAAGATGTAGATGATGCTGGACAAAGAAGTATATCCAAAGGAAAGCATGTTGTAGACCAACCAATGCACCCATTAATGTGAATTTGATGCAAAGATTTTGAAGTTACACTGAATCTAAAATGAAGTCTTAGAGTTGAATATGTGTTGGTATTTGATGATGGTTTATTTGTTTTAGAATGTAATGTATTATCTTATGGTTATGTGTTTCCATAAATTCCAAAGGGATAGATTGTTGCCCCCAAATGATAATGCTATTAATGTATGTGAAAGAGTCATATCAATTGTTATGTTGTCATTGATGCCATGACTTAATTGGTAAGACATTATGAAAACTTGGTATAGTGACATATTATTTGATTGATAAAGAGTATTTGAAGAAATAATGATATAAGTTCATGGTGTTCAATGGGAACTTGAATGAGTTAGACTTTGACAATATAATGTTGGTTTGATTGTTTTACATGATTTGATTAAATGCTTAGATCATGTATAAGAAATCTACTTTGGTTAATGAATGAAGAATTTTAGTATCAACCAAGCTACGATAGTTGTCATCAAGCACCTAATGAAGTGTGAAGCAAGCATAGTGTTAACCAAGCAAAAAAAAATGTTGTTCGAGCGTGGAAAGAAAGACAAGTATATAAAGGATATAATCTAAGGCTAATGTTTAATGAAAATAAAGATTGTTTGAGAATTTTTGAGGATAAGATTGAACTTGGTTATGAGATAAACATATGGAGAAATTCAAAGGAGATCTGATGAAGGAGATTTAATGATTTGAATTGAAGCACAAATTTTAAGGCGAAGGTGTATTAATTGAGTGTCTATATTCAATGAACTTGAGTTAAATAAAGATTTGACAATTGTGATTAAGCAACAAAACATATGGATATGATGGAATGGAAAAGTAGAAATTTTTCTATTAAAGGGATGAGAGTGACATTAGTTATTGTTGATCAAGTTGACGAAGTTGATAGCTAGAGGAAGAGCTACATTGTGAAGATCAAGAAAGAGAATTGTTAAGTGAATGAGTTGTTATGTGGATCATCCATAAGGGATTATAATGAAGAAAGAGGAAAGAGTTAGAAAAAAAATAAGAAATTTTAACTATAAAAGGTAGTGCTAACCTAACAAATCATTGCACTTTTTGTATTCTAACCATTGTAGTGGAAAATCTCTTAACTGAGTGGATCTAATAGTCTTATTTGTAAATCCATTTTATGGTGACATTCAATTGAATCTTTTATAAGTCCTTTAGAGTAGGCTACCCTCTAGATATTTCATGGAGTGATAAAGTCTAGATGATCTTTGGTGAAAATCCTTTGAAAAGGTCACATGTAATGATGTGTATGTAACCTTTAACAAGGTAGAATCCTAATAGAGCTCACTTCAAAAGAGTGAATTTTTGGGTTGTTGGTTCCCAGGAGATTTTTCTCTTAACTAGGTTTCCACATTAAATACTTGTGTCAAAATTATGTGGATTCTTATTGTATTTCATGTTTATTATTTATTGTTGCAACTCAATATACGCAAATAAATTTTACTCTGATATTCGGTAGATGAAGCATATGAAGTTGGCAGTGTGATACAAAGTTTATATTATGATGTATGATATGATTCCCAAGCTAATGATTTGAAATATTAAAGAGTTTAATTTTGTGAAATATGATTTAATGTCTGTAGGATAACTAGTTATAATTGATTCACCCCCCTCTTAGTTATCTAACATATATATGTAATGTCCTTGAGTCTTAAAAGGAATATTAGTATTATAAAATAGGCAAATACTTGGAGAAGCTCAAGAAAAGAGAGTTTTTGTCTATACTCTGAAATGTATTAGTCATAACTAGGAAGGCCTTATAACCTAACATATTGTATGCGAGTTGTCTTATCAACAAATATTCAATCATGTAAATGAAGATTTTTTGTTAATAAATTTATTTATTTTAAATTATATCTTGTTATACTTATATTATTTTGTTATTTTTGGACACTTGGTCATCTCCTTTAGATGTACACTTTCCTTGTATTGCATCAGATGATATTAGAGTGAAGGTTGATCTGATTGATGAATTATTAGAGAAAAGGTTGTTCTAATTTGTGACTTATTAGAGTGAAGGTTGATTTTATTGGTGATGAATCATAGTATGGTTTATCTAATCATGGTTTAGCTTGGTTGAATTTTCAAGGCCTAGAATTTTTGGTTGTGAGATGGTAGATCATGGTTTTGGCTCACAATTCTAGAGGACGTGTTCAATTTTTGTTGGAATCTTGTTACAGATATATTGAATCTTGTTGGTGGATAGATCATCAAAGTTTTAGGTAGTTGTAGCTTGTTGTGATTAAATATACCATCTAGTAGGATAAACCCTAGGAGGTTGTAACATATGTTTGAAGAATTCAAGTATCAAATGATGAATGATATCCAAAATGTCTTGAATAGCATGTGAAGGAATTTTGAAATAGAGAATGAATATGTTAAAGATCTTGAAGTACCTAAAGTAGAGACCGCTACATAAGAAGGAATATTTTGAAAGCTATGGCACAAGTTGGTAAGAGTCATAGAATGAAGATATCAAATTATTTTAGTTCTTTAGATCCTAAGAAACTAATAGATTGGATTAATTAACTTGAGTATTACATTATATTTGAAAGTATTATAGATCTATAGAGGGTTAGGTTAACACAAACTAAATTAAAATATCATGTTTTTGAGTGGTATAAATAATTATAGATAGATAGAGAAGATAATGTTGAACCTAAGATTAGTAGATGTAAAACCACAGTTTCTAGATTGAAGGATAAATTTGTTCCTGAAGATTATGAACTTGAATTTTTTAAAAGGTTGCAAAACCTAAAGTAGAAAGTTATGTCTGTGAAGAACTTACTAAAAAAATTTACAAGATACAAATTAGATCTAGACATCATGAATCTTCTAAGAAAAAGTTTTCAAGGTATGTTAATGGTTTGAAATTTAATATTTAGGATAAATTAAGTATTTTGAAAGTAGTTCAGTTGAGGATGCTTATCAATATGCATTGAAGCCTTAAGAAAATTTATAAAGAAATGAAGGTAAACAAGTGACTAAAGGAGATAAGTGTAAGAAAGTTATTTTTGATAAGAAGTTTGCATTCAGAGGTACTTTTTAAAAATGTGGTAAAGATGGACCCCTATATTTTGAATGTTCTCATGTGAAAGTTAGCAAACATAACTTAGAAGTACATGAAGATCAGAAATTGAAAACTTCTGATGTTGATTTGGCTTCACCTGAAGTTGAAGAATCATTTTGGTTAAGCATGAAGAGGAACAAATACAAATAAGGAACTTATTTTGAACTATTTTTAAGTCTAGAGGTAAATGTTGTAAAGTTATTATGGATTGAGGTAGTGCTAATAATCATATTTATGAAGAAATGGTTAGGAAACTTAGATTTCAAAGATTGAAGCATGCTAATCCTTATGGTATTAGTTCATTTCAAGGTGATCATTGGGTTTAGGTTAGAGAACAATAATTGATTAATTTCAATATTACACCTTTTAAGGATGAAGTTTTATGTGATGTAGTGAACATGAGAGCTTGTCATATTTTACTTGGAAGACCTTGGCAATTTGATAGAGGATCTATACATGATTGGAGAAAGAATACTATTATAGTTGAGAAGGATGGAAGAAAATTTGTTTTGATTTATTTGAAGGATGAAGAAGATAGAAGAGAAAATAACTTGAGTGTTTCAAGACTTTCATTTTGAAGACAACATAACCTATGATTGAGGTTAGAATTGATGAATGACAATTTGAATTGAAGTTATTTGATCTTGTGATCAAGAATAGATTGATAAAGGAAATAAAACTTCTAATTAGATGAAGGAATTCAATAGGTGTGATTCATTTGATCTTGGAAGTAGAAACAATAGAAGATCTAAGATATTTGATTGAACAGTCGGTTGCAATAGTAAGTTTAGACAAACTTCTATGTTGATTGATGAAGAGGATTTGTGGATTAAGAATGAGCATAGGATTTATGTTCTAAATTAATTTCAATATTACACCTTTTAAGGATGAAGTTTTATGTGATGTAGTGAACATGAGAGCTTGTCATATTTTACTTGGAAGACCTTGGCAATTTGATAGAGGATCTATACATGATTGGAGAAAGAATACTATTATAGTTGAGAAGGATGGAAGAAAATTTGTTTTGATTTATTTGAAGGATGAAGAATATAGAAGAGGAAATAACTTGAGTGTTTCAAGACTTTCATTTTGAAGACAACATAACCTATGATTGAGGTTAGAATTGATGAATGACAATTTGAATTGAAGTTATTTGATCTTGTGATCAAGAATAGATTGATAAAGGAAATACAACTTATAATTAGATAAAGGAATTCAATAGGTGTGATTCATTTGATCTTGGAAGTAGAAACAATAGAAGATCTAAGATATTTGATTGAACAGTCGGTTGCAATAGTAAGTTTAGACAAACTTCTATGTTGATTGATGAAGAGGATTTGTGGATTAAGAATGAGCATAGGATTTATGTTCTAAATTTCCTCAAATGTTCATAAGTCCTTAAGAAATGTATTTTTGTCACCTTGGGTGTCTGATGAAGGAGCATCCTTGGGGTGTTGGCAATCTTGCATCCCCAAAAACATATTTTCTTGTTTTCTATTTCTGGTTATTTGTCTGATAGTTTGATTTGGAATTTTTTTTTTGTCCTTTCTAGATTCTACAAGCTTGGCTTCATATTATGTACCTATAGTGGATCATTATCCTAAGTGCACATAATTTAATGTTACAATTGGTGGAAGTTGTGCTTCATCTTCTTGGGTGTTGATTTCCTATGTTTTTCTTCATACAATGCTTGGTATTTAACTTGGCAAGGTTCTATATTTAAGGGTTAGCTTACATGCTATTGGATATAGATAGTTGATTAACATGTGTACCTATACATGAAGCTTCATAATATTTTATAATTTATTTTTTATTTGGTCATTAATTCATTGAAGGTCAGTCCTATATTGTATAACACATTTCCTATTATTGGATATTGTAAGCTCAAAGCCAACTATGTCCTAATGGCTATATATGTAATGTCCTTGAGTCTTAGAATGCATATTAGTATCATAAAAGAGGTAGATACTTGGAGAAGCTCAAGAGAAGTGATTTTTGGTTAGTAATCTAGAATATATTGGTTGTAACTAGAAAGGCTTACAACTTGACATATTGTATGCAAGTTGTCATATCAATCAGTACTCAGTTATGTAAATGAAGATATTTTGTTAATAAAGTGCATTATTTTCAATTGTATCTTGTTATACTTATGTTGTGTTGTTATTTCTGGGGGCTTGGTCATCTTGTTTAGAGGTATACCTACCTTGTACTTCATCAAATATAAAGCCCTTATCTCTAGATTAAATGTAGCTTTATCTCTTAATGTACACCATTTATAAATCTATTGTAATTCAAAGTTATTATTTAATTAATTAAAGAAATTTACCAAAGGAAGCACTCTAAATCATCCCAAAATCATGATTTGGTTTCATCTTTGTTGAAAAAATCCTCTCTTATTGTATTAATTCTCTACTACAAACAAATAATACAAATGAAGATGTAATGGGTAGTGTTTCATCTCTCATAATAATTGAAGATCCTTCTATAACTACTAATCAACTATACATATTCTCCTAAATCCTATTATCTAGGATAGATCTATTGATGTTTATTTTTGTTCTATGGATAATTTTGATGAATAATATTCTCATATATTTTATTATTCATGATATGGTAGATTTCTTAAATATTTTATAAAAAACACTATAGATAGAATAAAACAAAAAATTATAACACAAACACACACACACACACACACACACACACACACACACACACACACACACACACACACACACACACACACACAAACACACACACACACACACACACACACACACACACACACACACACACACACCATCTCTAGTATCCTTTTTCAACATGGTTACAATGGTATTCTACATTAGAAGCACATATGTGCCCTTTCTTTGGGTATCTTTGAGCAGGAGATGGCAAATGGAAATTTGAATTCCATTTTGAGTGAGAATGTTGTAGGCAAATATGTAGGAAGATGTTGAGATGGGAATACAACTAATTCAAATCCAACAAGACCCAGGGAGACAATAGTGGATGGGATCCATTGATTACATTAGTTTGACCTAGGAAAAGATGATAACTCTGTACCTATTAAGATTCATGGCGCTATTGTGGGGTAGACCAATTCTCTAGGGAAGAGAAGGGACCTATTATATTCTTGAGATGAGTGAGTATGCTCTAAACCACAATATTCTCTTTTTGGGGTTAAACCTATTGGTAAGTCACCCTTTCCCCAGGTCAAAGTTGTTTCTAAATTTGATAAAGGAATGTGCATTATAACAATCCTTGATGAACTCTTTGATCATAATATCGCTTTAATGGAGATGACCTTGGTAGGAAAATCTTCAAGGCCAAGGCCAAATATAGATGTTATTTGTATCTTTGCTAAGAAGAAATGGGACCTCAAGGGTAGTGTCAATATATCTACTATAGAAAAGGGTTCCTTTCTTTCTCCTTTTCCTAGTAGGAAGATCTAGATAAGATTCTTTGTGGGTGTCCTTGGGTGATAGGGTGGGCCTCCATATCACTCCAAAGGTGAACAACTAATCTTTATCTTAATGACTCTTTCTTCAAGAAAGCTCCAGTTTGGGTCAGTTTCTAGAACTTTTGATGGAGTTTTGGTATGAGGATGTCTTTAAAGACATTATAGACTCATTTGGGGAACCACTCTCCATTGAATTGATCAGTGCATCTAGTAGAAGGCTTACACATGCTAGAATTAGTATGAGAGTAGAGAAAGGCAAGGAGATGCCTAAAGCAGTAGAGATCTAATCTAGGCTAGGTAAGAGGATTCAATAGAAAGACTTTGAGAGTGTTCCCTTTACTTTCTTCCACTAAAAGAAAGCTAGACATATGGCTAAAACTTGCTCCTTTTTTAAGGAATGAAGAAGAGTGAAATATATCAAAAGAAGCAATGAAGGATTAAGGAGAAGGTAGCCAATGAGAAGACTAGGTTGGAGAAGATTGAGGAAAAGTTAGCACCAGGTGACACTGCTCATTCTAAGAAGGACATTCTATACCATATCACAATTGATTAGATAGTGAAAGATAGTGATGGCCTTAGTAAGAATGTTGAAGGGGAGGGTACTATTGGGTCTCCCAAACCAATAGGAGAAGCCACTTCTCTGGTGGTCCCAAATTCTCTTGTGGAGAAAACCTTTGAAGAAGGTGATATCTGGGGCCAAGAAAATCTTAATGAGAGTGGATATGCCTAGTCCATTTTTTAGTAGGTTTAGGGATGAAATGTGTTGGGAGACACAAGTTTGAGATAGGATGCTATTTTTGGTGATATCTAAAGTGAGGGAGGGGAAATTCCTTTTGACAATTAAAAAATAGCAAAATCTAGGAAACATAGGAAGAAAAGAAACATAGATCCTTCCCTTGTCTCATTGAATACCACTATGAGCAAAAATAAGGATGATGTGGTAGTTAGGTCTAAGAAACTGAGTATAAAGAGGGCTAGTTTGATTAGAAAAGAGGAAGCGTACATGAATATTGTGGATGGGATTCAACTCACCATCTAGGATGCTTTCTCTCATAAAAATCAATGAAGATCATGTCTTGGAACATTCATGGTTTGATTTATTAAGGGAAATTTTTATGGACCATAAGCTGGATGTTTGTTTGATACAAAAAACTAAAATGTAGAAGGAAAAATTGGAGAGATTAAAATTTTGCAAGAACTATTTTTTTATAGGATCAAACTATGATGGATCCTCAAGAGGCTTTGCTATCCTTTGGAACTCTTTTCAGGTTATTGGTGATGTTATTTTTGAAGGCAACAATATCATGTTGATGAAATTTATTAATTCTTGGGATAGGGATAGCTAGTTTATTTTAAATATTTATGCTCTAGAAACTAACAGAGGTAGATATAGATATTTGGATAGGTTAAGAGGCCTTGTTGGGAACTTGGATAAAGGAAGTTGAATTTTGATGGGGGATTTTTATACCCCTCTAAAAGTTAGGAGAATTAGGAGGGATTTGATAGTGATCTTGCTAGCAGAATAGACCTTATCAGCTTTATAAATGATCTTGCTTTTCTGGATGTGGATTGTCAAGAAGAGAATTTTACTTGGACTAACAAAAGATTTGGGAAATAGTGTATTTAGGTTAGACTTGAGAGAGCCCTTATCTCTTTGGACTAGCTCTCAAATTCTTCCTATTCTCTCTTATCTCTAACCAAGGTTGGTTTAGACCATTCCCAAATTTGTCTATTAATAGAATCTCTTATTAGAAGAAATGGATTCCTATTTAGATTTGAGAAAATGTGGTTGGAGCATCCTTGCCTCAAAAATGAAATTCTAGAGTGGTGGTCTATTGACATCCAAGGATTGACCATGTTTCAATTTGCCAAAACATTGAGGAATATATTGGAGAAAAAACAAGGTTTGGAACAAGATGGACTTTAGATATATCTTTGAAGCTAAGGTTGGATTATAGAGTGAAATTAACAAGATCCAAATTATGGTGCAAAAATAAGGGTACAATTATTTTTATCTAGCCAAAAAAAAGGATCTTCTCTCTGACTAGCATGATATTATTAGCAAGGAAGAGACATTTTGGAGACAAAGATCAAGAACTAAATGGCTTAGAGAGTGGGACATGAATTCAAGATTATTTAATCTAACCACTCTCAAACATAGGGAAATGAATCATATTTCACTTATGCTGAGTAATGATAGAAGCCTAGAGGAGGAGGAAGACATTAGGCTAACTATGGAGAGTTTCTTCCAATCATTACTATCTGAAGACTTATCTCTCTTAGGAATAACCTAGATTTTCTTTTAAGGAGCAATCCTTCTCTTATTGATTGTGAGGCAAACAAGTCTTTGAAAGCTATTTCTAAGGAGAAGGAGGTGGCTAAGGATGTTTTTTCCTTTGATGGTGATAAGGCCCCTGGTTTGGATGGTTTCCCCTTAGTCTTCTTTGAACATTTTTAGGACATAATTAGGGGGGATGTGGTGAAAGCAGTGCAAGAATTCTTTGGATTTCAAAATCTTCTCAAAGAAATTAATGCCACCTTTTTGGCTTTGGTTTTAAAAGCTTCTGGAGCTAACTCCATGGACAAGTTTAGATCCATTATCCTCTATAATGCTTTCTATCAAATCATTTCAAAGTTTCTCACTTCTAGGTTCTTGAAAATATTCCCTTTGATTATCTCTCCTCAACAATCTGGCTTCACCCCTGATAGGAAAATTCCTAAGTCGATTCCTCTTATCCATGAAGTCATCCATTCCATGATGGAGGATAATAAGGAAATATGTCTTCTAAAGCTAGATCTATCTAAGGCTTATGATAGGGTGGATTGGGATGTCCTCCTTTGGGTCCTCTTTGCTTTTGGATTCAATGGAAAGGTCTATTAGATGGTTCTCCAACTAGTTTCCTTTGCCTCCATGGTGGTCTTGGTGAATGAATCCCCATCCTCCTTCTTTAAACCCTCCTATGGTAGGAAGGGGATCCTCTATCCCTGATCCACTTCCTCATAATTATAGAAGGATTGGGGAGAATGATCTTGGATAAGATCAACAATAGTTCTTTGGAAGGCATTCAACCCTCTTCTGGTTATGAAGTGTTTTCCCATCAACAGGTTTTTGATGATACTATCCTAAAGGGTATGGCTTCCATCAAAGAAGCTAAAATTTTGAAGCATTTCTTAAATAGCTGCTATAAGGCCTCAAGTTAGCTCATCAAATGGGATAAAAGTGTCTTGTTCTTTTTCAACACACCTCAAGGTAGACAAAGAAGAATTGTTGATATTTTGTTGTGTAATGTTAAAGTGTTGTTGTCGATATATTTGGGACTTCCCTTGGGCACTAAACCCCTGGATTAATTTTGGGAAGAGCTCATGGGTAGGTTCAATAGGAAGCTATTTGGGTGGAAAGGGGTTACCCTAACCCAAGCTAGGAAGATTCAACTAATAAAGTCCACTCTTAAAAATCTCCCAACTTATGCTCTAAGTCTATTTCAGATTCCAAATAAATATGCAGAATAAAATGAAAAAATTCAAAAGAGGTTCCTTTGGTTAGGGGTTGAAGAACACTATCCTTGGAAAAAGTCTATCTTCCTAAGAGAAGGGTGGGATTGGGGCTTAGGAAATTAAGGCCTTTCAATAATGCACTCCTTTCTATGTAGATCTAGAGAATTTTTCAAGGTGACCGTGAATGGTCGAGGGTGTTACAGTCTAAATACCTTTTTAATTCCCCAAGTTTGACTTATTTTATTTACTCTAAAGGGATCCCAAATGGATCCCATATATGGAATAGCCTTTTGAAAGTAAGGATAATTGAGATGCTAAGAATTAAATGAAAAGTTGGAAAGGGAAACCTCATAAGGTTCTAGGAGGATGAATGGCTTCTTGGAGGCCATCTAAATTATTTTGAAAATATCCAAGACTGGAACAACATTTGTGAAGCTAAGTTTGGATAGAAAGTGGAGGACTACTGGGTGGATGATGCTTTGAAAGAGATATATCCCTCCTTAAACTAGATTATGATACTCCTCAACTATATTTCAATAAGAAATCTACCAAACACATTCATCTAGGAAGGAAATGCTTTGGGATTATTCTCAGTGGCCTCTACCTATCTTGCTAAACTCAGAGAAAAGTGTGGATCTCTATCCTCACTCCAAAAATCAATGATTTCCTCTAGTTGGCATAGTAGAATAGAATCCTTATTGTGGATAATCTATGCAAAAGGGGAATGATGGTCCCTAAAATGTGTTGTCTTTGTAAAACTAAAGCATAATTAATTGATCTTTTATTCCTCCAATGTCCCTTTTCTTCACACATCTAGTCTAATTTCTTTTGCAAAGTTAGGGTGTTCTGGTCCTTCCCAAGGAATATATTTAACTACTTTATCCATTGGGTCCCTCCCCCTTTTGTTTCTCCCATGTTCTCATTTGTATGGGACCTCTTCTTTCCTCATATTCTTTGGGGACTTTGGAAAGAAAGAAAGAACATGATCTTTCATGATTCCGCCTCCCCCTAGGTGTGATGTCCTTTAAGATGATGAGTGCCATTGTGGAAAATGCCAAATTGGGAAAGGTGTATTGTTCAGGATGGTGGGAGATTCTGCAAGAGAAACAAAATGTGATTGGCTCTATCAAGGGAAGGGCTAATTGTTGGTGGATGTTCCCCCCTATAGGGTGAAGAAAAGAGAAAATTTATGGGGTAGCTAAGGGCAATGCTGGGCTGGGTGGGTGGGGGAGTGATAATAGATAATTTAGGTCATGGCTTGGCACAAGTGGCACCCCCTTTGGGTGTTCAAACTAACCATGTTGTAGAAGCCATGACAACCCTTCAAGCCACTAAGTTGGATAGAGGGGTGTTTCCAAGATTTGGCTAGAGGGAGACTCACTCAACATTGTTAAATGCCTTAAAGGCCTATCCACTCCCTCTTGGAGCATAGAAAATATTATTAAGGGAAATATCTCTATCCTTAATACCTTTGAGGACTATTTTATAAGACACACCTATCAGGAAGCTGATGGGCAGTAGATGTTATGACCAACTTGGTTGTGACATGTCATAGTTTGCAAAATTGGGATAAAAACTTGCCCAATCTTGTCATCTCAAGAATCAATTATGATGCGATAGTAGGAACTGAAGGGGTCATCACTAAAGATAGTGATCTATATTAAGAAGGATTTTTTTTTTTTATCACAAGGAGTGGGAGAGCTAGCAGTAGTACTCGCAATCACTTTGCTATTATCTCACATTTATTTTGGGTCTTTCTAGTTTTATTCATGGCTTCTCCCTTCACTTCAAGCATTTTAGGTAGATCTAAATTTTTTTTGAAGAGAATGGGGGGTTAAAGAAGATGATAGGAGTCTACGAGATGTGAAAAATAGAGGAAGAGAGAATGTATTTGGGATGTGCTTGTCAAAGGGGGCATTTCAACATTCTGAAAGATGCTGGACAAGGGAAATTCCCAAGTCACCCAATTATTTTTGTAGAATTACAATGAGGGATGCTTGATGGTGAATGGAAGAAAGTTCTCTATCATAGAGGAGTATATTTCCAAGATCATTGGCATTCTAATAGTTGGGAGTAAGTTTTATAGAGATAGGAAGATCTCTGACTCTACTATTGACACCTTCTCAAAGACATGCAAGGAGAGGAAGAAACTAGTTAAGAAAAGAGGTATTACTCACTTTCAACCCATTGTTTGAAGAAATTATGGAGGTTTATCCTTAGGACGATTGTTTCCTACATTACCCTTAAGGGCTTATTTTCTAGGGTTTATTTGTATCATTTTTGTCCTATTAAATCACTCGAGGCATAATGTGAATATCTCTATCTTTACTCCTTGCTAAAAAATAACATCAATGGGGTAAGAGATCACAACATCACCAAACCTCCACTTTACGAGGCCTCATGCTCCTTATCAATGAGGATATCAAGGCCAACACTTTGGAGAAATTCATAGAGATCAAGCATGCTGAGTGAGATGGAGATGAGTTTGAAGAATATGATGAGTCCTTAGAGGAGGAGGAAAGTGAAGGCCTTGAATATGATGAGGAATTTGAACCAAGTAAGAGAAAGAAGAAAATATCCAAGGGGGAATATACTAGAGCCCAGCTAGGAAAAAGGACTACCAAAGTTTCACCAGGAAAATATTTCACTCATCCTAGTGATTCTGACAATGAGCTTAGTGCTAGTGATGAGGACATGGACATGGATATGGAGGAATTGGAAACTGTGGGAAAGACAAGCTCTAAAAAAATTTAGAGAAAAAAGGAAAGCACAAGCAACCCTTGAAGAAAAAAAGGAGGGAGTCCTCCTCTAGAATGAGAATGAGGAAGGAGAAGAGATGGATACTAAAGTGGAGGAAGAGACTATTGTTAACAGAAAGATCCCTAAACAAAAGTATAATTGGATCATTCAAGAGAAGGCAATTAGAACTATAGAGGAAAATGAGCATATCCCAATCAAAAAAATGGGTCTAGAAGAAAAATAGGGGAATGAAAGCCTTATCAATCCCATGGGTGATAAGATGAAAGACCAAACTGATTCTATCAACACCTCTACACAAGGGAGGGTGATTACCTAGAAATATATGATCATGGAGAGCATTTGACTTGGGATAGAAAGAGAAAAAATCAACCTACAAATTCATGAGGATATAAAAGGTAAGGTTGATCTTCAAAATCTCATCGACTTTGCAATATTATTCATGAGTAACTTTAGTAAAGAAGATAACATCAATGTCCTCAACAATGCTAAGAACAACATGATGGGCAATTTCAGGTCCATAAAATGGCTTTTCCACAAGATTGTCAAGATGAATGAAAGAATGAGTCTATTGGAAGGAAAGAAGGAAATAGGGGAGGGGGAAAGTACTAATTCCAACTAGTATGTGAACCTGACTACCTCCTATGGATTGGAAGTTAAGGTGTTGGACCTTACCAATAAAGTTAAAGCTACTTAGTCTACTTTGTGGGGCATAGCTAATCAGAGCTACCATATTCTAAAGGCTTCCAATGAAGACCTCAAGGTTCTTACCAATAGGCTAGAAGGTACTAGAATGGAAAAGGTGATGATCATTACAAATGAAGGTGGTGATGGGGTAGAGATTGAAGGTTTTTCTAAAAGGACAAGAGCCAATAAGAAGAAGAAAGCCTCAAAGTACAAGAACGAGCTCACAAAGATCAAAGAACCTACTGGAAAGATGCACATGCTAGAGAAGGAGGCTACAAATCTCCTTATGAATATGGATTAATGTTCTCTCTACTTTGTTAGTTTCTATTTTGTTATTTTTGACTGTCCTTCTATTGATGGCCTTTTTTGCTAGACTTTTTGCTTGCTATTTTTTTGTTGTCCTGGGCTTTTATTAAATATCTTTCTTGTTATGTAGAGGGTTTTAGGGGCCCTTGAAAACCTATTTTCCTTATCAAAAACATGGTTACAATGGTCTTCTCATTATTGCCTTAATAAAACTAAAATCATTATTTCCCTTGAAGAATATCATTCATGTTCTTATGGGGGCATTTTGGTGGAAAATCCTTAGTCAAGAAGTTTCTTTGAACTTGACATTATTAGAAAACTATGGAGAAATATTCATTTATGTTCATAAATAGATGCAGTCAGTTTCAACAACATAAAAATTTAATCCATACTCCTATTTATGAATGCTAGTCTCAAGTAGCATCATGGCCTCTTACTCTATGGGGTTTGGATGTCATTAGGAAAATATCTCCTTCTTCCCCATAATAACATGTCTCCATCATTATTGCAACTAATTACTTCACTAAGTGGGTTGAATTTTTTCCTCTTTATTCTACTACTTCAAATGTTATTGGTTACTTCATATAGTATAACATTAGCTCCTGATTTGGTATACTTTCAACTATAATCTTAGATAATGAAACCTATTTCAAAAATAAGGACATGAATAAATTTAATGAAAAATATTGTATTAAGAAATATTTTCGAGTTCTTATTACCCTCATTTTGATGGCCAATCTAACTAAAGCTTCTATTTAAATAATTGAGCAAATTATTTGTAAGATTATTAAAAAACATGATGAGGATTGACATATTTAATTACATTATGTTTTATGGGCCTACTGATTAATAATTCATATAGAAAAAATCATAAATATCTATAACTTGGTTTATGACATTGATGTGATTATGCCTTCAGAGTTGGAAATTCCTTCACTTTGAAATTTTCTCAAGGGTCTTATTGATAATGAGGCTTATAAAGAATAACATCTTTAACAACTTGATATTCTTGACAAACGATGTCTTAATGATCTTGAGGACATCCAAGCCCATAACAAATATTTACAATTAAGTTATAATGAAAGGTTATTGAATGATTCTTTTTAGTAGGTGATTTGGTCCTTTAGGAACATCAATGTAATTTTAATTCTCTACCTAGAGAAAAAGGAAATTTTATTCCAATTCACTCTATCCCTTTGTAATTATCAAGTTTATGGTTTAAGTTCTTGTAAAGTAGTAGACATGGATAGTACATCTCTTAAGGACCCCACCAATACTATGTATATACATTTTTATTATTCTTAAAGTGTCTCCCTTTTCTCTTCTTATTTCTTCTTTTATGATTCTCTTCTTTCTTTTGTGTTATGTTAGTATACATGTTTACATTGAAGCATATTGTTTAGATAACTTTAATTCTGTACTACTCAACAAGTTTCTTCATTTATAAAAAAAAAATATTCTTTTTCTTGGGTTTATTGTGTAATTCCTTTTTCATTTGATTAAAGATATTATTAAGAAGTATTAGCATACTATTTAATTTTCCATGTACCATGTTATGACATATTATGGTGTGTTTAATCAACTATATCATATTCATGTTTTTTACATTAGTGAATTACATCATCAATAGTTTTATTTAATTAAATATTGATTATGCATCCATCACCATGTTTGTCTATAGTTTTATTTAATTAAAGATCTCATATGCATCCATCATCAATAGTTTTATTATTGGTTTCTCAAATTAATCATAATATAATCAAAGCTAGACATATGCATCCATCACTGTGTTTGTCTTATTTTAATCATAAGGCATTAAAACTATTTATTATAGAATTGAAATAATATAAAAACTATTATCCAAGATGTGGTCTCTCTCAAAAATATAAAACATATATAATTAACTCTCATATATGGGATGGTGACTTTCTAAGCCCTTGGGCCTTGACATGGAGATGGTAATGGGATGGAGGAATGCCTATATGATGTTAATGACCATGAGTGGATCCTTGAGAATCTCTATATATTTTATCCTTATATGAATCCTCTCAACACATCTAACTCATATCTAGTTTGGACCAACTTGTGTTGCACTCTCTCCAACTTTTCTTCTTCTTCTTCTCTCTTTATTAATAAATCCATGCTAGTGGGATTCACATTCATCAATACATAAAAACAGTCAATAAATAAAAAAGTATAAATATCAAATTATTTACCTAGATATCCTTCCTTCCATCCTAGACTAAAAAAAATTGAATCAATGGTACTCTATTGTGGGATGGGGATAAGGATGTTGACAAGCTAATCTCTTTACACTTTCATATATTTGTGCCCCTTACTAAGTAGCTTCTCTAAAGTGGCCCAATGTAGTTGTCTCCATAAGGGTGTGCCCTTCACCTCCTCCTCCTCCTCATCCATTTTCTTGCCACCTCTAATAGGTATATCCTAGTCCTCTACTCTAGGTTTCTTATTCTCTCTTTCCTCCTCCTCATGTTCCTCTTACTCCTTATCTCCCTTTTTCTCATGCTCCTAGTCTCACCTAATTCCTTAGTTTTCCATTAGGGTAGTCTGATAGAAAAAAGAGGCAAGTTCTAGGATAGTCTTAATGTCTCTAATAATTTCTAAGAGTTCTTTCATTCTCAATGTCACCTAAAATACCTATATATTGTCCGTCCATGACTAAATCATGTCCTCAATATCATCAGGTGTGGTTCCCCACAAGGATCAAAGCACTGATTTTTGTTTCTAAGCATATCTATTGATTCATGTCTCTATTGATATAGCTTGTGGTAAACCTAATTGTCCCCTCACCCTATCAAAATAAAATGGAGTCATGATTTAGCTATGAAGACCCTCAAGAAATATATTTCTCTTCATGCTTCTCATATGCTGCACTATATCTATCTATAATACCATTTGACAATATAGTCTTCATCTGATATTAGTTGCCTACAACTAATCAATGGTCCTTCTACACTACCATTAATATCCCCTCCATCAAATATTTCTTAGCAGATAGCATAAATCTCATGAATTTATTGGTAGTATCTTGACATGACATCCAATGATTCATGTACAAGGACTATACTCAAACGTCCACCCTTGTAGCAGTGTTGACATAGTCAAGCTCTTCCTATAGTTAAGAGCATATCTCCCTAAATCATAATACAAATGAAAAAGCATAATCCTCCCCCAAGAGAATATAGCATGGTGTCATCACTACTATAATTTTGTATAAGTCCTCTAATATGATGATCATCTCCCCAGTAGGAAGATTAAATGCAAAAATAACCTCATCTTAGTACTCCATGAGTACCATTAACATTGCATCTTGAGACTTCATCATAGGAAGGAAATATTCTTAGTATTATCTATCAAATCTTAAGAAACTCATATCCTTGATAGTTAGGTTTCACATCTTACCTCACATATACAACATGGAATGACCACCTATGTACTCACACATCCAAGGATTCCTCTATAATCATGAGAAAAAGAATCAACATCGGTACATAATATATATTAGAAAAATTCTACTCTAAATTCTATATTTTCCCCCTTGGGTACAAAATGCCCTAGAAGGTACAAAACACCTACTAGGTACACAACTCCCTAGTAAGAATAGACTATATACTAAGGTGCATAATGCCTTAGTGGGGAAATAGTACCCACCTAGGTATATAATGTTTGTGAGGGAGTATAGTTCCTTAGGAGGTATATGATATTGTAGGGTAGGGAAATAGAAGCAAACCAACCCTACATAAATAAAGGGGGAATACTGAGCTCCACTCCTTTTGAATAGATTAGATTGATACCAAAGGAAGTACCAACCTAATGGCTAATGATTAAAGAAGAGTGACTAAAACCTAATGGCTAATGAAAAATGAAGAGTGAATGACTCAAATTTATTTTCCTCACACCACTACCTTAAGAGGATTTAGGTAAATATATGCAAATAAAGAAATTTTGAAACAAAATGTATCGAAATAGAAAGATAGAGATAATAACTTATGAAACACAAACTAGAAAATATGTTGTTGAATAATGTCAGAGACTATTGTAACTCAAGATCTAGGCTAAAATATATGAGGTAGACAAAATGCAAAAATCTTCCAATGATCTGTCAAGGCCAAACTAGTGCTTCAAGGGAAAAATAAATCATTAGGGATGTAGCACACCCCCGATGATGGTGTTTGATGTTGATTCTGATTTTGTAGTTCTATAAAAAGCTGAAAAGGGTAGTCTGATATGTAACCTATTCATCAATCTAGGATCCAAAACCTACAAAACAAAGGGATAATTTTTTTATTATTAGGGAAGGGGCACTAGTACATTTCCCCTTATTTTTTGAACAAAATTTTCAACCAAAGGCCATATTGGCCTATGAATTTTTTTTTGCTTTTATGCCCTTGTTGGTCAAAATTTCAACCAAATTAGGCTTTTTTATGCCCGAGTTGGTCAAAATTTTGACCAAATAATTTTCATAATGAAAAATAGAAAATTGTATTCATCATTTTGTCATTTGGCAATTTTTTTTGGTGGCGGGAGTTTATTGTTTGGTCTATGCTTGGACTATATAGGAACAATTTCTCGACATAACAAGACATTGAGGTAAATTCCTATTGCTCAAAGCTTATGAATGTTTATATATTGGAATGATATATATGTAGCATTTTTATCTTATAGAGCTACATAAAGTTTGCATAGAAAAAATCTATGCAAAATTATTTAGGGTTAAAGCAATTATTTCTCCCCATGGTGAGTATGAGATTTAAATTAGAGATTTTTGTCGATTGAGATATTTGGTACAACAGATACAACCACAAGAGGCTCCATATTGGCTATGTTGTCTCCATGTGACCAATAATCTATTTGGACTTGGTAACCTTTTTTTGTAGGCTTATGCATTGTAACATGTTGTCTTTAGGTGTGCATGGTTCATTTGTTAATGTATTGAGTATATGCTTTTGGTAGATTTAGAATGCCTATAATGTATGATATTATCATGTTTTTGAGTTTAAGGTATCTACTTGTAACTAAGGTATCTAACATATATTTCATAATTACTAAAGAGAATAAAAAAAATTCCCTTCTCTTCATTCTTTGGAACTTGGTGAACTTAGGCATAGCATGATTAAATCCTTTCATTAAAACTTGCTATAGATCTAGGCTTATGCATCATAACTTGTGATTTTTAGGTGTACATGGCTCTTCATCACTATATCACTATATTGTGTATATGATTTTGGTAGATTTTGAATGTCTACAATGTATATTATTATCATGTTTTGTAGTTTAGAAGGTATCTATTTGTTATTGTGATATTTAACATAAATTTTAGAATTGCTAAAGAGAATAAGAAAATTGCTAGCCTCTTTAATCTTTGGAGCATGGTGAACCTAGATATGACATGATAAAATCCTCTCACTAAAACTTTGTGTAGATCCTTTCCCATGCTAAATATTGATAACTTGAGCATCATGAAGGTTTGGTTTTTGGAGTTTGGACATAATGTTGATTTGAAGCATGGTTTTGCTATTAAATAAACAAAATCTATTGGGAGAATGATGAGGAATGAAATACTACACATAAACAAATTCTAAATTCTATGATCTGCTACCACTCAATGAATGACTACACTCACCAATTGATAGGGAAGAAGTTGAATGAATGTAATAGTTTAAATACACTAAGATCTGCTTACTCTTGTATAACTAAGAGACGTGTTCAAGAAATATAGATAAATTCAATATTGCTAAGGATTATCTTTTAGTTTAGTCCATTTAGCATCATCTGTAACTTCTAATAACTAGGTCACATCTCTAAGAATAATTTCTCTAAGCACATAATATGGGTGAATTTGAGCAAGGTAACCAATTTTTTCTTTCAAAATCATATGTGCAAAATATAAACATTAAGTACAACATGTCCAATAATTTTGCAGATATATTTTCCTATGAAGAAAGACCACACTTGGAAATATGAGCCCATAACAAAATAATGAGACAATTGCTAGATTGTGGTCTCAATTTTGAAAAAAATTTGATAAATGTAATTGTCCTTATAAAACTTGTAAGGGCTTAAAGAATCAAAAAATTCTAATCACACCAGCCCAAAGTCATTGTAGACAACATGGTCGCATTGAAGGATGCCACAATTTTCATCAATTAGTGAATGTGGATTTCCAACTGGAGGAACATGGAGGTGTGAATATCAAAGTTGAGGATAACACTCCCATGGAAGAAGATGATAATGTGCCAGAGGACATGATTGAAGAATATGGTATTGACACAACTAATGAAGATTCTCACGATGATGGTACTAGCACATCTGATAATGATGATGAAGATGGTCTTGATATTTTTATACTTGAGAAGGCACACAATCCCCTATACCAAGGCTCCCAAACAACTCTTTTCTCTACTATAGTGTTGTTGGTGAACTTAAAGATAATGAATGGTTTATCCAATATAGAAATGTCACATATGCTAAGGTATACCATTTTTTTCATCTTCAATGTTATCATACCATTACTATTCATTATATTACCAATTCATATTTGTTGTTGTAGGTTGATAGGTGAGTTTTTGTTACCAACATTAAATATTCGGCCTCATTCACAATGAGAATTATCTACCACTATAAATAAAATTGGAATGAAGTATTAGACAATACATGCATGTCCCAATGATCACATTCTATATCATAAGCAACATGAATTTGCAAAAGAATACCTTGATTGTCATATTAGTAGATATCGGTCAAATCATATAATAAAAAAGTTGCCTCACAAGGTTCTTCAGTACATTACCATTATTCCACATCTTTAACGATTATATAGATGCACTAGCTCAACACAATTTATGGATTACCATGCATGCAATAGAAGTCAAGATGAAATTATCCAAATTCCTATGGATGGTTCTACATTTAAAGAGATAGAAGAAACATGGTCACACTTTAAAGAAGAACCTCATAATTTCAAGTTTGCATTAGCAACGAATGGTGTCAATCCATTTGGAGATATGAGTGTTAGAATTATTTTAGAATAAATGAGAGGGGGGTGAATCAATTATTCAAGGTCCAGATGTATAAATAAAAATTTTTATAGCTTAGTGAACCCATAAACATTTATCTTCATGCATGCATCCATAAGAGTATGCAATCACTTAAAACTTGTAGGTTACTGTTAAATCAACTTGCATAAATGTAAACATGAAACACAATAAATTCATCAACACACTTGACACAATAATTTACATGGAAACCAAATTTGGGAAAAACCACCAGTAATATGCTACTCTTTTTCACTCTTTTGAAGTGATGCCCTGTGAAAGGCGAACCTTATTAAAGGTTATAATACACACTATTAAATGTGACCTTGTTAAAGGATTTCAATCACCCTATTAGGAGTGAGCCTTGTTAGAGGATTTTAGACCATTCCCTTAGAATGTCACTTGGTTAAAATATTTACAAATGACTATTAGGTCAACCTTTATCCAAAGGATTTACCCTAGACTGATGCAATTATTAGAGTATAATAGTACGGCCTGATCTGATAACAACTTAGAACTCCATTTGTAGATTATAGATCTCTATTTTAGTCCTCTATTCTACTTGGCCTTTATACATTTTAGCTCTAATAGCTTGTTCACCCTTCAAGCATTCATATTCTTAATCTTTCTTGCTTAACATGCCAATGCAGACTCTTCTCTTAGGTCACTTGATGAAGCAAAACCCTTGACTCCTTGTTTTCCTTAGTTTCTTGCACATGACACACTTTGCTTCTAGCCAACCATTCCTATAAATAGGAAATTTAGATCTTTTGATGCTCATTCTCCATCATCCAATTTAGGGTTAGGATGGATTAGGCAGGATACAATGAATCTATCCCTCATTTTCATATCTCTTCTAGAAACTTCTTCTTGAATCCTCTTTGAATTTTTCTAAAAATGGTTTATCTTGAATTCTATGCCACCAGCTCATCAACCTTATTTTTCACCTGGTTCACACATTCCAAGAAAATAGACTTGTCATCTCAAATCCATCAAATTCAAGATCTTTTAAATAATGTAGCCACTCGACATTATATAGCTTCTGATGCTTAACACACACTATGTTGCTTGGTATCCTCTATAAAATCACTCAACACGAACTAAAGTTTACTGGTGCTCAACATCAACTAAACTTTACTTAGCATCCATTATTTTACTTGGCATAAACTAGAATAAACTTTAACTTGGTAATTTTTTGTTCGGCTTGCATTGACTTTGCTCGACACCTACTATCCACTCGATCAAGCTTGGCAATTTTTTTTTTTGTAACTTGTTCTTCTAAACTTTCTTAGTGTAACCGAAATTTGTAACCTTAAGTAGGCTATCAATGCATCATGTTATCACTATCTTAATTTATTCTTGTACTCCTTTATAAAATCATAACTCAACCTTTCCTCTAGGTGCTATTGTTACATCTTTTGATTAAATCCTCTTCATCAATCAAATAAGTGATAATACTTAAATCATATGAGTAGTTGTCTTACCAACAAATAGTAGGTTTGACATCAGTGAGAAAACAATAATTGAAGCATATTGATCATACTTGTATCAATTTGTTCTCAACAATCTCTCTCTTTCATAGTCTTCTTCAATCTATTTTCAACAATGAGACCTATTTACTCAGTGTGGTCTATTTTTTTTATTAGCAATAACATTTCTTCTTGGATGTCTATAAAGAGGGAGCACATACTTTTTTCAATGATTGTACCGGGTATTTTTTTTCATTTAATAGTTATCTAAATTAATTTATAAATAATGCATCAAAATGGTCATAATAATTTTGCAATGTTTATATTCATTCAATTACTAAGTATGTACTAAGTTAAAGATATGGACATGTATATTGAGCCCCTTATTGATGAGTTGTTGAAGTTATGGAATGGGGTCATTATGTATGACAACTCTAGACCAATAGGACAAAATGAATTTCAATTCCATGCAATTCTTGTATGGACAATACATGATGCCCCTAGGATAACTCATTTTTGTTGTATGTTATATTGTTAAGGTCACATATTTTTGGTATGTTATAGTGCTTACACATTATTTTTTTATGCTTAATTTTTTCATGATAATTGTACATTATCTTTTAGGTCTTTAGACAAAAGAAAAATTTGCATGTCTAGTTTGTGGTCCAAAGATGAAATCTCGTCATTCAAGAAGTTTAGGAAAGCAAGTGTTCGACGAGTTTAGAAACTTTCTCTACAATAACCATAAGTATTGAATTAATTAAAAACAACATCTTAACGGGAAAGAAGAGACAACATCAAAGCCATGAAGAATGACACCTCATTTACGAAAGTTGGAATACATTTGACAAAATCGCCGAGCTAATGTCTAGTTTGTGGTTCAAAGTTTGGAATTTATATTTTGATATTGTTTTTTATTTATTAATAATGTAATTGATTCTCATGAAGGTTATCAAGGTATCAATGACCAATTTCCTAGAGGAATAAAAAGTTATCCTACTCAATTTAGTAGGTTATCAAACTACAAGTATCTCCCAATCATTTATTTGTTTGATGCTATGCATATTGGAAAAATGTAATAGATACACTATTGAAAATATTAGATGGAAGGCATGATAGAGAAAAAAATTGCCAAAATTTGTAATGACATTCATGAATCTAATCATGCATTGAAAGATTTCATTAAATCAAATAGCAATGGAGACCACATTAATACAAGTTCCCTTCCTTGGTTATTAATGGAGCAACAAAGTAATACATTAAAATAAGTCATAAAAAAAGAAAAAATTCGCACAAGATTTGCTACAAATATAAGTAGTCTTGTATCAAAGAAAGGTTATTTTGGGCCAGGGTTAAAAACACATGATTTGGCATATTTTAGTTAAGCTAAGTCATGTTCTCTATTTACAATATATTTATGAAATTACATGTACTACCTATTGTATTATTTCATAATTTATTGAAAAGATTATTTTTTAATGATTGTAGTACGTCCTACCTCTATCCCTCCCACACCAGTTTGACAATAGTGTTAAACAAGTTATACATGGTCTTGAAAAATACATGAGGTTAGAAGTGTTATTTCTTATATTCATTGTACATATATTATATTTATGACTTGCTTTACTTTTTATGTAATCTATTGTATATTTTTATCTAAAATTTCATTTATATGATCTTGCATGTTGAATCTCTTTTTGGTGGTTATCATCTAAAGAAATTGATCAAAAAGATATAAAATATTGGAAGAGAATAATTCCACAACTTATGTGTGAAATAAAAAAGTGTCTACCTTCAACTTTTTCAATGCTCAAGAACACTACCTCATACATCAAGTTGAAGAGATTGAATTTTGTGAACCTGTACAAGCTAAGTCAATGTGGATGGTTGAGATGCACTTGAAATTTATGAGGCACTTGGTTTGACAAAGAGTACATCTTCAGGGTCCTATGGTAGAGGGATATATGGTGTTCTAGACTATGGTGTACATTATTGAATATCTTCTAAAGTTTGTAGCAAATATCTATGTAGATCACATTTGGGATCCCTACTCTATTAACAAATTCAAAAGGGAGTACCTGAGAAGGAAAGGTAGATTGAGGAGAATAAGAGGTAATAATAATATGTTATTGTAGTTAATTAATTCTTATTCATCATCAGTATAATTTTTTTCTAACTAGTCTAGTTATTTTCTATATAGTTGGTCATGAGTGGTATGCTCTACATTTGTATATTGAAAACAATCTTGATTGGATGATAGTATGGATTTAATAGTCCCAAGAAAATGGTTGCTCATTAACATGGGATGATGTTTCACCATTGGTTAAAAAAGCTCATTATAATAGAGATTTCAATGTTACGCCAATGGTACTTGATCTAGCATACGGCTTAAGAGATAGAAAGGTACACAAAAGATTACTAACCATGACCCATAAGTTTAATATCAACTCATAGATCAATGCAAATAATCTTGACATGTTTGAATAATTGCAGATCAAACACCAAAAAGCTATGTACTACCATGGCCATAAATTTTTCATAAAAATTTAGACAAAATGAAGAAAACTTGTGATTTTGGGATAAGTGTAGTCTTTGAGGTCATCAATATTTTGTCTAGAAATGACATACATCCTTAAAAATATGAAAATTGATACTATGGAATTTTAGATGATATACTTGAGTGCAACTCTAATTTATTCAAATTAATTCTATTTTCATCAAATGGTATAGGCTATGATTGAATCAAAATGATCTTGATAGGACTATTATTGAACATGATAGTGGATTCACAATGACTAATGCAAGGTCATTTGAGCTAGTTGGAGATGAGCCCTATGTTCTTCCAAGCCAATGTGAGCAAGTGTTTTAATTTGGAATTCCACATAAACTAAGTTGGTAATTTTTTGTTAGACATGATCCAAGAGGAAGGCTGGTAAAGTATAATGAAATGGAAGAAGAAATACTGAATGATGATGAAGAAGAAGAAGATGATGATTCTAGTGATGCTGGTGATGATGATGATGATAATGATCATGAACATGCTGATGAAGATGGTAATGATCAAGGCAATGATGGTCATGATGATGATGATCATGATAATGGTGATGAGATGATTATGATGGTGATGAAGATGGTGGTGGTGATGATGATGATCAAAGTGACAAGTACGATGATGGTGATGATGATGATATGGATGAAGATGATGATCAATGACTCCCTTGAGAAATCCAATAAGGATAAATATATGATAAGAAATAGTCAATTATGCCTTTGAGAATGAGATTGATTCTTACAATAGATCTCATTGTTATTGGATACTTGCACCCATAGGTTGGGATAACACCTTTCTTTTTTAGAAATGGGCATTTAATGGTTAATCATTGTCTTTGCATAGTTATGAATAATTGCTATTGATTAGTTTTTTCACTTTACTTGTCATTATTTGATTAATATTCCATAGGTGGTGATAAAGAATATATAATTCTGATTGTATATTTGTTGATAGGAAACTACATACATATGTACACTCACACAATTATGGCTACATTTATGTTGTTTGATTTGAACATGGGAACACTTGAATGGTGTGACAAAATTTTTCCTTTAATGTTCAATATTCCTAATCATTACCTCTTGTAATGGTTATAATTGATGGGTGATTATGATGATCATTTGAGAAATACATAAGGTGATAATCTTGACATGCTTGCTAACTGATATTTCTTGTAGATACAAAAAAATTCCCTATAATGGGACTGGTAAGTATAACATTTAAACCAATTTCTCCAATTAATATTGACTCTAATATACAATCTACTATTTTATTAATAATTTTTTTGGTAAGTCTATTACTTTCATTTCACTACTGATTGCTAAGAATTAGTGATCTTTTTCAGAAGGCGACATGGATACACCACAAGGCACAGGTAGGGATGTACTAGCTCAAATACCTTCTTCAGTGAAGGTAAACCTTAATTATTGTAATTGTACAAAATATATAGAAAAAATGTCATATTATTATGTTCTTTTCTTTATGGCTTTGGAGTTATTTTGATGAAATTTTATTGATATTGATGTCACAACTTGATACTTATTTATATATAAAAGAAAAAATGATAGTAGATGAAATGTGATTCAAAACATGAGCATCATTTCTAAATGACATTTCCTATAGTTCTAACCCCATATTCAAGGCCCAACAACTCATACAAAGATACAGTGATGAAATTCTTAACATTATCCTCGAGAGAAACCTAACTAAGGAGAAAGAGCCACTAAAAGAATAATTGATACTTTGAGTCAATTCTTTGAAGGTAAGTAGTAATTAATCTTAAGAAATAATAGAAGTTCAATAGGTGTTTATATTTTATAGTATTTTATGGATCACGATCTAAAATATTATGTGTTCTTCTACAGGATTTTGCAACACCTATGAGGCTGTGTGGTCAACATGGAAAGGGTTGTAGCACACAACCTTCATGTAAGTAACACTTCCTCTTTACAAAGTTATTGGAAATTATAGTAGTATTACACCATTGAGTTTATTTAAGGTAGTTTAGTTATGAGTGAGTGATATTCCATACCTGGGTCTCTATTTGAACTAGTAAGATGTATGCCAACTCAGTGTATATATTTAATCCATATATTTAGCATTACTAAAAATTACAATATTATTACACTTTCTCTTTGATTAATATTTTCTTGTATTTCTCTGAGAAGAAAGAATGCAATAGTTGTACACATTGTGAAACAATATGAGCAATAATAGAAGATTGTGGTTCTATTAGTGCAACATTTTTTTGTTTTCATCAATATTATAACACTTGAACTTTTATTTTTAGATGCTTTTAGCTAGTATCCCATTTGATCTTTATCCATTTCAAATGTATTTGTTAACAATATATTCTTTAGTTCATGATGAAGTGTGGACACCTCCTTTAGTTGTCGCTCTAATATTGCTGAGTGCATTGTTGGCAACAAGGAGCTTGCAAACATCTTCAACTATGCCAACTACAATTGGTAAAACCTTATTTTTCTATATTTTGTAATGTGCTAATCACACATTATTTTTTTTGGTGAGTGGATTTTATACTCATGGACCTATTTTGTGCACTAATAGATAGACCTATAATTGATAGAAAAAAAGAGAACAATATTACTAAAGTTGAACCATTTCTTGGAGCAGCCTATGTAACTAGTACTGGTTCATTTAAGGGGACATTGTTGTTGAACAAGAAAACTGTGTTTTTGTTAAAATTATGAAAGCTTCTAGGTGTATTAATTTTTATTATTATTTATAGTGTAATTATAGTTTATTTATACATAACTTGTTTTGGACTAATAATTCCATGATGTATTTGTAGGAAATGATGTTTTCTGTGGTCATGTTTTTCAAATGACATTGAAGCTATTTGGACCCACCATATGTAAAAGGTATATAGTTTCATGTAATTTCTATAATATTTTTCTTTTCTTCCATTTATTGTACTATAGTAAAGTTATTAATCTAACATTTAAAAAAAAAAAGGTGGAGTGAATAGGGCCCTGAATTAAAAAAATTAGGTCACTACATCTTTTGAGGACCTTTATGGAAAAAACATTTTTTACAATACCCTACTTCTCAAAAGAGCATCCAGACATATAAAGACTATGAGGGACCAATATAGAAGGGTCCTAAAGGATAACCCAAAGTATGACCATCCTCCTATGATTCCACTGATAGAGTGGAATGAAATAATAGAAGATGCAAAAGAGAAAAGGCTACATGGTAAAACAAGTGAACCTGAAATGGGAAAAAGAAGGTATGTCATGATAGTATTAAGTAGAATGTTATCATGCACTAATTAGTGATATTTGTAAATATATGATCTAACATATTTCAAACTATCCATAGATTGCAGGACACATCAATAGCTACAAAAGTGAGACTAGAAAAGGTTGGCCAAGACAAACTTGGCTTTGGTGGCTATATGAATCTTTAGTCTTGACTTGTAAGTAGAAGCAATGTAATTTCATATATATATATTTTTATATAATGTTGAAAATAATTTTGTTTAATCAAATCATACATGCAAAACTAATGATAGGAAACAAAAAATACAATGCACAAAATTCAATGTAGAGCCCACGAATGAAGATAAAAAAATTGCATTGAGGGAAGGCTATAAAGTCATAGCTACACACCTACACCAAGAATCTGAAAGCCATACCCAAGAATCTAGTGCACCAAATGGGACACAAGTAAATTGGTCAAATGAAAAGTAAATCAAATTGAATAGTTGATTTTTTTTCGTGTTAGTTTCCAACATAAATTGACTACATAAAAATACACATAAAATTTCACATAACATAAATTGACTACATAACAATACACATAACATCTTAAAAGTTGTCTGCTCCTTAGAAGGAGACAAATCACTAGGACCAGAGGGTTTTCCCATGTTCTTTTTCCAAAAGACATGGAAGCTGGTCGGAAAAGATGTTTGTGATGCTGTCAAGGAATTTTTTGGGGCAAGAAGAATGCTAAAGGAAATTAACTCTACTTTCCTATGTCTGATTCCTAAAAAGACTAGGGCTGATTCTCCATACCAGTTTAGACTAATTAGTCTCTGTAATTTCTTTTACAAGATTATTTCAAAAGTCCTAACTTCTAGGTTGCTGCTAGTGCTTCCTTCTCTCATTGTTGTTCAACAAAATGGTTTCATCCCAGGTAGGCAAATTCTTAATTCTATCATTGCTGCTCATGAGAATATTCACTCTTATCTTGTTCTAATAATCAAGGGTTTATCATGAAAGTTGATATTGCTAAAACCTATGATAGAGTTGAATGGGCTTTTCTTGTTAAGATTTTACAGGCCTTTGGGTTTGATCATAAGATTGTTGGAGCTATTTATCATTTGTTCTTCTAAATTTTTAAGTCCCTCTAGAGGTTTGAGATAGGGAGATCTTTTATCCACTATTCTTTTTGTTATTATGGCTGATTGTTTGGGGATATATATTAGGAAATTGGTTCAACAAGGGGTTATTAAAGGTTTGCAGCCTTCTTCTCAACCTCTTACTTGTTCTCATGGTCAATTTATTGATGATACTATTTTCATGGGTAAATCTAAAGTTAAGGAAGCTAGAAACCTCAAGCAAGCCCTTAATTTGTACTCCTCTACCTCAAGTCAGTTGGTAAATTGGAATAAGAGTGCTTTGTTTTTTATTAACACCCCTATCCCAAGAAAAAACAAAATTACTAAAATTCTTGGGTGCTTAATAGGATCTTTTTCCTATATTTATTAGGGTCTTCCTTTGGGTCCAAAAGCTCCTGATTCTTTTTGGGAAGATCTCATAAAGAAATTTAATAAGAAGTTGCTAGGCTGGAAGGGTAATCTTTTGAGTCAAGCTAGTAAAATTACTCTCCTTAAAGCCTATCTCCAAAGTATTCCTACTTATTCTTTGAGTCTTTTTAGAATACCAGTGAAATTTGTAGATACTATTGATAAAATTCAAAGAAATTTTTTATGGATTGGAACTAAGGAAAAGAAGAGAATGGCTCTGATTGCATGGGATCAAATATGTAAGCCTATCAGGGATGGTGGATTGGGAATTAGGTCAATAAGAAGTATGAATAAATCTCTTTTAGTGAAACAAGGCTAGAGAACTTATCATGACGATAAGGAATGGAGTACTATATGGAAACATAAGTATCTTTTTAATGCCAACTCTTTATCTAATTTCCTATAATCTCCTGATGTTCTTTCTCCATCTATTATTTGGGGGAGCTATTCAAGGAACTAAGAAGACTTTAGCCAAAGGTTGTTCATGGAAAATTGGAAATGGGAAAAAAGTTAGATTTTGGGAAGATTCTTGGTTAATGGATCATCCTCTGATTGAGGACTTTGAGGATACTACTCAAGTTTATAGATGTAAGCAAGCGTATGGGACTTTTGTGGGACATTACTGGCATAACAACTCTTGGGTTAACCTACTTGATGTTGACCAAGGTTTTCATAATATCTAGATATTTTTAATGCCTTTTCTTTGTATCCCCATCAGGAGGATAAGATGATATGGAATGCTAATCCTAGTGGTCATTTCAAAGTTTCTTCTGTATTTAGATCTAAGGAGAAAGGTAATAAAACTTTATGGTCTCAAGCTTGGTTAAAGGGTCTCATACCAAAAATAAATATCTTTTATTGGATTTTGCTTCAAAACAAAATTCTTAATCAGGATAATTTGCAAAAAGAGGAATTAATGTAGTAAATAGATGTACTTTATGCAATGGAGGTTTTGAAGATAGAGATCATTTTTTTTGAATTGTTCTTACAGTTAACAAGTTTGGACCACAACTCTAATTTATTGGAACATAACTTGGGCTCATCAAAATAATGTTGAACTTTGTTTTAAAATTTGGAGATGCCCTTCTAAGGATTTTGATGTAGATTTTCTATGGAAAATTAATCTTCCCCATCTCTAGTGGGGTATCTGGAAAGAAAGAAATAACATAATTTTTAGAAATAAAGAAATGCTAGGATTGGTGCTTGGACAAAATATTGTTAGAACAATGAAGGAAAATTTTAAGTCTCAAAGAAGATGTGATCAAGATTTTCAAATTGACTCTCCAATGCTCCTAAAGGTTCTAATTTTAAAAAAGATGACCCAAGATTGATGACTAGATGGAAGACTCCTCCTATTGGATGGCTTAAAGGGAACTTCAATGGTGTTACTAAGGGAAATCTAGGAAAACTAGGGTGTGGAGGTGTTCTGAGAGATCATACAGGTAATATAATTGATGCCATTGTAATACCCATTGGTAACTCTAACAGTCACAAAGCAGAGGCAACTGCTGCTCTATATACTAATAGACTAGCAACTGAAACTGGTTTTCCAAACTTCTAGATGGAAGGAGATTCTTTAAAAAATTGTTAATATGCTTAATGATAAAAACTCTATTACTTGGTTGATTGAGGCAAGTGTTATGGAAATTAAAACTTTAATGAATAAATTTGAAAAAGTGATTATATCCCACACATTCTGCGAAGGTAATGCAACGACAGATTGGATTGCCAACATGCTGTCCAAATGAGATATAAGATGACATGGAATGGTGACTTAAGAAGGAATGTGGATCTCAAAGCCCTTATTAATTATGATACAACTCATGCAATGGTGGGAAATATTTTTTAAGATTAGCAATTCAATGATATTTGGGAGTGGGGTTACAGACGTCAGTGTTCTTTCCCTAAGGAAGTACATTTATGTGATTTTAATCCTAGCCACACACATATCTATTTTAAGGTGTGCCTTAGTTGTATCAATGAATGCATGGTATTTGATTAACTCTTCTATTCTTTGTCTCCACTTGCTTTTGGTTTATTGCAGCAATTTGAAATCTTTGAAAATGGGAGGAGAGCCATGAAAATAGGAGCCACAAAATTGTAAGGCTTGGAAGGAAAAATCTTCTGTATGGAAGATTCTGCAAAAGGGTAATGTAACCAATTATTTGGAGCATCTTCATGGGTTTAAACCTCATGTAACTATGGTGTTCTTCTAAACTTAGATTGAAGATAGGGTTTCTCAGCATGGTGTGACCATGCATTTAATTGAGGAATTCATAGCCGAGGTGACGGGTTTGCCAATGGAAGGCATTAAGTTCAACAAAGAAATGAGTATTTCAAATGTTGCATTGAAGAAATTTCCCAAAATAGAAGTAGAGGAGAAAAACCTAGAGAAGAATGGAAATTTTTATGAATTGGGTCAGATAAAGGTTGTCTGGTAGGATGTGCTCACGTGTATTCATGAGTATTTTATCTTAGATGGTAGAGCTAAATGTGTTCATAAATTTCAGTTTGTGTTCCTCAATCACTTTAGGCACAAAGACAGGCTCTTGTTCCCTTTTTATTTGAGATTTTCTTTACTCCAAATTTTGCAAGCTCATAGGAAAAAAGAGTCACACCCTATTCTGCATGAAGGGTTAATTTTACTTATTGAGGTTTATTGTAAAAACAAGGCCATTATGTCTTCTCCTCCTTCTGATAAAAAGAAGGGCTTTGTTAGCGAAAATTACTCTAGGAAGAGTGAGGGTGATGATGTTGTCAAGGGTAAAAGAAGGGGTCTAAAATAAGAAACCCAAAAAACTCCTCAACACAATGTGGAAGAGATATCTGAGTTTGATAACTCAAAAAATAAGGAGAAGAAAAATTTGGAGGAGGAGGAGAACACAGATGTGGGAGATTTTAGTTCTAATTTAGAAAGCTAACTAGATAGTAAAGGTGAGATTGCAAAGGAAGATGATGAAGAGAGTAGTGAGAAAAATACAGGGTCAGGTAAAGTTGGTGAAGAGGAAAACCAAAGTGAGCATTCCAAGGGAGTGAGGGATGGAAAAGAGGAAATGGAGAAGGAAAAGTAGGACCCTTTTGATGCTAATGTGAGGGAAGAGGAAAGGATAGACAAGGAGGAGTCTTCTGGTAAAGAAGAAATGGGGAAGGAGAAGAATGAGTCTCTTCAAAGGGAAACTATGCTCTCTTTTTTGCATACTGTAAAACTTAAGGTTGATACCTCATTGCAAGTTGACTCATGGATCTATAATTAATTAAAGAGCCTCAAAAGGAAAATGGAAAAGGTGCAACAGAACTAGGATATGGACCATGCTAAGACCAGTCAGATGGAAGTGTAGGTGGGTAATATACGGAACAAACTAAAGGAATATGAACAAAATCTTCATCTGCTAATCAAGGAAAGTGGTAATAAAATGGAGCAAGTAACTTCCAATATTTGTGCTACTGCTACAAGTTTAGGGAAGCATACCAATGAAGAAATTATGTCTCTAGGGGGACCAAGTAAAAGAACTAGGTAGAGCTCTAGGAAAAGGGCAGCGGAGGCTACTGGTGGTTCAACTACTGATACCATTAAAGATGCCAGGGAGATCGATAAAGAGGTGGTCAAAATGATAAAAGAGCTACAATAACAGCTTCTAGTGTCTCTAGTTTTTGGTCTCTATTTTTAGTACTAGTCCTGGTTATTTGTGCTAGTCCTAGTTATTGGTCACTGATTTTGGTTTTTTCATTTGGTATTTTTCTATTGTTAAAACTAGGTTCCAGGTCCTTGTAAAACCTAGGTTTGATTTATGGTCCTTTTTTATGGTTTTAGGTCCCTATAAAACCTAATTTTGCTACTGTTTATATTGCAAGTTTCAAGTCCTTGTAAAACCTAGTTGTGCTTCATGGTTTATCCTTCTCTTTACTGTTAAATGGTTTTGGGGCCCCTTCAAAACCTATTTTTATCTTAATCTAAAACATTTCACTATAGCCTTCATATCCTATCACAGAACCTGTGCATGATGAAGGCGATGATGTGTATCATAGTGGTATAGGTGTTAATTTGCTATTGGAAATTAATTACATAATTATGAATACAATTTATCATCTTTAATTACAATTTGATGTGTAACCTTTTTTTTGAATATTTTAGAGCATGTTGAACATCATGGTGAAGGAGTGAAGCATGTTCCAATTGTTCAACATGTTGAGGTGGCAGTGGGTCAAAATGTTATTGTACATGATGTGGCATTTTTAGGTAAGAAAAATGCATGTTACGTTCTACTGGTTAATTAAATACTTGTAATAGTTAAAAAAAGAAAAGAGTATGCCAATTTAACCTATTTACTTGTTATTGCAACAGAGCCCTCTTTAATGCAGTAGCCTCTTGTTCCTCAAAATAGGACGAGGCATCATATTTTGACATTACATGTGCCATAAGAGGAGGAAAATGTGGAAGATATTGATGATCCTATCAACCTTTACCTTAAGAGAGCTAACAAAAACAAAAAGACAAAATATTTAAAAAAAAACTCTTTGATTGAATGTTATGTGATTTTTATTGATTGAATGTTATAGTTCATAAATGGATGAATGAATAAATGAAGTATATAATTATATGATAATGGGGATTTTAGATTGATGTTAGGGGGAGGGGGGTGAGGCCAGATGATCTTCCAACTTCATGTGGTTAGCCTTGTTAAGTAGAGAATATTAAAGTATTCTCGAAATCTAGTGAAGCTCAAACTAACATACCTTCATTAATTAATCAATTTCATTCAACAACTTTACCACTTTCCTCATTTTGGGTCTTACAGTTGGATATAGGTCTAACACTAAAACAATGATTTTACATGTAGGATGTGGTTGATGGTAGTAATCAAATGACAATAATGGTGAGTAGATTAGTATGAATTATACTTTGTTTGATTGTTTTAATTAGGGTTTCATTTTATTTATAGTTGGTGCAAATACAAGATCCACATAAAAAAGTACAAATATAGTACTGTTCAACCACTACATTAAATTTTGATGAGTTGACCAGTATGAATTTTACTCTTTTTGATTGTTTCATTTTATTTATAGTTGGTGCAAATACAAGATCCACATAAAATAAGTACAAATATAGTAGTTTTGTTCTTTCTTTGTAATAGTTTTGATTGTTTTCTCTAAAGAATAATTGTCAATCCTTTTTATATTCCTTAGGTAAGCATCCATATTTCCCTATTAAAAAAAACTATTAGAAGAAAATAACCATTGAGAAAAGTAGGGTATTGAAAAATTCATTCCCTGATTTCCAATACTTAGAATGCAAAACTATAAATAGTAGTAGCATAAATGAAGTACATATAGACTCAAATTCAATTTGAGAGTTCCCATAATAAAGGTCTATAACTAAATCTTTTAATAATCACTGTATTCTTAGATTTATAAAGTTGAATACAACATATGATTGACAAAATTTGGACTGACTGTGAATAGAAAAAGCTCTATATTATATAGACTCTAGACCCTCACTCCAAATCCTAGAAATCCTTATATAGAGGATTGCAATAGGCTTTATATTGGATGAAAGATGTCAAAAACTTCTGTTACATGACAAACATTCTTTGTACTTAATAAAAAATTTGGATGTAGTTACAAAATTGGCAGGTGGCACTTTCAGTAGGTTTCCTTGCAAATTCCATTAGTCTCCATGCTCCTGTCACTTTAATTTCCTTTCTCTTATTTCCTCTACCTCTAACTATATTCCTACATTGCCTAGTCACTATCAACATATGGTATGGCCTTTATATTGGCAATGACTTCCCATATGGCAATATCAGTATCCACAACTAGCTATGTGGCATCCCTAACTGCATCCAACTCTTCAAGGTATTTATTCCATTACTATCAGTTATTGCTTTCAATTCTCTAGTAGCCTTTCTCATTTCTAACTCAATTCTAAATAGAAATTCAATCATGTCAAAGACAACTGTCACATCTATCTCATTATTGCAATAGGCCAGAAACTGTGGATTTCTCAAAAATCCTCAAAAGTGTAAGAACACTCCTATCATTCCTTTATAACACCATTAGCATCTAGAATAGTAGGTATCAAATTTGAAATCCCCATAGAAATTTTCTTCATCTTACTTTGCATTAATTGAATTTTTCCTGAGAAAAACCTATGCAATTCTTTCACCCTATTAATCATCTTTTTTGCATTAATAATTATTGCCTTGGGTAATTCCTTCTTTTGGGGTAATAGGTGTACCAAGATATCAAATAATTGTTTATATGGTCCCCATGTTGTGAATGAAGGGGATAGAAGGGCTAACACTTCTAAGCATTGGAATTTAGCTCCTTGCAGATAAATGTAGCTACTATGCACATTTTGTGATATAATTTGTAGGGAACCTATCTTGTGCATCATCAAGATCTTAATTATCTTGATCTCTACCTCCTTGGAACCATCCCATTAATCTATATCCATCTATAGACCATCTCCTCCACTTGTTGCATTAACTTCTATTTGGGCTTCCTAGTCGCTCACCTCTGTGATGGGCCTTGTAACAGTTCTAAGGCTTCTTGCCTCTTCTTCTAAGAAAACCACCCTCTATTCTAAGACATAAGTCCTCTTTGGTCCTTCCTCATACTTCTTCCTAGAATCATTGGATATGAAGTATGTTAGATACAACTATTCTTCTAGCATATCCATTTTGCTCTTTCCCATTAATGATGTTGTGTTCTGTAGATCATGAATTTGATCACTAGATATAGTAGTGACATTCCAAAATATTACATTTCCTTGGGGGGAATCCTTTATATCTATTAGGGTTAGCTTATTTCCCTCAAGATCCATACTCCATACAACCATTATCTTATTATCAATGTTGAATCCAGATCCTTGTAGCTCACTATATTGGGCTCTTCAAAAGAGATTGACTTATCTTGTCTTTTCATCTAGTCTAGCATGAAATATAAACTCAACTCCCATCCTAGAAAGAGAATCATCCCACTTATTATTACAAGCTCTCTGGCTTCTTCTACTATGAGGACCTCACTGCTAGGTTCATATTTCTACAACCTTTATACCAGCTTTGCAGTCTTCTCAAGGGAATCTTTTGGTTGTAGTTGTAAGGTAAGCTCACTTTACTTTACCTTGTATAATAATGTCTTGAATTCATCGAACTTGATGAATTCATCATCCTTCATAAACTCTTGAGCTTTACTGATTCTCTCATCTAGCATTTGAATCTACAGTTCAATTTTATTGAGTATCTTCTCATTCTCCCTTGCTTGCTTCAACAAGAAATTGTTTCTTATGGTGTCAAACAATTTGGATCCCTTAGGAAAAATTTCAAGTGCCTTTCATTTGACCTTGTCAAGGATCTCAATCATTTTTTGTTTCTTCCTCTCTTGTACCCATGAGGAAATTTTTGGCTGATCATCATCAACCTCAATGGTTATGAAATCCTATTGAGGGGATTGAGGCTATGCCCTATCTATGATTTCAGCAGGCACATGTGCCATTATTTGATCAAAATTGTTAAGGCACATATTATATCTATCTAGATATGTTGTCTCATGGTAGACATCCTAAATGATGAATCAACAACCTTCATAGCTTCTTCAATTTTCATTATTTTACTCCATCTTTAGGTTTTATCCCTACAAACCTCTATTTATAAATAGTTCATTATGCAAACTTCTTCCCAATTTGGTTTGCTGCTAGGGAGGGTGTACTTTCTCATCGATTTAAGATCATGCCTAACCAAATAATTTGGATCATAGATCCTAGTAGGGGATGATGAAAGCTTGAACTCTCCCATGTATTGATTTATCTCTTCTATAACATCTTTTTCTATTAGAAAATCACCTACCTTTGTATTCCTTGCTACAAAAGAGCCTTTCTCAATAGGACCTAAATATCCTTTATTCATCATCAACAATTTTCAAAAGAATTGTAACTGGCCTAACTTTTCAGGGATATATTTTGGTAATACATGAGAGGGGATGTGGACACCCAAAAACCCTTATAATTAAAATTTATTTCAAAGAGAAATAAACTACCCCAATCATGACTTAGTACCCTATCCCAATTTGGGCAAGAAAATAGTCTTATTAGCATCCTTACCCCTCTACGTACTCTTTGAGTAATATCTACTAACATGTTTGTAATAGGAAAAACAAAATCACTATAAAAAGTAATAGCACTGGCATATGGATAAAACCTTTTCCAAAAGCAAGTCCACATCTGCATGGGCAAGTTCTCTCCATTCTTTTCAGTGGCTTCGATGAAGTCTGAACTGATATTCCCTATGTTCTTGTATAGAATGATGTGCATCAACAATGAGTAATGGAAGAATACAAAGTTCCCAAGTTCTTCATTATGAGCTGCAACAATTTCATAATGCATTCTATTAATGATATACTTGACAAAATCATACCCAACATTATGATTTAGATCTTGAATATCCAAAGAAATGATATATATGTATCCTGGGACATTAATTGTGCATCATTTCCTATCACCTTGTTTATCCCAAAAATGGTGTACCTAAAATATTTGCAAAAAAATTCAAGTGGCATCAGGTCTCCTACCTTCTTTGGTATCTCACCCTTCTCTAGCTTTTAGTTGGGAATATGCCTCTTCATGACTCTTCTAGTAAAGAAACTCTTAGAATGTTTGAAAGTTTCATTCATCTTCTCCATTTTAATTTCCTTTTTCATAGGTCCTTCTAGGTCAAAGACTTCAATAAAAGTCTCCCTATCTAGTTTGCATAGGATAATCATATCCTTCCCATGGAAAGCTTTAGTTGTTGGATTATAGGATTTGATCAATGCCTTTATTAGATTAACATCCACTATTACTTTTGGCATTATCAATTTTGGCATATTCCTAACCCACAAGTTGCAAATTGGTGACTTTGCAAATGTATTCTAATAGAAATACCAAAAAAGCTCATTTTCATTCTTATCAAGTACAATGACGTCTCTATAGAAAGGGTATGCATCTCTAAGAACATATACATTCAAGGTTTGAATATGAGAAGACCTTGGAAGGAAATATACCCACTCCTTTGCATATAGGGTTGCCAAAGTTTGGTTTTTGTTTTTCAGTAGCTTGAGAAGACTCTTCAACATCAATCTAGGCTATTATCTTGCCTTTTACTTGTGCCATGGTTTTGTAATCAAATTCAGTCAATATCAAACTTCTAAAAGCTTTGAAAATTATGGAAATCTCTTAGTGCTCATAGTTCTATCTTTCGATTGTGCAAAAGACTATAATTCAAAATATCATTAAACCAACCTATTAATAGAGAAAAACATAGCAGAGTGAGCATTTATGTCTTTATGTCAACATGCATGACAAAATCTCAATTTATGTAAAAGTGCCAAAATCTACTTGTATTGCCATCCATTCTTAACTTTTTATGCACTTTTGATAGGACATCACTGTATTGCGGTTTAATACTTGTATAAAAAGGGCTTAGGGTTGGGTATTTTTCATGTGTGGTGATACGAAATTGGCTCTTGCGGCAGTATTGAGCTGTAAGGGATTACGGATTGTAATCAGGTTGTAATCATTGGATTGTAATAAGACCGGACTTGCTATTTGGTGGACGTAGCCCAGGGATTGGGTGAACCACGTTAAATCTTGGTGCCTTGTGTTCATTTCTGTGTGTCCTATTATTTTTTGTTATTGGTTATATTTGCATATAGTTTTTATTTCTGTCCGTGGTTTATCCTAACAATCATTTTTAAGGCATAATGAGGCTCCCTAAAAATAATTTTTAAATTAAAAGCTATCTTTGGAACCAAGTGAATCCCTTTGTTCATCGTTTTGCAGTAATTTTCTGTCTTAGCACTTAAACATTGACGACTAGACAACCATAGCTTCAAACCTTTTTGCCACTTTGTAGTCTATCTAACAGTTTTGGTCATTAATTGCACAACTAGATGCCTTAAATATTTGGCCTCTCTTTAGCCTTAATCATTCAGTCACTTCATTTCATTAACATTTACACTTATTTTTTGTGAGCATATGAATACCCCTAGCAACCATAAAATTATGGCTTTGCACACCTTTCTCACTTTAAGTTTTTATTCCTGCAAAGATGCAATTAAGATACTATATATAATTTAACCTAAAGACTTCACCAAGTCACATCTTGGCTAATTTGATAATAGTTTTTCTTTGCAACCATGTGAGAAAAGGATACTTTATGCTCTTTTAAGCTAGTCATTGCTTCATGGTTTATCTTTAGTGCTATTTCTTTAACATCATGACTGCATGACCCTTTACATTTTGCTTTCAATTTGATTGCATCACATGGTTGTGCTCTGATCATTTATTACATATTACATTTATTAATTGCACAACCATGCAAACAAGTACCTTTTACATAGTTTTTCCATGTCGCAACTTGTTTCAATCACTTTCCTCTTATCACTGCGATAGCACAATTACATGCATTTTCTTCTAAGTTAAATGCATTTCTAACTTAATTAGTCTTATCTTTTTTGACAACATGATTAAGAAAACAAACATTTTAATTACTTTGTAGTACTAATTTCTAGGTCACAACTTATCATCTTTACTACATAACACAAATCAAGGCACTCTCACCTTAAAATTTTTAAACAATTTGCAAAGCAAAAATTAGGGCTATCACACCTTAGGGATGGAAATGATTGGTTATTTGATATTATACTTTAGAATTCCTTCACTCATACTCTTTTCTTCAAATCTATCCCTTATAATAGAATTTAGAGATAAAATTTAGCGACATAGATATTGCAGAATTTCCTCCTTGTATTAATATTCTTTGAAACTAATACATTACTAATATAAACTTAGGAATAAATCAAGATATGATAGAATTTTCATTCAAGATCCATTTGTATTCTCAAAATTGCACAATTGTATTAATATTATTTTAAACTAATACATTATTGATATAAACTTAGGAATAACTGAAGATATGACAAAATTATCATTCAAGATCCATTTGTATTCTAAAAGGTACCATCAATGGGAAGAATATGCATGTGCTTTTCATACTTAACATTGGGGTATTGGTGAATAGAAATCATATCTCCCAAACAAACCCTTAGATTTGACCATACAACCTTGTTCATTCTATTCTTAGGTTCTTTGCAAGTCTCATCTGCCAGGGTGGTAAAGATCACATTCTTCCTTTTCTTTCCCTACGATATGGCACCGAAGAGAGATCAAAGGGAAAAGTAAAAAAAATTAAAAACCCTAAGTACCTATTCCCAAAAAAAATACCCTAACCTCACAAAGGGAAAAGAGCCAATAAAATACCTAAATAAGAATTCATATCACCACAAAACATTTGCAACATTTCCATGGTTTTTGGGTGTAGGAAAACCACCAAGTTTTCATCATTAATGGCTTCATCTACAACAAGTCAATTTGCCACCTTATTCTTCTCTAAAATTGTTGTACTAAAATCCCCTTTAGTTCCTTTCCTGTTACCAACAAAAACATACATTTTTTCAACAATCCATGGAAATACCTAACTAGGTGATGATAGAAAATGAAAAAGATGTAGAGAATTGACTCTATACTTTTAAGGATTCTCCCTTGTGAGCCATTATAGTGCAGTAAATTTTGATTGTTTCAAGTAGATCCAAACAAAGAAATAAATTAAAGAGCATGAACCCTATTCATTGTATTTATAGGGAAAACAAATTTTCCTAGAAGCTAAATTTACTTGTGGGGCCATCAAATTAGGGTTTTCTTTGGCTATTTTAAATTTAAAGGAATTATTTGTTAAATCAAATGAAAAGAAACTACCTTGGCCAACAACCAAGAGTAAGAACAAGAGTAAACTAATCTTAAATAGGGAGAAAGAATAAACTAGCTCTACTTCATATGCTCTATGTTTGCACATAACAAGCCATTTCTGGACAAGAAAAGAAATGGTATGTGTCTAAAATATTATGCCTATTTAATAATAATAAGAAAACAAATATAAATAAATTAAAATTGGATTTAACTGTCTTATGTTTAGGGTAAATCAATTTCAATTAATTTCAATTAGTCAAAGAAAAAGAAAAAGATTTATAATTTAAGTGGACAATAAATTTAGTGGAAGTAAGCTTTCCTATTTCTAAAATGAGTATATATTATATCTCTCATATAAAGTACTTGAATTGTTTTACTTGATAGTTTGGGTGTATATATATAGATAGATGCAATTATTAAATTATATTTTTCTTTTAATTTTTTAGTTAAATTTATTAATTCATAGTTTATTATTTACATAAATCTATTTTTTTGTGATTGATTTGTTTAATATATATTACATTCAATTTATATTTATAAATGTGAAACATTTTCTTATAATGGCTTGCACATAATGTGCCATGCTCTGATATCTGGATATTGATTACAACTAGTTGCTCTTCTTTTAGATCATCAGTTTGAGTAGCCATGCCAATTGTTATAGTTGGTTTCTCCCTTTTTATTTCTTTTGTTCAAACTTATGCATCAAGTATTTGTACCTCATCCTAGTCCACATCCATTTCTTCAACTTCTTCTAGTAAAAATTGATTTGCTAAGGAATATTCTACCATCCACTTGTTAAAAAATGTGTCATCTAGACTATTCTTTATGTCTTGTCATTTTATTTTCAAGGTTAATCCTCTTTTGGACTTCCTTATTGTAGCAATCTAGGACTTGCTCATATTTATCCTATAGCTCTTATATAAACCTTTTCTCTTTCCTGGTAGTGGATAAGGTAAGAGTGGTTGTTTCAACATTTAATTTTGCCACCTCTTCATTTGGAGTATCCTCTACTCTTTTTCCAATCAAGTTCTCCATTAATTTACAATCATTAGTTTGAGAATAACTAGCTCATTATACTTCTGTGAAGGTTCCCCAATCACTATGAAGGTTCATTATACTTCTCTCATTCAAGCGACCACATGACTGATGCTTTACTAATTGTTTCAATCAATCACAGGCTAAAAGGTGGTTGAGTGCTTAATTGATGTGACTAAACAACTAGGGAAACTTCACTACTTTGCTAGGTCATGCTACAAAATATTGTTGTCTTTTGATAAGCTTCAACTATGTGATCAACTTGATCACTAGGTCGCACACTCAAAAGCTTTATGAGCTCAGATCAAAACTCCTAACCCTTGGAGAGTTTATTTCATTGATCATCGATCATATTAAGATCAATGATGGGTGTATCCTCACATTCTAAAGTTGCACAAGGTTTTAAAAAGTAGGGATTTGAAGTTGGGACACATGGACTTGGTGGAGTCAGCTATGTGATGAGTTTCTAGATGATGCTGAGTTGGATAATATGCCAAAATTTTTGTTCTAATTTGCCAAATGTACAATGTGTAAGGAAATGTGGATGTTGAGTTGGATTAGTGGGCTTGATGTCTTTTAAGTGAATGTAGTAATAGTTGGAATTACTTAGGATCGTCGATTAAATGATGATTGATGATTGTCACTATTCCAAATTTTGAAGATGATTGAACTTTAACCAAAGTGGGGAAGCGACACATTAACATGTGTCCAACTTTTGAAAAATGTAATGCAATTTTTTAAAGTTTTAGAAGGAATCATTTAATTTGGCATAAATTGATGGTTAGGTTTCAAATTTTGTGGCGTGACTTGAAATATGACTATTACAACATTAATTCTCATCAATGAAAGCTCATGTGAAGCCAATTAGCATAAAATTTATGATTCCTAGATCATTATTGAGTACCAAGCAACAAAGAATTTTAAGAGTGCAAAATTTTTTAGAATTTCAAATTGTGTTTCCTCAAAGCCAAGAATTATTGTAGACAAAAATATTCAAAATTTCAAATTGTGTTTCCTCACAGCCACAAATTATTGCAAAAAAAAATTCTTGGTGGAGTAAATAAGTTTGTCTGGGTGAATACTAAAAACCTTTGGTTAGTAGAGAATTTGGAGTTGTAGTTGAGATAATATAGATAAAATGCATTTAAAAAGGGATTTTTTAGGAAAGGTATATTACTAGTTGAGAGATGTGCATGATGATTTTCTAGGATAATTACCAAAATCAACTAATGAGTCTTCCAAAGGAAAAGAACTAGTGCCTAAAAACCCTAGATTACTGGTCAGTGAGGGTCTCTATGACAAGGCCAATTGGTTAAGAGATGCCCAAACATCTGTTTGGGGTTTAGAGCTTCTCCAAAAATGATTTTTGGAGAGAAAACTTGATACTCTAAACAATGTATGGGAGTTCTAGATTGGTAAGCTAGTTGTCCCAAATGTTTTCTTTGATGCTGATTTATTGGCCATGATAGCAAAGAGATATGACTTGATGTCAAGGATGGTCAAGAATCATAGTGGATATAATCTCTTTAGGGTTTCACTAGAGTTGATTAGGGATGTTTTTAGGTTAAACCCTAATCATGCAGTACATGAGAAAATTTGCATGGAGGATTTGCAAGCAAGATATGATGCATAGAGGGTGTACCTAAGGAGAGAGCCACTCCAAGAACACTTTGTTAAAATAGGTCAATTACCATTGTTGACTACCAATACCCTAAAGCCATTGTTAAGGAAATATTTTAATCTTAAGGATCACACACTAGATTTTTCTCTTTGCAAAATATTTTGAATAGATGAATAGGATCACATCCAAGGATCTATTATTTTTATCATTTCTTAGACTCTGCAATATGACAAGATCTCAATTTTAAAATTTTCTATATATTTAGCAGAAGAAATCCATGATGGATTAATAGGAATAAATAAGGGTAAAGTTGTAAAAACCATTTTGCTGGTACTTGATGTTGATGTACATATGCTTGTACAAGGGTGTTACATTTTTCTCCAAAGAGATGAAGTTGGAGCTAGAGAAGGATGGAGAGAAATTATTAGTCTAGCTGTGGAACATTGGTATGACCTGGGAGGTCACTGATGCCTGTTTCATTAGATTTGATAGGTATTTTGCTTTCAAGCTAAGAATTCTATTGACTAGAGATAACCCTAGAATACGTCAATCCTTGCTAGAATTGATTAGACCAAAGGATCATGCCAAAGGACTGAAGGTGAGCCATAATTGGGGAGACATTATCCCATATTTAGTTTCTATTGTGTTTAGAGTGTATGGTTTCCTAGGGAAAGCATATGTGTTGCCATATCAACTACCTTTGAAGGTTCGGATTGCAGTATTCTTATGGCAAGTGGGAGGGTTAGAAGAAAATGAATTGTTAGGTAGATCTAAAGGTATTTTCTTCCCTATGATTACTATTGTCCACAAGTTTTTTTTTGTCAAGAAAGGTTGAAGGCAATTAGAATTTTTTTAGAAAAATACAAGTGGCCTAGTACCATTCTCATTTTATAGATCTTGAAGGTTTCTATGATTTGTTTAAGGAGAGAAGTAGAGTTAAATCACATGAACATATTTTTTATTTTCTTGAAGATATAATTAGAAATAAATTTTTACTACAAGAGAAAGAAGTTAGAAAAGAAAAATGGAAAGTGTATAGAAAGGTGCTTGAATTTATCAATACCTTTGAGCCAAAGTATAATCCCCTTGCTAATAGAAAATATTGGTGTGCCAAAATAGATATGCTTATGAACAATTTTTTTGGGTTTATGTAAACCTTAAATGAAAAGAAAATGATTTTGACTCAAACTTATCTAGACAAGGCCATTGAGGTAGAAAATAGGTTGGCTAGCACAACAGCCATAAACCTGGGCCATTACAAATTGCAGAAGAGAGTTGGTTATGTTGTGGCAAGAAATATCCAACTTGTGCCTCTTTATAAGAGACAACTATCAGAGAGTCCACCCATTGCACTTGCTACAAAGAAGCAAAAGTTTAAACAATGTTCCTCTACCAAGATTTAAGAGTATTCTCCTTCACATATCACTATCCAGATAGATGATGAAGACTCCTTAAAGGAGAAATTGAAACAAATGGGAGATGAAAGGAATATTGTTATAACTACAAAAATGATAGAGGAAGGAGCACCCGAAGAGACTCCCATGCCATCATTATCTTTTACTATAGGAGATTTTCAAGGTAGATAAATTGGCCTTATGGTGGAATAGGTTTCTAAGAATTTTTTGGATGATGAAAGATTTGTAAAGTCTAGAGAATTTACTCAATTTTGAGGCAAGGTGCAAGAAAATTAAAATATAGCACCCTAATAGGTAGAACTCTAAAATTAAAGATGAGGTCAAAGTTGGCTTCATAGATGAGTTTGAGAAAATAACCCCTGGGGGGGGGAGGCAACTACTAAAGGACTTAGGGATCATGGTATTTTCTAAATGGGACATTGCTAATGCAATGAGCTTTGATGTGATTAGAAAGGCAAAAGACACCTAATTCAAAAATGAGGAGGAAGTTTTGCAAGCCCATAAAGGGTTGAAATATAGTGATGACAATCAAGTGTTGGTCATATGGTCTATTCAAAAGAGAGACAAGGCTAGAATTGAAGAGGTCTCAAATTTTGAGCACATAGGTAGTCTCATGGTTTACATGGCAGAAGAGGTAGATAGTGACAAAGTGGCCCAAATAACTAAAGAAATGGTTGATTTTGGAGTTTTACTTGTTGCTAAAGAAAAGAATAAATTCTTGGAGTTAAATGATAAATTTGGAAAAGTCTTGGATGCCTATGAAGAAAGAGGAAAGAAGGTCAACCAATTGGAAAACATGATTGCACAAATGGATAAATAGTTTGGGAAAACAAAGGTAGGTACACAATCTGGTTAGCTCAAGATTTCTTATTCTCCTCCTCCAGTAACAACTTTTTATACCATCCCAATTGTAGTGATTCCTAGTACTCCTCAAGAGCCATAAATGTATACAAAAAGGGGAGCTTGATGAGGAGAAGGAAAAAATATGGTCATTGCATGTGGAATTCGGCATCAAACATGAAGATAGAATCAGAGATACAATTTTATACCTAGTGGATACAGTTGGTTGGCCTTCATTTTATTTAGAATTGTCAAAATCAGTAAAAATATGAAATGAGTTAATGAATAATGAGGCAATTTTAAGGCCAAATTTGGACAAATGGATTAGTAGGGATGATATCATCACAACCCTTTGTTGTCATGTGATTGATTTTTCTAATGAATGAGTTTATATAACTTATGACCAGGCTACCGATCTCTGATATTTTGATTGTAAGATATAATTGTTTCCTTAAATACCTTGGTAAAAATATTGATCTCTTTCCACATGTACTTAAAGGTATAGGCCATATAAGATAAAAATAGGAATGGACTAAAAAATTGAATGAATTAATGAGCATTAAGCTTAATACAGTTGTAAATGATAGAAAGTATATTTGGTTTTCTAGAACTACAAAGGAAGTGTTACAAGTACAATTATTTTTTGATTCTTTTAAACAAGTTTTTGAAGAAATAAGGACAATTGGAGGAAATGTCTTAAGAAAGAAAAAAGAAATATTGATTTTTAATTGGCTTGATGATACACTCTTTGAAGTGGGTACCTGATTATGCTCCAACATTAACATAGTTATTGAAAGAGGTAGTTGAAGGAGAAAACGTGGAAAAGTCTATTACTATAGAAAAGGTGCAGTTAATTGAAGTATCAGTGCAAATAGAGAGATTAGATGAAGAAAATCTAATTATAACTATGGACATGGAAGTTCAAACTGATGATATGGTAGGGGATCAACCTGTAATCACCTAAAAATGGTCATCTAGACTATTAGCCCCCTTTTCAACATTTTGGCTAAATTAATTTAATCATTTACCTAGACCAAATTGCTAATAATCAATTTATTTGATTATAACCTATAGTTTGACTATGCTATCCTAAGTTCATTATTTTATTAAAAGAACATGTCCCCTTTTAATTAAATAAAAGACCACATTCTTCTAACCCACTTAAAGTGCACACATAAAGTCCTTTTTCTATTTTGTAATTAAAAGAAAAGGCTTTGTGACTTTTGTCTTATATGACAAGTCAACTTATATTCTATTGGTTGACTTGTGTGTGAACATGGATCACTCCTCTTTTCAAATTCCACCGTTGATCATCCACCATCTTCATCTTGATCTCTACCGTCCATACAACTTTAAAAGGGAGAGAGCTTTCCCCCTCAAAGGATCCATCCTCATTTTGAATATTGTTATGTTGCAGGTTTTCGAATAGGTTTCTTTGGAGCTTTGTGAAGAACTTCTATTTCTTGTCTACATTCTCTCATCCATGGCATCATGGCATTTTAGCTTAGCTTAGCTTTCATTTTTATATGTAGCTTAATCTCACATAGCTTAATAATGGTATTGTAACACTCTCATACATGTTTTAGCATAGCTCCACTTTGCATCTCATTCTAGCTTAATTTTCATTTGCATTGCATCCTTGAGGAACTCCTTGGGATATTTGCATTCTTGCATCTTGTCTTTGGAACCTCCCATTGCATGGTTTACTAGCAAGAAGAGTATCTCTAAGGCTCATTTGAGAGCCCTTGAACTTGAAATACACTCTCTTGCACTCCGTGGATAGGGAGCTCTAAGACGGCATCCAAGCATTTCAAACTCATGGAATCATTTGGATAGAAGGGTTTAGAGTGGGACACTTTCGAGTGTACATTTTTGGCACCCACCGTGGGGCATGAATCAAGTTTCTAGCTCCATTTGCTTTCATTTCTTATCTTTGGTTTTTTTATAGCAGCATATTGGATCTAATAAAGTGCTTTTGTAGAATTATCACTTTGGTTTTAAGGCCAACCCATAAGTAGATTGGTTTGAAGGCCAAAAATCTAGTTGGTTTAAAGATTTGACTCATATCTTTTAAACCGTTTGGAGTTTGGTTTTGAATTTTTTTTTGCAAGTTGGATATGTGTTCAAAATGTCTCAGTCCGATTTTTAGAGCATTTTGACATGATTTGCGAGAGTTATAATTTTTTTTTTTTTTTTTTTCATAAAAAGCCATTTCTGATCACAAATCAGTGCATTTTTCAGAAAAACTTACATTTTCAGAAAGATTTTTGAATTCTAAGAGGGGTACTCTCTTTTTTTTTTGACTTTTGAGGTTATATTAGGGATCAAAAACCCGATTTGATAAATTTGGCCTTTTTTGACAAAATTGATCTCTAGGGAGCAAATGGAGAGATTTTTTTGAATTTCTTGCATTTTTGGAAATCTCTCTGATTTTTAGTAGGGCTATCCAATGCATAAAAACCAAATTTTACTTGTTTTTTACTTTTACATGTGCGGCATATACTAGTTTTTTATTTTTAGGCACATCAAAACTTATAATTGGGATCTTTTGGTGATAGGAGAGTATGCTCTTCACCCTTGTGGTGAATCAAAAATCTTGACTTACCATTTGGTTTCAAGAGTAAGAGGCAACTAAATCTTCTTGGCATGTTTGGGAGAAAATGATTGGAATAGGAGAGTCTGCTCTTCACCCTTGCAGTGAATCAAAAATCTTGACTTCCAAAAGTTGATCCACTCTTTGTGTAGTTTAGAATCCTTTAGAGGGCTTGCTCTCGGACAACCTGAGAGGAACGACCCAAGTGGGGACAAAAAAATTACCTGGCTCTTCCAGCCCACTATAAACTCAAGGCTATCAAGGACACAAAACCTTGGTAGATTTAGTGTTTATCTTTTCCTAGTGTGATCACTTATGGGATTTCAACCATAGGGAGATCACTAGGCAAGAATGCTTAAGGTACTCTTGTGATCATGAGATCGGTTACTCATCGCAAGGTGAGGTGTCCTGTAATCGGGAGCAAGAGGAACACTATGAACGGAAGCCCTATCTAAACACTCTAAGTTAGTAACTACCCTTTTTAGCCGCTCAACTTCTTGGTGCAAGGATCGATCCTAGTGGACTACCCGGATCACCCCAAGATTTTACACTCACCATCTGTGTTCTCTTGGTTATGCTTATGGCATTTCTATGAAAAAGCCAATATCTCTTGTGGGCAACCACTTGGTGTGAGGCGAAGGAGAATCAAGCGTGGGCCAAGTTGTTGAGTAATGAACCATGACTTTTAAGTAGATATTGCTTGATGTGTTCTCGAATGTGCTAGACTTGTGAAAATCTTTGGAACATATACATGACGATAGTTCTAGTAATTTCTTTTGAGACCTCACATATTCTTGTATCATGCAAGGTTGCTTTGTCCCTTGCTTGATTGTGTGAAGAATACTCCATGTGTCACTATCTTGCTTGGAAAGAAAGTTCTTTTGAACATAAAATTTGCTATGCTATCAATTATTGTCAAACTTTGTCAACCAAGTCAAAATGTCAAGTGCAAATATTTTCTTGTGTTACTTACTAAGGGGGGTTTCATCATTTGGCTATGATTTTTTATGTCTCTAATGCTTAAACATGCTTAAAGTGGCTCTTTGGTCTTAGTGCTCTTGGTCTTTTTGTCTTCATGGTCTATGCATGCTTGCTAGTTATCCTTTTGCTAAAATGGTTACCTTGATTTCTTGACTACACTCTTAGGTTGGGAAAGTTGTTCACTTGTCACCCCACTTGCTCTATCTACTTAGCTATTGGCTTATTGCCTAGCTCTTGACTTGAGTCACTAGTGTCATAAGTAACTTGGACACTTTCTTGAAAAGTCACTTTACTCTATCATTACTATATTGGCAAGTGAATAATCTACCTCTCTAGTTTGGACATCAAGTTATCTTGTGTCACCTTATTAGCTTCCTCTAGTCTCCTTCATGCTTGATTAATTATCTATCACTATGGAATTCAAAGTTTGTGCTACCAAACCTCAACCAAATCTAGATGATCATGATATCCTCCATGTCACTAAAGAGTTTCAAGATCTATATGCACAATATAAAGAACTAGAAGAGACAAATGATCTTTCTTACCTTCATCTCTCTAAGCGCATGATAGAAATGAAGTCTAAACTTGAGAAAAGGTTAGAGGAGAAGATTGCATCATTACATGAATCTTCCTTAAGGTCTTTACATGCACGTGAGTCACCTTATTTGAGGTCATCCTCTTCTTCTAGGTCTACATGCTCTACTTCGAGACATCAAATGTCTTCATCTTCTAGATCTAAAGACCTCTTTAGAGGACAAGAAAGTGATACCTACTTTAAGCCTATTCCAAAATTTCATGATGGATCTATCTTTGACCATGATAATGATGAAGACATGAATGCAATCTATTCACTTGAGAAACAACAAGAATATCCTAGACATATTTTTGAGAGGACTTTTACTCCCTTGGAACATTCTTATGATGACATTTTGCAAACACTTCTTGAAACTAAGCTTATCATGTTGCTTAAGTCTAGCTCCTATGGAAATCCTTTCTTAGATGCTTATTGTGCTTATCATCAATCTAATGACCATGCTACTTCTGATTGTATAGAGCTAAAACATAAAATCCAAGATCTCATTGATGATGAGATTGTTGATCTTGGAACCTCTAGTAACTCATGTACTGAGGATACTTCTCTTGAGCAAGATTACATTGATGAACCTATGTCTAGTAGTGGCTCCATTACATCTTCCACTTCTTCCAACACTCATGCATCTCCCAACACTTCAAAGCTTTCCAACATGCCTCCATCAAATAAAGAACCTAATGCTTTCCACATTGACTACATGTATCCTCAAGGGCTACCTCTAAAAGAAACTCAAGCTAACCTTCACTTGGCTGCAAACCTTTTCCATGCTACTAATCCTAAACATCCTCAACCTTCATGCACTGCTATGCCTAATCCAAACACTACTCCATTCACTCTTCATTCTCCCTTGTCCTTAGAAGTGGCTCCATGTCAAGAGGACTCTAAAAAAGACAAAGCTATAAATGTCAAGAAAGATCAAGATCAAGCACCCTTTTATCTCTTTCAAGATTTTTTCCCTCCATATCCTATATCTTGTCCACCTCCTAAGTATGATGAAGATAGCACTTCGATTATCTCCCTTGAGCTTACTGAAAATTATGAGAAAAGTTCTCTTCATATGCTATCCAAAGCTACTTGTCAAAATCAAAGCATACCCTCATGTTCTACTTCTCCACATCCACTTCAAAATTGTGCTCAAGCTTCAAGTTCTTCTATTAAAAATGTTGTTCCTATCAAAGGTACTTATGATTCTATTGATGGCTTTGACTATGTTGCTCAATCTAAAGATGTTGATATCCCTCTTCACTATCCATTTGCATCTCCTAAGTCTATCCTTGGTCCTTATCCATAAAAGCTAAAGCCTTAAAACCTTCCATCTATATTGGGACCTTATGTTCCTTCATCTCCTACACTTTCCACTCCTAGCTCTCCCATCATACCTCAAGATCAACAAAGACACTCATCCTTGATGACTTTTCACCCATCTATCCATCTAAACCAGTCATATCAGCCTTATTCATCCACAAATCCCAATTCCTTTGGAAGTGAGAACAAACATAAGAATCCATTGAAAAATGAAGATCACTATGTCCCATCTAATCGACATGTGAATGCTAAGAAGGAAAATGCACAAAAGAGACTACAAAGGTCCACTATTAAGAGAGCTAAATCAAAGCAAATGTGGGTTCCTAAATCCATCATTGAAGAAATGCACTCTCAAGCACCCAAAGAACAAGGAAAATCTAAAGCTATGTGGATTCCCAAGTCTCTTTTAAAAGACTTGAATATTGAAAATACTTCAAAGTTGACATTCAAGCTTCCAAAGGCTTCCATTCTATCTTCTTCCAAAAATCTTCCTAAAATTATTCCAAAGCCTTCTACTCCACTTTTTTCCAAATCTTTTCTACCACCTCATAGATCTAAACCTCAAGCTATTTCATCCATGATTCCTCCATCATTCCAATACCCTTCAAGGTGTGTGTCAACGTTGATCTTGTCCAATATTTCAACTACCCTCATGAAATCTTCTAAAGCTTACACTTACTTTCTATACATGAACTATTATCCTCCATATACTCTTCCTACTACCATTTCTCTTTTATCACCCTATCAACATCTTTGAGCATACCTTTCTATGGTTTTGGCTTATGATGACTTATCTTTTCTATAAGAGCACTATCTACATTCAAATAGCTTGAGCTCTTTCTAAAAATTCAAAAAAAAAAAAGAAAAAAAGAAAAAAGAAAAAAGAAAAAAAATGAAAATGTGCCTTGGTGAAAACCACTTCTTGTGGCACCTTGGTAGAAAAATTAAAGAGAAATAAATTTATCCTATGGTGAAAACTACTTCTTGTGGCACCTTAGATAAGTACCATGATAAAAACCTGGCAAACAGGCATCATGCGTAATTCTTCCATCATCCATCTATCCCCTCTTCTCTCTTTGATCTTGACAATGTTGAGCTATGTTTGCATATTGGTTATCTTATCCATGAGAGTTTCTATTGTGCTCTCCCATTCACTCATAGCCTCTATCTTGAGCTTTATTCTTATTGCTCTATCCCATTGCTATACTATCTAGTTGAGCCCTTGGTCTTGATCATGATAAATAAAAATGATTCTTAGGTCTCTTGACATGTCTACTCTTTTGGACTACACACTTCATGCTATCTCACTTTCATTTCTTATCCTACATGCTATCTTTCTCATTACTTCCATTGCTTATCCTACATGCTATCTTTCTCATTAATTCCATTGCTTATCCAAAATATGCTTCATATGACTATTTTACCTCTTTCCCTAGCTTGGGTACTCTTGAGGAGTCAGTCCTTGAGGATCACTTTCACTTGCTTCATACTCTTTTTTCATCCATCTTTGCTTATCTACTGGCTCGTTGCTCCATCATATCCTATACCTTGCTAGATATTGGGAGAAAATGATGTGATCTTGCTTGAGAACTAGTGATATCTAAAACCTTCTTAAAATTCCAAAAAAAAATCATATATGATGCTGAAAAAAAAATCCTAAAAATTAGAAAATGTTCTGAAAAAAATGATCATCTTAGTGAAAACCTAGAAATAGGTGCTTTGGTGTATCACCAAAAAAAATTGAAAAAAGTTCTGATTTTATTTTATTTTATCAAGTGGTGAAAATTTGGAAACAGGTGCTACTTGAAACCCTTGCACCTATGTCTATCAGCCTCAATCACTCACTTCACTACACATTTCCTAGCTTGGAATTGTTTCTTGTCTTTTTCTCGGGGGCATAGTTACTTAGCCTATTGAGGTATTATTGTGCATTAGGGTTTCTTTGACAACTCACAAAATAGTGTTTCTCAACACTTCCCCCACCTTGACATCAAGTGTTTTTCAACACTTTTCAGATAGTTTACCTACGGTCTCCAATGTCACAATATTTCTCACTATCAGAATCAAGTCTTGAAGAAATGGCCAAGTGACTTATACACACGCACTTTAACACTTAAACAACTAAGATATGCTGATCTTTGTCTACTTTGTGTGCTGTCTATGATGATTTATTTACTATATGTTCCATCCCTAATAGTCTTTCAAGGATGTCATTGACTAGAAGACTGGAGGCATGGGGCATGTTTTCTTGATTTTTGCTTGTGGGTATACTTTGTTTGTCTATAGTGTTGTAAGCATTTGTGCTTGTCCTATTCAACACTTTGACTTATAAATGTATCATCCTTGATTGTTTCGCAAGACCATACTTGGGGTTTATCCTGGTGCTTATGCCTTGATACAAGTGTAATCTTACTAAATTGAACTTAGGGAATCTAATCACATAGTTATCTTGACATACATGTCTCTGATGCTTAGATTGGATTTCCACATACCTATCTGATATCAATCATATTCATATCCTCATAGTTATACTAGTGCTGGTTGTATGATCTAATGATGTCCCTAATAAATGCTCAATGATGAAATTAAGAGTCTAAATGCTATACACTTCTTGTTGGTAAACCACTTTTCATATTAGCTTGCATTTTAGGTTCATTTTCTAGCTTAGTCTTGCATTCTTGCATATGGGGAGAGCTCTGTCTTCATCTTTTTGTGGACATATCAGCTAACTCCTTTCATATATTTCTTTATTTTCTTCTTGTTCATGTCTTTTCACATTCTTAATCTTTTGCTTCATCTCTTTTCTATCTTATCATCACATTATATAAAGTTTTGACCTCTTAAATAATTCGACATCATGGATTCATTTTTAGGATCGAAATCCAAATCTGAGTTCATCTTGATGGTCAAAATTATCTTTTAAAAATTCTACTTTCTTCTAAGCAGTTAGCTAACCTTTTGAGGTCTAATCTCTGAATCATCACTGGGGCATCTTCATTTCTTCATGTCTTCATCATTTCCATACTTCATATCTACTTCAATTCACTGTTTCATGTCTATAATCACCTTTCTACTCATTTTGACCTAATTTTTATGCTATATCCTTCAAGGTCAACTCTAGTCAAACTGGGGCATTTTATCAATTTCTTATAGTCATTCTTGGGTTCTAATCATCTATCTGTCATCTTGGACATTGCTATATTCTAATTTTCTCATGTCTAACTAGTTTTTGCATCCCCTTACCTCATTTCAATTTTGATCCCGAGGGGGCAAAAATAGTCTATCAATACTTGCTACAACTATCTACTTCTTTGGAGCACTTGTTTGATCATTTCACTTGTTCTTGATCCATCTAATTTTCTAGGTGTTAGTATTCTTCTTGAATTATAACATCATCTCTATCCTAGTGTTTAGTACTACTGCTATTAGACTATACATTTAGGATTTTCTATCTCTTTCTGCATTTTATTTTTTGAAATCAGATATCTATTTCTATTGCTGCCTACTTGGCTTTCTATTTTCTTTGACGTAATTTGTTCCCAGATCGATCACACATTAGTCAAAGAGGGGCAAATGTAATCACCTAAAAATGGTCATCTAGACTATTAGCCCCCTTTTCAACATTTTGGCTAAATTAATTTAATCATTTACCTAGACCAAATTGCTAATAATCAATTTATTTGATTATAACCTATAGTTTGACTATGCTATCCTAAGTTCATTATTTGATTAAAAGAACATGTCCCCTTTTAATTAAATGAAAGACCCCATTCTTCTAACCCACTTAAAGTGCACACATAAAGTCCTTTTTCTATTTTTTAATTAAAAGAAAAGGCTTTGTGACTTTTGTCTTATATGACAAGTCAACTTATATTCTATTGGTTGACTTGTGTGTGCACATGGATCACTCCTCTTTTCAAATTCCACCGTTGATAATCCACCATCTTCATCTTGATCTCTACTGTCCATACGACTTTAAAAGGGAGAGAGCTTTCCCCCTCAAAGGATCCATCTTCATTTTGAATATTGTTATGCTGCAGGTTTTCTAACAGGTTTCTTTGGAGCTTTGTGGAGAACTTCTATTTCTTGTCTACATTCTCTCATCCATGGCATCATGGCATTCTAGCTTAGCTTAGCTTTCATTTTTACATGTAGCTTAATCTCACATAGCTTAATAATGGTATTGTAACACTCTCATACATGTTTTAGCATAGCTCCACTTTGCATCTCATTCTAGCTTAATTTTCATTTGCATTGCATCCTTGAGGAACTCCTTGGGACATTTGCATTCTTGCATCTTGTCTTTGGAACCTCCCATTGCATGGTTTACTAGCAAGACGAGTATCTTTAAGGCTCATCTAAGAGCCCTTGAACTTGAAATACACTCTCTTGCACTCCGTGGATAGGGAGCTCTAAGCCGGCATCCAAGCATTCCAAACTCATGGAATCATTTGGATAGAAGGGTTTAGAGTGGGACACTTTCGAGTGTACACAACCAATCATGATAAATATCTAGATCACTAAACCTAATCCATCAAGTATAAGCCAAGTGGTTCCATAGTTGGAAGAGAAACATATGCAATAGAGCCAATCACCAGATGTAGCGAATCAACAAGCAGTTGCTACAATAGAATTGATCCCACCAAAATAAGATCAATATTAATTGTATGATGTATTCAATTTTTCAAGTCTAAGAATATTGAATAACAAGTTTGTCATATCTAGAGTTGTTATTGAGTTTATACTAGTAATGTATAAGTTTTAAAGAATATTAATATAAGGAGGGAGTTCTGAATATCCGTGTCTCTAAATTTTGTCTCCATTTTCATATGCTTGTTACTTTGGGATTGAGTAAAGTTCATGCTATTTAATGTAGCTTAGATAGGTTGCGTGTCAATTTATTATTGCTTTTAATTCAGGGAATTAAGTAATTGCTTCCATAAATACGGTTTCAAAGCATTTGAGAGGGATATCATAAGAATGAGGTTTAGGGTTAACAATTGATAATTTTAATTGCATGACAATTATATAGGTCAAGTATTTATTGGTGTGACTATGTATAGAAAATAGATAAGGCATTGATCATAAGTTGTGATGCAAATTGATGGAATTGTTTGGTTACACAAAGTACATATAAATCAAATCAATTTTAATTTTCTGTAATGAAGAACCAAACTATTGGTCTTCAGTTATTTATAATAATATTTCTCTAAATTATAGGTAGTTACTATAATCAAGGACTTATTAAAAATCTAAGAAGAATTGCAACCATTATTTTCCACAAGGAATAGATCTGGAGAGAAGAGTGTGAATGAATGAACTGTGAAAAGGAATACCAAAAAATATCCAATCATTCTCATCCCTAAGGTGCACCCACTTTGGCCCTACAAAGCCTAAAGTGTAGAGAGTCCCTGTGATTTTGTGGAGGTTGGTCTAGATATGAAGATAATTTAGTTGAATAGAGGAAGTAGTTATCCCTTAGACTGATTCTTATCTTCTACATCCAATCTTCATTTATTTCCATGCAAACTTGATAGGGATATATAAAAACCTTATTCATTCATTATATTTGTAAGTCCTTTTCCTTTGCATCAAATGAAGATTTTGACATTGTGATGATGTGATTACCTCTTTTTTCTCCGCAACCCCAATTCATTACTTAACTATCAGAGGGGTCACAAAGGTGCGACATGGTCATCTCAATAGTTAGCATAGCTTCATAGCTCAAAAGGATAGCATCCAATTTCAAGTCATGAAATTGTGACCAACCATACATCACATGTCCATAGGTCAAGTTCTAACTTAAGAATACCTTAGGGGGCCCACAATTTTCATAACCATCAAATCTTGTTAGATCAATGGCTGGCATATTTGCAATTTTTGAAGATGCACTAAGTTTAGCCAATGCGGAACAATGAGCTTTTGACACATGTCTTGGTGGGCCAGGTGGATATGAGGTCCTCATTATATAGTCACAAGGGTTAACAACAAGCTAGGACTTTAAAAAATTAAGCGAGAAAACATTAAAAATATTTAAGTAGGAAAACTCCCGCGCATTCTTAAAAAATGCTAACAATATAAGCTCACTTTTAGGAATCTAGGGCAAAAGCTATTACAATAACAAAATTTTAGGGATTTCAAATGGATATGTATGACCTTTGAATGCACCTTGCATCCATATTTTCTTCCATGATGACCACTATTCCTACTATCAAATCTGCTTACAATTAGAAACCTCTGAACTCACCTTCAATTCAATCTATATATACACATATACATATATAGAAAATTATTTTATATAAATAGATAAATTTTTTATTTGAATAATGTAGGGAGCCATGAAAAGATTTGCTTGATTCACAAACATCGATCTTGCAAGTCTTGTGAAGAAAGTTGCAATGCTTAGTCTTGTTGCGTATCTAGATCATGTTACTTGTTCCCTATCAAGAACTACAACAACAATCAATCTTGATCAAATACTTTTTTGTAATTTTTTGTTAACTACATTTCTATACTTTAATTCATATGTATACCAACTTTCTTTAATGCTCGCCATTTCTCTGATAGGTATACTTGGCTCTAGGCATCTATGAATACAATACATCAACATAAGTTGTAGAATCATCTATTGAATACCAATACAAATTTATGAATAAAATACAATACAAATTTATGAATATCAATATTGTATTTTACATTCTCTCTTTTATGCTGATTTAATCATTCTTTAAATCACATTTGGTATTTTCCATTTATTTTAGGAAAAGTAGTAGCTAGGGATTTGAGGCTATGGATCTAAAAATTCTTCCAGGAGTTTAAAAGATGTTGCTGTTTAATTACTGGTGAACATATAATAAGTTATATATATTTCTTTTGTCTTTTAGACTACATATGTCTAAGCTTATAATTGCAATCAACATCTTTTGGTTAGAAGTTAAGCTTATGTGCACTACTTCATAGGTTGGGGAGGTACTAGGTGGGAGCCAAAGGGAGGAGTGAATAAAATTTTTCTTTTTCATTCTTTGTAAAAAAAATTGTTTGAGAAATATTTTTTTCTGCATCATTTGTTTTTTATGTATGGTTGTAGCACTATTGAAGAGCCATCTTAAGTTAGCAATCATTGATAGTATCTCAATTTGAGATAGCTATATTTACTTGGTTATTATAAAAAGTTTTCATATTCATTTTTCAAAGGAGTACCCCTTTGATTTATGCAGACTAGTTCATATTAAGTTTTCGAAGGAGTGTCCCTTTGATAGATGCAGATTGGTTTTGATCAATATGTTCCATCAAAATGAACTTCAGAGTTTAAGTTGTGATGACATGAAATATAACTATAGTAGTCTATTTTTCACCATCACAAGTGATCAAGGTTAACCTAGGGTCAAGATAGTGATGATGCAGAATGCATTGTTCATACTGTTGCAAAGAGTTAAGCGCAAACCCTGGTCAGGGCTACATAATTACAGTCATTGCTATCACCATCGCAAGATTATTTTCTGAGTTAAGTGTCGACAATTGGCTAATAATGATATGTAATTTTTATCATTTATGGAAATACATGATGTACATATTGACAAGAAACCTTGGAAATAAAGATACTTAGTGTTTGATGATAAAAAAATCATCTAAGTATAGAATTTGGTTTACAACAGTGTATTGTTTTGTTCATAACATGTTGCTGACATCATATTATGACTAGAAAAGTTACATGGAGATAGTATACATGTTGGCGATGACATGTGTAACCTTGAAAGTTAGTAAAAACTGTACAAAATAGAGATAATCATGTTTTGATGAAGTAGGACAGAGAAATTGAAGGAAAGAATTATTTTGTTTACAAAACAATTACTTGTCCAATTAGGACCGACATCCTAGATGTTTACTCTAACTTGAAAAAGTGGTTTGTGGTCCTAGCTGAACCAAAATTTGTGTAAAGGAATGGTATTTATGCAAAGGAAATTTTATGATAAGAAAATGTGAATTGAGAATTGTAAAGAGCAAACTCTTGTGAAAGTAATATATGCAAAGTTTTTATATGAGCTATCTTGTGATCTAATATTGAGCTAAAGATCAGAAATTAGTCAAGGAAGAGAGATAATAGTAACTTACTTGTTTGAGTAGTGAACTCTTCTTATAGTTGAAATTGCATGTTTGGGCAATGGGCTCTTCTTGCATACATTGTACCAAAACTCCTAACAGGGTTGGAATTTCTTAACAGGGATTCAAAGTCTCCTAAAAAGGACTCCTTATACTAAATTCACTCATTTACTCTTAATAGGATCCATCCTCTAACATGAACTTATATATTGATATATTATCTAGTGGGTATCATCCCCTCTAGGGTTTTGCCTTGGCCAGGGTTTCCCTAGTTAACAAAATATGGTTTTATGAGTTATCTGTGTGCATTATTGTTCAACATTACTTTATTGCTTTGTTATGCATGGTTTAAAGTAATAATATCTAATTGGTGACTAAAGTTTTTAGATTACTAATTCACCCCCCTCTCAGTAATCCCTATTTCTAACAATTGGTATTAGAGCATAGTTACTTTGAAGAGGCTTAACAACTTAAGTAAGATCCTTATGGATATAGAACAATTGATGAATAGCCTTGAAGATGCTCTTGAATAAATTGATCTCCTCCTTGAAGAGAGAGAAAAGTTGAAGGACATATATGAAGACTCCAAAGTATACATTGGTTAATTGAAGGAAATGATTGAACATCTCAAATCCAAGCCCAAGTCTATTGAATTTGGAACTAGTGATGATTATTCAAAATTGAAGATAGAGTACAAGATCTTGAAGCATGACTTGAAGATTAAAAATTCAAAGTTGACTTTGAGAAATGATCCTAGCAAAGCTGAATCTAATTTGAAGACTAAAAATGAAAAATCTAAGAGCAAGTTTGGAAAAGAAAACATCTGAGCTTGAAGCATTGAAAGAAGATCACGAAGAACTCCATATGTACAATACTATTGTGAAAGGTGAATTGACATAGCACAAACAATAGCTTGAGAATATTTATTCTAGCCAAGAAAATCTTGATGATTCAATGTCAATATAGAGGCCTACTTATAATAAGACTGGTCTTGGTTATCTAATTAATATCTCCATGAAGAAACCTAATAATAGATTAGATCCAAAAGAAAAAGGAAAATCTAATGATAAGATTAAATCAAGTCAATCTTTTGAGAAACCTAAAGATGTTGAATAAAACAAGGAAGTTGAAATCTTGGATGAACCAAAGCAAGTGGAGACTCCTAAGGAACTAGGTATGAATTCATAGGTAAGTGCTTTTTATGTAATAAAATAGGTCATATGAAAAGAGATTGTACTAATAAGCTATTTAATCATGTTAAGGATTTTTATTGTCATAATTGTCATGGTATGGGTCATAATGCAATTGATTATAGGAAACCTAAGTATGATAATGATTGAAGAAATAGTAGAATATCTAGAAATACTAACCCTATAGATAGAAGAAGATCTAATGAAAGGACATCAAGAGAAGGAACATCTTATGAAGATAGAAGAAATAATGTGTGTTATAAGTGTAACAACTTAGGACACATTGCTCAAAATTTTCATGCACTTGATGATCATTAGAATCTTAGAAGTAGAGCTTTAGTATGTCAGTTATGCAAAAAATTTAGACACATAGCGAAGTACTGTAGAATGGACAAAAACTTTGAAGTTAGAAGAAATAATGGAAGAAACTTTAGGAACATCAAAAATGATAGAAGGAACCATGAAAGGAACTCCAGAACTAAAAAAGAGGAACACATAAACATTATTAGTGAACTTCGGGAAGAACTTAATGAAGCATTTGTGAAAGGAGAAGATATCTCAAAATAAAAGTTAGATGATGATGAGACAAGAAGGTCAAAGTTAGTTGTTGAGTTTGCTTTAATTAAGTTGAATTAAGCTTGTTCACAACATCAAAATTTAAGAACTTCATTTAGAATTTGAATCAAAGGTAGTGAAGTTGGGAAAAGGTGTATGATCTAGTTATGTTTAGATGATACCTAAGCTTTCTTGTAATTTGGAGCTCATCTGAACAAGCTATGAAGGAATCTATTACAGTAAAGGTTGATTCTGTAATAGAATATAAAAATTATATTTTTGCAAAGAATTTCATGATGCAAAGTCTTGAGAATGTTTGTCATGATGAAATGAGGCTATAATAAACCTTGGGTAATATCTAAAGATCAGATAGATGATTTTGAATAGTTATTTGAGTACAAAATGTAATTGATAGCTTTTTTGTATTTCCTAAGTATGCAATTAATGCAAATTCAAGTTAATGGGATAAATGGCGTACAAAATTGATTTTCACTATATTGCAAATACATCCAAAGTGAAGAGCATTTTGAAGCAACATGTCAAAGCAATTTTGAGGCAAACCCTATTTTTGGAAAGAGATATTTTATCATTTTTCCAAAAAATTGTTCAGTAAAAGTTCATAATTAATAGAATCATGGATATGTTAGTAGTACACAGTGTTGAGAATGAAGATAGACCTAAGTTAAAGATTTTTTTTGTAAAACCTACTGAAGGAAACCCTAACTCAACATTGTATAGCACTCTAGAAAACATAGTTTATCTTGAAGACATAGGTATTGGAAATATTCAAGACTAGCTAGGTTACTAAGAGGGGTGAAGTGAATTAGTAACCTCAAAACTTTTAAGAATTTTAGCACATAATCCAATTATCATTAATAGATCTAATCTACTGCATGCATGAGAAACTTAAAGCATAACAAACTTTGAACACAATATTTTTTAACCTAGAAACCTTACAAATAGAAAGTAAAATTGGGGTGGGGATGATACCCACAAAACTTCAATACTGCAGTATAAAGTTGGCCTGTTAAGGCTTATAGTGATCACTTTTGATGTTTTGCCCTGTTAGGAGCAATTAGGACTACTAGGTCCATCTTGTTAGAGGTTTTACAAACATACAATGAAGTATGCACTTGGTAAAGAGATTTAAAGAAAAGACTATTAAGTCTACCCTGTTAAAGGATTTGAAGCTGATTCACTTATTAGGATGAAATAGTAGATCTCTTACTTATAACTGAATTATTGATTGAGATCCTTGAAGTATTGATCACATTTATATGATAGATGTAACTCTGCTGCTCCTGATATGGCCTTCCAATACACTTTGTTCTGCTATTGATTCACATTCGCATGCTTGCATTTCGTTCACATTATCTCATATTATTTCATTACACATTTGGATATGACACAATTCATTACATATATACCGATCCAATTCACATAATTGAAAGGTCAGCCAATACACAAGTTAACACCAATATTACAAAGTTGGCCCAAATGTAGATACTCAAGTTCTGAAAACTAACTTGGTGAATTTTTGATTCACAACATCCACTATCATTACTCGGCATTGTCATGCACTTGATAGAAGTAGAGGCTCGATCCATACTAATCACTTCAATGTAGTTTCAAACTTGGTATACACTGGTGACTCAGTAGATATAGTATCACTCAGTAGAAACTAAATTCCATGTTTACCATGCCTGCACTTGGTAAACACTAATCATCTCATCACTTAGTTAACACTAACTTTTCTTTACAAGAACTAATGACTCAGTAGACACTATGAATTTTGGTAACCACTGGACTTCTCGGTAAGAACTGTTGGACTTCACATTGCCTGAATTCACTTGGTAACCACTAGAATGCTCGGTAGGAATTGTGAAGCTTGGTTACCACTGAATTACATGGAAAATACTGGAGACTGATCAAAGAGCTTGGTAACCATAGAAAATATGAATAAGTATTGTCACTAATAAAAAACTTGACTTAATGTCAATAATCTCCCCCTTTGGCATTAGTGACAAAAAAATTTATCAGCCAAAACTTATATACAATGTAGTGTGATACTTAGCTTGGTATGGCATGCTAATTTTTTTTGAGATTTTTTAAAATTTGTCTTTGTAACTCTATTAAATATACTTTCTTTGCATATATCTCCCCCATACAATATACATATCATATTAGGCATAATAACATACTGAGTGTATCTCCTAGTATGGTATCTTTCTCATGATATATACAAATATCTCTCCTCCTTAATATATACATGTCTCTCCCCCTTTTTGATAATAATGCCAAAGATTTATACACAATCTACTTATATGGAGACACCAAAATGTGAGAGAAATTTAGAATATACCTTGAGAATAAGAGTTAAGGTCTTGTCCTAGTTTTCTTGCAAAACTTTGCAGGTTTGAAGAGCAACTTGTACTTCTATAAAGAGCTCAATCATATGATCAAAAATTGAGAAATTATTGTCATTGATCAATGTTTTGGAATAAGCAATGTGTTTCTACATTGTATCCATGATGGGAAGGATCATGTTTTGGATGTCTATGAGTGTAGACTGGATCCTTGCTTCCTCTCTCAATAATTCTACCTACATATCTGATAAGAATTTGATCTTCATATGATGTGCAGAGCTTGAACTAGGGTCAAGTTGAAATTGTTGTGCACTAGCCTTCAGATCTTCATTAATCTTATTCAATTTTCTCTTTATTTCCTTAGTATGCTTGGTAACATCACATAAATTTGCAAAAAGAGATGTCACATTTGTGTAAGAAGTTTCAAGATTTGTCAAAATTGAAGAAAACTCTACTTGTTGGATAGCTATTTGCTGAGCAATATGCTCAAGCACTTTGTTATCAAACTTCTTTTCTACTTTCTCCATTAACTTATCTTGGCCACTAGAATCTTCATTGAATTTTCTAACTAATTCTTCTAATTGCAACAAAATGTGTTGAGAAGAATCAACTTCAACACCTATAGCTTCTGTCAAAATATTCTTTGCATCCTTAATAATCCTATATTCTCTGTCTCTCTCTTCTCTTAATTGCTTTTGCTTGGATTTCTTTTGGAGGAGCTAACTAACTAATCTCATTTGATCTACAGTGGCATTGTCAAAATCCAATTTGGAATTTTCAATATCCTCATCCAGATCAATATCTTCCTCTATTTCCTTTCCACTAATCAAAAGTCTTGATTGATTCTTTGGTTCAACTTCTGAAATTAATGCTTTAGATTTTGGAATAGAAACAATAGTGGAAATAGTAGGACTAGTAGTGAACATTTTTACAATGCCTACTAGAGGAATACTGACTGGAATACTTACAAAATCCAAAATTGATGTATTTACCAAACTTTCCAAAATTGAGGTATTCACAAGTGGAGTACTGATAGAAGTATTTACAACTGAAGCACTTACTGGAGCATGTACAAATGAAGTAGTCAAAACTAAAGAATCCAAAACTGTACTTACTATTAAAGAACTCAAAATTGTGGAACACTCTATATCCATTATAGATACTGGCTTGGTAACTAAAGGATTCTGCAACTCAATGGATGAAGTGGTAGACAATTCTATCTATGATGTGCTAAGCTGAGAGGTAGCAAGGAGTGATTGGACATTTGATGTATCAATGGTTGTAACAATCAAAGCTACTGAAGTTGTCTCCACACTTGATGATGTTGCAATTTTTGCTAGAGAGTGAGGAAGGGAGGCTATGACAGCTACAACTATCTTGACTAGGTTAATCTCTTCTTCTTGTTTCCTGGCTTCCTCTTTAGCTTCTTCCTCTTTTTCTTCTTCATCATCCTTCATCAATTCCTAATATTCTTTAGTATCAACAATAACAAATGGAGTTGAGTCTTCTTCATTTTCTTCATCAGTGTCATTGTCATCATCCTCTTCATCTTTGATTTCAATAGGATTTTCACTTGGTTTATGTAGGTGATAAATATTCTTCCACATAGTTGTCACATCCTTGACTACATGCTCTATGTCTTTTAACAAAATTAAACAAGTATGAAATCTAATAGTCATCTTGTCTTCATTTTTCTTCATAGATTCTTTTACCTCAGTATTGGTAATCCTCGGTAACAACTGTCTTAGAGTTTGTTCATATATGTCTTTTGTTTTTTGCATGACTGAGTCCCATCTTGGCTTCAATCTTTCTAATCGATCATTAGAAATATAAGGTGCTATCTAATTAGGGGAATACTTCCACTTTCCCATCTTGGTTAGTAACAATTCCTCAATTTGATTCTTCTCCACCTCTGTCCTGGTCTCATACTTTAATGATTTGAAATTGGTTATACTTGCACCTTCTTCTATTTGTTTCAGCCTTTATTGTAGTGGATGGCTTGGGTGGCTTGGTGATAATCACCTTGTCTTTCTTCCTTGCAGGCTCTTCTTCCTTTTTAGATTACTCTTTATTTTTTAGATTCTTCCACATCTTCTCCTTTTCCTTTGGTAATCATAAGAGGGGTGCTTGCTGTTTTCAATTTTGATATCCTCCTCTTTCTTTTGTTCACCACCTATGGAAGATTGATCTCAAGTTCAATTCTTGCTTTAGCCTCATCATAGGTTCCAAAGAGTGGTTCCTTTGGATCTACAGGCTCATTTACCAAGGCTTCAATAATTTCCTTTGCCTCATCAATGTTAACCTCATAAGGAAGAGGTTTTACCCACACAACTCTGGGCCTTACTACCTAGACGTATACTTTGTCACTATCAACCATAAAGAAAACATCATCCTTATAATCTTCAACCAACTTCTTTGGTATCCTAAATTTGTTATTCATCTTTTCTTTGAAAGTTTCAAAATAATTATCCATGATGCTATCAAAAATTTCACCCATTTCAGCGATAAACTCATTGATCTGAGATAAGACTCGTGTGTCTTTTCTCCATACAATTTTTCCTTTAGAGGGGAAAATTTTTTGAACATAGAAAAACAAACATGTCAACAATGAACCAAATTTGCATGGATTATTCTTTGAGGTTCTAATGCTTGCCATATTTTTGTCCAGCTACTTTAACAACAAATCTACTAGGTCATATGACAAATTCTTCTTTACAACCTTATAAGCTAAGTCAACTACTTCACATTACACACTTTTAAGTTAACTTGAGCTATAAATCTTGTGTGCTAGCACATGGATGCCAAATTTTAGTTCTGTGTTAGATACACTACTAATTTTCATTCCTCTATCATCCCACTTGGCTAGGGTTTTCTTCTGTAACTCATCTTGACCTAGGGTTCTAGTGACTTTAGCTTTGGTGAGCATGGGGAGACCAGTAATGAGATGAATCATTTTCTTTGTAATTAAAACTAGTTGTTCTAACCAAAGTTGACCATTATGAGCTTGGCTTAAGATATATCTAATCCATTTGATTTGAAATTTTTGAGGCAAGTGAGGAATATGGGTTAAATCTTTCTCTTCCAAATGTTTATGCTTAGGTTTGAGAATTCCATCCACACAGAGTTCCCTTAGGGAATTATCCATTTCAAGGGATCCTATCTCATGAACTGCACATTTAAAATGGGTTTGAATGTCATTTATGAGAAGTACCTTAGGTGGTATATGCGACTGAACTCCATTTAGGTTGAGGGTTTCGGCAATCACTGGCACCAGTTTGAAGTTAGGGGCTTTCCACTCAACACCTCACACCAACATTTCAGATCCTTTCTTCACTTTGCTACTACTACTAGATGTCATGATAACTTGTTAAGCTAAGAAAATTCTTCGAAAAAATTTTGCTACAAATTTTTCTTAAGATCACTAGGATGCTCTGCAAATCACTCTGTTCTCAATATACTGAATTTATGGTAAAAATGAAGTCAATTTCTTTCCTTTTTGATAAAACTTCCCATTAATGCTCAGTATAATGAGAGCCTTAATGCCATAGTGCATGACAGTCTATCATCCACTATTTATATAGATTGCTCAGTGGAAGCTTGTAACTCAACAACCAAACATAATCATGTTTCTCCTGACTTCACTCGGTAGAGTCCATTAACCTTTCTTGGTAAAGAGATCAATTTGGTGATAACTATTACTAATATTATTGATGATTATTTTGTATCTTTAATACCAAAATGAATCTTTTCTTCCTTTCAATTAGAATTGGTTAAGATGTGACCTTGAGAACACAGTTCAAGTTCTTCCTTAAGAACTTAATTGGAAATGGTGGAGTCACCCACTTCTTGAGTGACATGACTATCATCACTTGAACTAGTTTTCTCAGTAGATTTAGGAATCCACTGCTATCTCATTGCTTCATGATGCTATCAACTTTTTCTTTCTTTTCATCTTCAACTCCACCTGTATTCATGCAATTCTTAGCTATATGACCAAGTTTAGTACATCTGTAACATCTTATGGTGGTATCCTTTCTTCTCATGTGATGTCTAACACAATTTATTCCAATGTGTCCATATTCTCCACTATAATGACATCTACACCAAGTTTTGTAGTCCCAACCAAATATTGCCTTCGCAAATTGTTTACCTGGATTGAATAACTTAGATCTATATTCAGATGCCTTGTGACCTTGTTTCTTGCATTTGTGACACTTGCCCTCAAACTTTCATTTTTCTTTACATTCATTAGCTTTATGACCATGCTGACTACAATTGTAACATTTTCCATTGAATTTTTCCTTTCCATTACTCGAACATTTATTTGATGTATGACCTATATTACCACAATAATTGCAAGTAGGTCTTTGATTCCTTTGAGCACCTTATTTGGAGGATTCACCTTCTTCTTTTTATCCAAGTCCTACCTTACCCTTTTGCCTATGAAGATTCTTCTCATTTTGCTGATTCAATTGATCCATGTCTGCTTGGGATTTCATTATTCTTTCATTGAGTTGTTTTTTAGAATTTAGATCAATTTTTATCCTTTCATTGATTTTCCTTTCAAAGTTTTTGTCATTTCTTAGCCTTTTATTTTTAGATCTTAGACTCATGATTTCTTCATTTGCATTGGAGCTGATTAATAAAATTTTCTTGTTGAAGGAATTGATTTTGAATTTCATTGTTCCTTACCTCCAAGTCTTCTTTTGCCTTATTTCTCTATTCTAAGATTTCACACAATCTTATTGATTGAATTTCTTGTTCTCTTTTCAATTTTCTTCTTCTTGCAGGGAGCCATTCTTTTCTAGAAGTTCTTTGATTGCATCATTTGCTTCGTCTAAACTTCTTGAGGGGAAAAAATCTTCAATCTTCTCTTCAACATACTGGTGGTCATTCATCTGATTTGCAAATTCCTTCCTTCTTTTTAAGGATTGAGAAATATTCTTTTTTGCTTTCTTGAGTTGAGCTATGGCCATCTCCAGATCTAGATTTTCATTGTCAATAGATTTGTCAAGTCTGAATATCTCCATTGTCCTTGATCTTTTCTCAAGCTGTCAAACTTTATCCTATGAACCACAATGCTTTGATACTAATTTTTGGAAATATTCAAGACTAGCTAGGTTACTAAGAGGGGAGGGGTGAATCAGTAATCTCAAAACTTTTAACAATTTCAACCCATAATCCAATTATCATTAATATATCTAATCTACTACATGCATGAGAAACTTAAAGCATAAAACACTTTGAACACAATATTTGGTAACCCAGAAACCTTCCAAATAGAAAGTAAAAACTAGGGTAGGGATGATAGCCACAAAACTTCAATACTGCAGCATAAAGTTGGCCTATTAAGGCTTACAATGATCACTTCTGATGATCTATCCTATTAGGAGTAATTAGGACTGCTAGGTCCACCTTGTTAGAGGTTTTACAAACATACAATGAAGTATGCACTCGATAAAGAGATTTAAAGAAAAGATTGTTAAGTCTACCCTGTTAAAGGATTTGAAGCTGATTCATCTATTAGGAAGAAACCGTAGATTTCTTACTTACAATTGAATTTTTGATTGAGATCCTTGAAGTACTGATCACCTTCATGTGATAGATGTAACTCTGCTACTCCTGATATGGCCTTGCAATACACTTTGTTTTGCTGTTGATTCACATTCACATTATCTCATATTACTACATTACACCTTTGGATATGATACAATTCATTACATATATACCAATCCAATTCACATAATTGCAAGGTTGGCCAATACACAAGTTAACACCAAATTACAAAGTCGGCCCAAATGTAGATACTCAAGTTTTGAAAATTGACTTGGTGAATTTTTAATACATGACGTCCACTATCATTACTCAACATCGTCATGCACTTGGTAGAAGTAAAGGTTCGGTCCATACTAATCACTTCAATGTATTTTTGAACTTAGTATACACTAGTGACTCGGTAGATATAGTGTCACTTAGTAGAAATTGAATTCCATGTTTACCATGCCTACACTTGGTAAACACTAATCATCTCATCACTCGGTTAACACTAACCTCTTCACAAGAACTAATGACTCGATAGACACTATGAAGCTTGGTAACCACTAAACTACTTGGCAAGAATTGCTTGACTTCACACTGCTTGAATTCACTTGGTAACCATTGGAATGCTCGGTAGGAACTGTAAAGCTCGATAACCACTGAATTACATGGAAAACACTGGAGACTAATCAAAGAGCTTGATAACCATACCAAATCTGAATAAGTATTGTCACTAATAAAAAACTTGACTTAATGCCAATAATAGGAAGTTATTTAAATAGCAAGTTTCAGTTGATTGGTAGTGAATTCATGAACAAAGATATGGAATTGGTTTTCAACCATGATATGACTATGAAGCTCATATTTGGACATCTAAGGGAATTAGACTTGTTTAGGTATCATTTCTACCATGATATAGACATAGATGAATGGACATAGATTATATTGAGTAGGATACATGATGTAAAATTGTGGATGCAAGATAATGTAGTAGACATTTTTGCCGACCTTATTCATGAGGTAACTAGTCTTAGCAAACAAGGCAGTGTACCTATAGGTGGGAAAATAGTTAAAAAGAAAGTTGAAAGCTATACTAAGGTAGTGTGCAATGGTAAGGCTATGGTGATTAGGACCATAAAGAAAGATGATGTGATATTTCTAAGTATAATTATTTCTTATTCAATTTGTGCTAGTTCAAAGATTGATGAACTTTTAGTAGGATTCATATATGTAGCATAAAATATATTTTTAGAGAAAGAGCAAGTGAATCTTAGTGAAAGACTAAGAACGTAACTCTTAGAGAACCTAGAAAAGATTAAGAGAACAAAGAATGGTTTGTTTAGATTCTAGTCATTGATCAATCGCATATTCTTTCATGTATTTAAGAGATTTCCTTACTTATCAATCATAGATATAATGATTAGTGACAGATGCACAATGGGGAAAATTACAGAGGTATGCAAGAGGTATCCTGTAGACAAAATATTGGATAGTGGCAACCTAATAATGAGAACATTTTAGAATGAAATGAAACAAAGATTTATAATTGCACCAACAATCATGGATAGATTCAAGGAAGACATTTATATTCTAGTTGATACAGATCATACATATATTCAAGCAGTGGAACCTCAAGAGACATTTCTAGATCCTTTGAGCTATGAATTGAATGATGATGTTGTAGTTGGTTATATTGATTTGTTACTAAATTCAAATAAAGAAAAAGCTGAATATAGATTTGGCACATATGATGAGATCACACAACAAGCTCATCAAGCAACCTTAGAGAAGACATCACACAAGAAGGTAGAATCTATAATGAAAAAGGCATTGTCAGAGGCCAGAATGATAGAGAGTGAATATGAGGCTATAGGAAAGACAATGAAGCAAGGTATACTAAACATACAACTATTGTTAGTATTAGTTGCTGAGACATCTTTGGAATAGACCATTCCGTATGCAATAGTGTTTGATGTTTAGCCCAGTGAATCAAAGAGAAAGTCCAAAAGATTATTGGAATTAGTGTCCACAAAGAAAAAGAGAGTCAAACAACTGGCCACAAGACTAGGAAAGAGATATAAAAAATTGTTGACAATTGATTCTAGTGATGAAGAAGATGAGGAACAAGAAACTAAACAAGCAGAAAAGGTGACTCCACCTAAGAAAGCAACAAGAAAAGTTTGGCAACCTTAAAAGTAGAAGATAGAAAAGATTAGTATAGCTATTGAAAAATGAAGGTAATTTTGTTCAGATGAACAAGTTTTATGATTGTACAACAATTTTGAGAAAGATTAGATAGATATATCTACTGTGAGATATATTTTATCTAATAATCTAAAATTGAAAGACCTTGAGAGCATTATAAACTAGAAAGTCTATGAGAGACTCATTAAGAAGAAGGCCCTTACAAGGGAAGAAGATCTTGAACTTTGGAAGTCTATGCTTATAATCATTTTCAAGACTGCTGATTAAGATGAAATTATAAGACTATTGAATAATCTCACACTGTATTTTAGGAATAAATTGAAACCATTTTTATTTATGATAGGTGAAAATGATAAATTAAGAAACCAAACTACATTAGAAATTAGTCAAACATTGATAAAGGCAACATCTCCTCCAACTCCTAGAACCTCAGAAGTGTCAATAAGTGGTGACATTATGTAGATTGATCACACCAATGTTACCATTAACATTGATGATACCAATCCATTTAGTGGTTCTGAACCAAATTAACTAGACACTGAGGATATTGAGGATAAGTTGAGATAGATTGAGGAAGAAAAGAGGCTAGTAGAAGAAAAAAAGAAAAAAATAGAGGAAGCCAAGTAGAAATTGCTTGAGGAAGATAAGAAAAGAAAGGAAGATGAAGAAAAGAGAAGAATTGTAGATGAAGAGAAAAAAAAGAAAACTGAGGAAGATGAAAAGGAAAGAGAGAAAGAGAGGAAAAAGAAAAAAGAAGAAGAAGAGAAAAGAACAAAAGAAGTAGCAAAGAAATAGAGGGACAATGAGACTAAACCATCTAGTTCATCCACTCTGCTCTCTCTTGCCAGTTTGGCTATTGATGATGATGATCAAATATATTTGATCTCTTCCCTATCCAAACTTATACATAAGAGTAAAATAGTGAAAAATTTGTAGAAAACATTAATGGAAGTGACAAACAGACTGGATAGTACATTGTCAGTTCAACACACTAAAATAGATCTTGAACAAAGAGCACAAGTTGTGCTAAAATATTTTTATGAAGAGTTTACAAATTTGTTGAATGTTGCAGAGGTGAAGGCACAAAATTTCCATGATACTAACTTGTTTAGTACCATCTGTTAGAATATCAAGAATGACTTAGTTAATCTTGATACTAGTATAAAAGAACTTTAGAAATGCTAGCAGGAAGGGAAAACTTTGTATATTAAGTGTACCCTATCATACAAGCTTACTAGAGACATTAATAGTTAGATCGAGATAAAGATGAGTGAACTAGAGGTTTTATCTAGCTAGATCAAGCATTCATCTTGCAAAGTAGATGATTTTGAAGGTCACGTTTCTAGTATTCATAGTGATATCAAAAAATTGGAACTTCAAAAATAATAGATTTTGAAGAGGACATCTAATTTCAGAGAATCTATTTCTCTAAAAATATCTTTCATTAAGAAATAGTAAGAGGAATGTGTCAAGGCCAAGGACACATATTCAAGTTTTTAGTATTCAGATATTAATGTAGTTGAAATTGCATCATATGCCTTATGTCGGCTAAGTCTACCAAGGAAACATGGACCAAAGGTATCAATAGTCTAAAGGTTATTTTTGATGATTGTATGAAAATCATATTAGCATAAGGAAGCACAACAATTTTGATAGTTTTTGAATAGAATCTTGACATTTTGAACTTTGTCATTGATGTGAAAGGGCGAGAGATACATGTGAAAATTATATACATGTCAAAAAGGGGAGAGATAAAATGTGAATAAAAGTAGTAAAGTATATTATAAGGGGGACCATATGTAAATTTGAACAAGTTGTAATCGATGTTTATATGTTGTTTATGTTAAGTTTTTGTCACTTAGCCAATTTTCCCTATTTTGTTGCCATCAATGCCAAAGGGGGAGATTGTTGACAATTGGCTAAAAATGATATGTAATTGTTGTCATTTATGGCAACACATGATGTACACACTGACACTAAATCTTGGAAATAAAGATACTTAGTGTTTGATAATCATAAAATTTTCTAAGTATAGAATTTGGTTTACAACAGTGTATTTTTTTTTTTATAACATGTTGTTGACATCATATTATGACTAGTGAAGTTACATGGAGATAGTAAACTTGTTGGTGATGATGTGTATAACCTCGAAAGTTAGTAGAAACTGTATGAAATAGAGATAATAATGTTTTGATGAAGTAGGATAGCAGAATTGAAGGAAATAATTATTTTGTTTACAAAATAATTACTTGTCCAATTAGGGCTAACATCCTAGATGTTTACTTTAACTTGGAAAAGTGGTTTGTGGTCTTAGCTAACCTAGAAAATTTTTTTGCAAAGGCATGGTATTTATGCAAAGGACACTTTGTGATAAGATGCAAAGCTATTATGAAAATGTGAATTATGAATTGTAAAGAGCAAACTCTTGAGAAATTAATATATGTGAAGTTTTTATATGAGCTATCTGGTGTTTTGAGATTGAGCTGAAGATTAGAGACCAGTCAAGGAAGAGAGATAATAGTAAATTACTTGTTTGAGTAGTGACCTCTTCTTGTACTTGAAATTGCATGTTTGGGCAGTGGGCTCTTCTTGCATACATTGTACCACAACTTCTAACAGGGATTCAAATTCTCCTAACAGGGACTTCTTACACTAAATTCACTCATTGACTCCTAACATAGTCCATTGTCTAACAAGGAACTTATATATTAGTATATTATCCAGTGGGTATCATCCCCACCATGGTTTCCCCTTGGCCAGGGTTTCCCTAGTTAACATAATATGGTGTTATGAGTTATTTTTGTGCATTACTGTTCAACATTATTTTATTTCTTTGTTATGCATGGTTTAAAATAAGTAATAATATTTAGTTGGTGACTAAATTTTGTAGATTACTGATTCACCCCCCCAGTAATCCCTATTTCTAACATTAAGAACCTAAGTTGCAATGGTGTGATGATAGTTAGTCTAGTGGCCATGTTATCACCATTTCATAGTAGTCAATGAAAAGAAACAACAAGTAGTCATCATGGAGCGATCAATGGCTAAAAGTTATCTATGTAGCTTCACAGGTCTATACGATCAATGAAGAAGTGAAGTTGTGAAGCTATGATGGCATAAAATAGTTGGTTGTGAGACATTAATTTTTTCCTTTTTGCTACTTTGCAAGTACTAGACATCTGTGATGGCATAAAACATTTGGTTGTGAGACATTTATCTTTTCCTTTTTGGTGCTTCAGTTGTGAAGTAGTGAATTTTTGTTTTAAACAAAACAAGTTCATCAAAATTTCCACCAATGCATTGACCAAAATTAGTGGAACTTTCAACTAATCTTGATAGTAATGTCAACCAAATATTTTTCCAAAATTTGACCAATGCATTGACCAACATTGGTGGCACTTTCAACCAATCTTGGTGGCAATTTGGACCAAATTTTTGTCGATATTTTGACTAATGCATCGACCAACACTGGAGGAAATTTTGACCAATCATGGTTAAAATTTTGACCAATGCATTCACTAGGATGCAATGACAAAATATTTTAATTTTGACCAAATAAATCATAGACATTTTGACCAAATAAATCATAGACATTTTGACCAATACAAGCTTTTGTCAAAATTTCAGCAAAAAAAAATTGACAAACCAATTGGTCAAAAATTAGACCAACATGGGTCAAACTTTTGACCAATTTTTGTCAAAAATGAGTCAAATTTTACTAATGAGAGTTTACCTTAGTTAAACCCTAGTTTAGGAATTAACTTTGAATTTGAATAATTGAAACTAAATGCTAACAAGTAGTAGTGATAGATATAACATGAAGCAATGCAAATCTATGAAGATTCTCTTGAATTTGAAATATAATCAAGTATGTTGATGCAATGTCTTTTAATCAACATCAAACACTAAAAATGAAATTGAAGTAAAATCAAAACCTTTCTTTAATGTATTTTCTTGAAATTCATCTTTGTGGATCATGTAGAATATTTAACAAAAGGACCTTGAAGGGAGATCTTGAATGTTGAAAATGCAATGGAAGATCTAGCATAAACTCCTCCAATTGTTGAATTCATAAATCCTTGATCTTTAATGGATGAAGCTTAAATATCTTGAATGTTTGAAGAACACTTGAGAAGTTGAATACTTGATAAGTTGGATACTAGAGTGCTTGGAGACATGAATCATGGATGAGAATTTGAGAAAATGGAAGGGTTTATATAGTTCTTAGAATTAACTAACTTATATAGGCCAACCAACCTATAAGTTAACAATAGAAAATCCTAGAACATGGGACCCAAAGAGGGGAGCCAATGTAGGGCTTCATCAAGCGAGAAATGTGCCCCAGATTGGCCCACCAAGAGTGAGCTATTCCCTTGATTGATCAGGGGAAAACTATGCCCCTAATGATTAAGTACAAAAACCCATGGGGTTGTCTCAGGGCTCCAAACATGTCTTGAAATCCAGAAATCAGGTCTAGATTCTAAAGAAATTCCATTATGGTGCAAGGAGCATATTCCAAGTCGATATATTGATGAAAGAAAGGACCTAGGGAAAGCTCATGAAATATTATCTTTAAAGAGGATTTATTAGGTTTCATCCCAATTCCACCTAGGGGGAAGGATAGAAAGGGAAAAAAAGATGAAAGAGAGGAGGATATTGATGATCTTGCAATAAATTATGTGCTAAACCTTCATTAAATTAGAATGCTTCTAATTTAAGGTAGTACATTTAGCCCCCAGTTTGGCAAAAGTGTGGATCTACCCACACTTGTGGTAAAGGAGAGAGAAGAAGAGGAATAGAAGAATTTGACAAATCTCAATAAGATAGGACATCACTTAATCAAAGATAAAAATCCCCATAGACCAAGGGTCCTAAGTCCACATACATCCACTAGGGTACAAAAAAAACAAAAAGAAAAAGATACAATCTCAACAAAGAAAGGGTTAGTTCTAAAAAATAAGCCCAAATAAACTAGTGAAAGAAACCTTAGCTAAAAAACATCTCTTCCACTATATCATATTCAAAAAGTCATCGCAAGAGCATAAGAGATGTCATGAGAAACACAAGAGAAATATCATTAATAACATAGACTTTGGATCTATCTCTACTAGCATGAAATAAAATAGGATAAAAATAAAAGGAAAGTGATTACCTCACCCAGTAGAGTGTCCACCTTACTATGAATCACCAAGAGAGCTACTACAAAAAGATGGCATTGAAATAGTCTAATTGGGTGGTAACCCCCTAGTCAACCCGCCAAAGTTCTATCCATATATCAACATCGATCGTATCACCATGGTATGATCCTATATAAAAGATGTGTTACCCATGTATGGGACTTAGCATGATATGTTTGAATGCATTATCTATATTGGGACCTAGTAAGTTATTGTGTGCTACCCAAATCTAAGATTTAGCATATAAGTATCTGGATGCATTTCCCATGCATGAGATTTAGTAGGTTTATCTATGTTACCCATTATGAGATTTAGCATATGTGCTTGTGTGATAAAAAGAGGGATGAAGTAACAATGCATAGATTTGAGAATGACTTAGAAAGCATACCTAACATCTAGGGCTAAAGTACTCTAATCCATGCTCAGGATTCGTATTTTCTACCCCATGCAAGCAAAAAATTATACAAGGAGGGCATATATATGCCTCCCTCCTTAACATGACTATGTAAAATAGACATGAGAAGAAAGAGAAAGAGGATACATTCTTACACAACAAGGAGATATCATTTTATTGACAATACAGACTATGTTCATAGTGAAGAGTTGTGACTCATACAATCTAAGAACATAAATAATTATGAAAAAGATATATCTCTTATGGAAAGAGGATCCTCAAAAAGAATAAATCTTAATAACAAGATGTCAACTTAGCAGGAGTTCTTCATTAAGATGACATCTCTAAAAAGAAGGGAAGAATAACAAGATTGCATCTATTTAGCTCCCCCATATATATATATATAGGTGAAATAGAGATTCTTGGATGAAGACTAAAAATCTCCAAATAAGGGACAATGAATAAATGAACAAAGATTTAATTGATAAAGAAGAGGTGATGACCTAGGACATGCACCACTTGCAAAAGAGAGAATCCATAGTGAAAACATAATTCTTCATAAAGAAAAGAACAATGTCACATGATGAAAAAATTCAATGTAAGCTTAAATAAATTAGATTCATAGAGAGAAGGAAAGTAATATACAAAGGCTCTGTGAGATAAGAAAGGAAATCCATAGTAGATAATATAGCCAAATCTTGAAGAACATATGAATGAGTTATAAGAAAAAATTGATAGTCATGCACAAAATGCCAACATCTAATTGTAGGATTTGAGAAAAAGTGCACAAAAAATCCATGAAGACCAAGAAAACCTGCATGCAAAAAACTTGTCACGGAGAAGAAAAAGACAAGAAGAGGCAAGGGTTTGATCTAAAAAACTCAGACAAAGTAAATATTATTCAATAGATCTTCATAATTAAAAATACAAAGAGATCAATCCTTATAAAAGGAGATTGAAACCCGAAAAGGGTAACCTAAAGCCTAAAAATCTAGGTTGCACAATATAATTAATAAAATATTAATTATATGCACCTACAAGATAGCTTAAGCAAACTAGAGTAATAGGTAACCTATTCAATTAAATCAAATTGATTTAATTAATAAGTGAAAACAAATAATTACTCTAACACTCCACCTTAAGTGAAGCTTAGGAGGTAAGCTAATCTAGCACAACTATGAAAGCAAAAAATTGGGTCCCAGCAACAAGGCCTGATCAGGTACCCAATCACAAAAAAATCTCTATAAAGAGGGGAAATAGAGAAAACCACATGGGAAAAACCCTACTCCAAAAAGAGATAGAAAAGAATGTTCTAGAAGAAGGAAAAAAGAGATTAGAAGAGAATCACTGAAGCATGAAGAATTGCAAAACTCTGTCAAAATGCTAATCTATAGAACCTCCATGGAAATAGAAGGCATAAACTGAGCATGTCTATATGGTAGATGATCCATCTCATCGAAATGCATAGGTAGCCAGCCACTACAATTGCCTAGTATGTAGGATCAAGTATTGAATACATAGCTCACACCAATGAACCATCAACCAAAGAAGCATATAACAACAATATAACCCCCCCTTGATGCAGGTGAGGTGATAGACAACTAAAAAGGTGGGCCAAAGAATCTCCTACAACACAAGAACCAGACACATCAAGAGTGAGGTACAAACACCAATAAAGGCACGTGTCATCGACACTGCATGAGGAAAAAGAGAAAAAGGGCCTATAAGCGGAAAACAACTATCCCCCCCATGGCATTTTATAAAATAGTGCGAGTACAATGAATCACAATGATGAAAAGGATCTTGGAATGTAAGAGTGGCACTTTATCTTAGTGTGTTTGCATAAAGATGCTTACAATGAATATCAACAATGACCAGAAAAAACATAAGGCTGAAACAATAGAAGGTAGAGCCCAAAATGAAGCATCTGAAGCAACAAAATCGATCCTCGAACCTGAAATAGCCAGGATATCGACCAGCATGCAAAAATGCAAAAGGATGAATAAAATGTGTTTGGAGTAGAATTTGGAACAACAACAACTAGCATCACTAAAAAGAGCACAGAAAGATCTTTCCAGCGATATAAAGAAGTCCAAAATTAGAGATCGGATGCTCAAGATATGCCTACCGGAGTGCAAAATAGAACATCTAGCTTTGACTGCCAAAAAAGGCAACCAAACTACATCAATACTCAAAAAAGCCTACACAAATATCTCTGTCTCGGAACCAGCTTTTTGGCACATTTTTTGGATCAAAAAAATACGTTTGTATGCTCAAGTTACAGAGAAAAACCACTAGGCCCTTTGAAATGCAAGAAAAATTATTATTTTTAATTAAAAATAAAAAATAAAAAAATAAAAATCCTGCACCACCCCCGCACTGCTAGTGGAGCGGTGGCTAGGTAGAGGGAGGGTGGAGCACGACGGGGCCACGACAGACACTGCCGATGGAGTTGTTGCAGGCTGCTGGCCAACTGCCAACAGTAACTGCTAGCAATGGCCATTAGCGATGATTGCTAGAGGCTCCACTGCGGTTAGTTAATTGCTGCATGGTTAAAATCACTTTTTAAATTTTTTTTTTTTTTTTGTGATTTTAAAAAAAATTTCTGCCTCAAAATGCATGCAGGGGGCCGTACGGCCCTGCGAGCAAATTTTTTTTGCCTCGCGGACCAACATTGTCCAAATTGGACAAATTTTATATCAAAACAAGGGTTTTGACACCTTTTGAATCCATCTGTGAGGTCTGTTTGGCCTCAAACTGCTTCAAAAATTAGTGATCCCCTTGTTTTCTCAAAAAAAGCTTGAAAAAACACCAGATCTAATCTGCCAAACCCTCATTCTCCCTTTTTCTTGAAACACTGAACACGCTACAATAGATCTGGCTCTGATACCATGTAGGATTTGAGCAAAAGTGCACAAAAAATCCATAAAGCCCAAGAAAACTTGCATGCAAAAAATTTATCACGGATAAGGAAAAGACAAGAAGAGGCAAGGGTTTGATCTGGAAAACTCAAATGAAGAAAATATTATTCAACGGATCTTCATAATTAAAAATACAAAGAGATCAATCCTTATAAAAGGAGATTGAAACTTGAAAAGGGTAACCTAAAGCCTAAAAAAGCTAGGTTGTACAATATAATTAATAAAATATTAATTATATGCACCTACAAGATAGCTTAAGCAAACTAGAGTAATAGGTAACCTATTTAATTAAATCAAAGTGATTTAATTAATTAGTGAAAACAACTGATTACTCTAACACTAATGTCCACCATGAGAAATGTAATACCATTATTTGGATAAAGACGTTCCATAAACCATATTAAACTATAGAAAAAAATGCCCTTATATATCTAGAGAAGGCATCATGCACAAGAACAAAAGTGAATATGGAAGAGATAGTAAGATCTTCTCTCATAAGATTTCAAGGAAAAACTCATGGATTGAAAGAGGAAAGGATTTGAAAAGGAAGAATGCAACCTTCCCCCAATGAAGGAAAAGGAAAGGAAACCTATTGAGATATTCCTAGGACATGTTACACAAGATAACAATGAATCTACTCCAATAGGTGTGAATAAAGACTAAGTGAAATCATATAGAAATTGTAATACCTCAAATGTATAAGGAATAATACCCATTAAAGCCTTTTATTTGACTTACAATCAAAAATAAAAAAAGTCAAAAATGTTATGATTATCACTGTAATGAAAGGGACATGAATACAAAAGAAGGCAATCCTCAAGAGGTATAGGATTTTTCTTCGGTTCAACAAAAACCATTTGGATGTGTACCTTTAAAGCCAAATCTCAACAAGTATTAAAATAATCCAAATCAATAGTAGGTAATAGAAGATGAAGAGGAGTTCATCTAGAATATTCTTGTACTATATTAGAAGGAGAATATCCAAGACCATGTTTATTCAATTTAGGAGACGCATGAATAGGATTTTGAAGAACCTGTTTATTAATACCAAGTCCTAAGCTAGTATAACCCTATTTAACAACCACATGATAACCTTTAGGATAGTTATTCATCACATCTTCAACGTGGGGAGGTTTTTCATTAGAATTGTGTGCAAAGTTGGTATAAGGAATGATATCAAGAGGAGTAACAAAAGGGGCCTTATATTTGCCCCTATTATGAGTAACATGAGGAGAAATAAGATCCTCCAGAAAGGTAGAACATCCTCATTGTAAACTAAATTTTAATCTTGAACATATGCTAAAGAAGTAATAGGAGAAGAGGAAGGAGAAGAAGGAGGATTGAGAAAAGGATTAGGAGGGTTAGGAGGAGGATGAGGAGCATCCTCAACTAAAGTTATCACATAATCCATAGAGGTAAAAAGCTGACCACATAGACCTACGCATAATCTTGAAAGGAGGAAAAAGTGTATTTATTATCCTCATAATAATATAAACAAGGAGAGTATGAAGAACCATAAAAACTATAAAATACATAAAACTCTCATAAGTATCATAAGTGTTATAAAGATATGCAAGAAAAAGAATATTGAAAAAGATAACCATACACAAAAAGATATTAATGATGCAATATGTATGCAAACCAAAGGAAGATAAGCAAGCAAGATAGAAGGATCTAACTCTAACTTAAAAAAGATAGAATTTGGGTTCACTAATAAATGTAGGGTAGGGAAATGGAAGCAAAACAACTCTGCATAAATAAAGGGGGATTACCAAGATCTACTCATTTTGATTAGATTAGGTTGATACTAAAGGAAGTACCAACCTAATGGATAATGATAAAAGTAGAGTGAATGACTTGGATGTATTTCCCTCTTACCCCCACATTAAGAGGATTTAGGTAAAGATATGTAAATAAATCAATGCTAAATTAAATGCATGGATATAGAAAGAAAGAAATAATATCTTGTGGAATAGAAACCTAAAAATATGCAATTAAATGGGGTTATAGGCTATTGTAACTTAAGATCTAGGCTAAAATTTGTGAGGTGGACAAAACCCAAAATTATTTCGACAATCCGTCAGGGTCGAACCGGTGCTTCAGGGAAAAAATAAGTGATTCGGGGTGTAGTACACCCCTGATGATGATGTCTGATCTTGATTATGATTTCGTAATTCTATAAAAAAGTTGAAAATGGTACTCTAATCTATAACCTATTTGTCAATTTAGGATTCAAAACCTACAAAACAAAATAATTATTTGATTGTTATGTGGGGGAGGGGAGATTGCTCAGTCATAACCCAATTTAGGAATTAACCTTGAATTGGAATAATAAAAATGGAATGAAAACAAGTAGTAGTGATAGATCTAACATGAAGCAATGTAAATCTATGAATATTCTCTTCAATTTGAAATGTAATCGAGCATGTTGATGTAATGGCTTTGACTCAACTTAAAACCCTAAAATGGAAATCAAAGTGAAACCAAAACCTTCTTGAATCTATGTGCTTGAAATCCATCTTTGTAGATCATGTAGAAGATATAACAAAAAGATATTTAAGGGAGATCTTGAATGTTAATAATAAAATGGAAGATCTAGCATAAACTTCTTCAATTGGTTGAATGCATAAATTCTTGATCTTCAAAGGAGGAAGCTTGGATGCCTTGAATGCTTGAAGAACATTTGATAATCTAAATACTTGAGACTTGGATGCTAGAGTTATTGGATACATGAATCATGTATGAGAAATGGAGAAAATGGAAGGGTTTATATAGAGCTTGGATTAACTACTCCCATAGGCTACCAACCTAGAAGTTAACACCCAAACATCTTAGAACATGGGACCCAAAGAGGAAAGCCAAAATAGGGCTTCATCAAGAGATAAATGTGCTACTAATTGGCCCATCAAGGGTGAGCTACACCCTTGATTGATCAAGGGTGAAATATGCCCTTGATTATTAGGTGCACAAACCCCTGGGGCTATCTTGGGACTCCAAAATAGGCCTCACAATTTGAAAATTGGGTCCAAATTCCAAGGAAATCTTATTTTAGTGAAAGGAGAATATTTCAAGTGGATAGATGGAAGAAAGGAAGGACCTAGGGTAAATAGATCCTATCTTGAGCTTAACACCATGAAACATGAGCTTTAAAGAGGATCTATTAGGTTTTAGCCCAATTCTACCTAGAGGGGAGGTTAGAAAAGGGAAGACGAGATGAAAGAGAGAAGATTTATGATCTCACATTAAATAGGCTCTAAAACTTCATTAAATTGGAGTTCTTCCAATTGAAGATGTTACAGATACTTATGCATTTATTTCTGAGAATTAGACTATGAGGTAGAGTCAAAATAAAATGCAAAAGGTGAAATATTGATGAAATGACCTACCTCATCTAGTGGTGTCATGTCCTCAAATTATTGCCTCTATTTATTGATCCTTATAGAGATGATTGAATTCTTCAATGACATCTTCTTCACCTCTTCAAAAATGACAATTTTTTTTGAAAGCAACACTTTGAATAGTCAATTCAACAATATTTTAATAGAGTTGTATAACTTGCTTCTAAAATATTTTATTTTATTTTATTAATGCACTCATTACATGATCACTATTGGCATAAAAGATGCAATTTTATTGAAGCATATGTTTAATAATAAATGGATCAATTATTGTAGTTTCATTGATGTCAACTTGATGGTTAGCTATGAATTGTTTACTAGGAAGCTATGCTCTTTATTTTATAGGTGAAAAATCAAGAGTGTGATAATTTAGTATGTGTGATGGGTATGAGAGACTTATATATGTTTCTAGTTATTTTATATGTAATTCCATGTGGTTTACATAAGTATTGAGTGAGCTATGTTTGATTAAAGTGAGACAATTTAATTAGGTTAATCAATTTATGATAAACATCAAATGATTTATGACAGACATCAAAAGATTTGATTGGTTTATCAAATTTGTGATGTTTCAAGTGATGAAATTGAAGATTTATGATGTTTACCCAATTTTTGGATCATGGTCATAGTTTTTGTTGATTTGGTTTACAAAAGTACATGTTTTGGATAGACTGGAGATACTTTAGGGAGGATAATGAAGAAAAAGTTAAATATTTGTGTTTGATCTTGAACCAATAACATGTAAGTCATTTAGAATAGACATTTCGTAGTGATAAGTTGGTTGGTAATGCAGAACCAATAAGTTTTGATGGATCAATTATGCATTGGTATTTATGATGAAATATATTGGAAGTTTGTATGTTCATTGGAAAAAAGTGAAATTGTCAAATGTTCTTTGTTAGATTGAAATACAATTGAAGTGATTAATAAGGTGGTACTAGTCGACGATGGATTAGGTTTTGGTAGTACATTTTGGTCAAGCTATGGTTGAGTTCAAGTATAACATGTTTAGGCTTAGATGGTGAATTGATCTAATGTTGATAAGTATATTTATATGGCAAAATGTTATTTTTGTAAGTGTATGTGAGAGTGGATAATGTGCTTGCCAAGGGTTGTACAATTGAATTGTAGCTGAATTTTTAGAAGAAGAAGAAGATAGTGAACTAAAAGGGATGTGTTCAAGAAATATTTAAGATCTATTTATTTAAGGGTTGTGCTCAAGAAATTATATCTAGCATAAGAAAGTTTATTACAAAGAAATAATAGTCTTTAATGTTGGAAATGATATATTTTTGTAAGAAAATGTTAGTTTCAACAAAAAAAATTTGAAGATCAATAAAATCCAAGGAATTCAAGTGGATGCCAAGGTCCTAGATGAACTCAACAAGAAGACATGGTGGAGTTATCCAAAGAAAACTGTATTGTCACGGTCATTGTTTGATAGTAAGATATAGAAAGGAAATTACTATCATGCTAATAAATTTAATGAGGGAAGGATGCCATAAATGCAAGACAAGAGGGTGGTAAAGTGTAACAACAACTTACACATTATCAAATGAAACAAAAATGTAATAGTCTACAGGTGTCAATATCTCCATACTATAAATATGAAAGAATCAACATACATAGAGATATTGACATTAAGCTAGGACTGGGTCGAGTTGGAGTATGGGTGCCATCATAAAGACATCTAATTAGAATAAGCTATAACTCAAGAATTTCAAGGAGGGTTTTCTATAAGGTTTTTAGTAATGATAGTTTCCAAGCTAAGATGATAGTTAAATATACAAAACCATATTGTAAAAAATAAGAAGAGCTGTTATTTTCCTTAGATTCATTAACAATAACAAGATAACATGTTGCAATAATGAAGAGCTTCATAATTGAGGAATATATTAAAATCCATGAAAGAGGGTGCAATATAGAATATACAATCTACAATAAGTGTAAAATCTATACAAGAAAATCTCTTATATTTACTCAACAAAAATTAAAGCTCAACATGTAGCTTTCAAATTTGTAGAAGAGGGATTCCATAAAAACTTAAGATTCAAATACAACAAGAGAAAAACACAATAATTTTATTTGTCAATTTGAAGATTAAATTTCACAAGTCATGGTCCTATATATAAAAATATAATAGAACCCTTATACTAGAATTTAAAAAAATGGAGCTATAATGGAGATAAAACTACTTAAAACCCTTATGAGGATGCTTCAAGTGAATATCATTACCTTTGGATGGGGGTATCTGGGTATAAAGAAAAGAATAAAGTTGTCACAAGGAAGAAAAACACATATGGGAGTTAAAAAAGGTGAGGTTCAAACTAATCGAGAAAGATTGTTAGAATGAGTTGTGTAGCTGTGAGATAAAAGTATGCTAAGAGAGAGAAAACTAAAGCTCTAACTCATATCCAATATCCTATAGAAAGACAAGATCAATGAAAGATTTAAGGACTTTTCATAGTTAATGCAACCCTAATGCTAGTTTCATATTTCTAGAGAAGAAATTCAATCGTTTAGTACCAAGAGAAGCCCATAATATTTCTCACAATCTATGGGCCTATATATGTTTAAAAAATAGAAATTGGTAAAAGAAATCAAACAAATTTTCTTATTCATCATGACCTAGGATGGGTTCTCTTGAAAATTTTATTCAAAGACCTTTGTACAAGCAAGTTCAACTATAAATACAGAAAAATGAAAGCTACTAGAGAAATCTATGAGTAAAGCTTGAAAATTTCTCAAGCACAGAACTAATAAAATGAATATCCAAGATTTCGAAGCAAATGGAAGCCATTTTCACATCAAAATGACCTTTGTAATGAACTAGTAAAGGTAATTCTTTAGATTTTGGCAAGTTCCTTATAGTTCAAAAAAATAACAACCCAAGTGTGTTAAAGAACCACATATAATAATATAAAATAAAGTTGATGTCAAAAAATGGTGGAAGCATAATGGAGAATGTTCTCACCAAGTTTGTCTATAGAAGAAAAGTTTGAAGTAACAAAAAAATTATAGGTTTGAGCTTCATAATTCAATAAAAAAATGCATCAATTTAAGCTTCCATGCTGGCTAGGGTTCCAAACCATTCTAACCATGAATTTTCTAAAAACTCTAAATGCAAAATGAGTGTGTTTTAGGGTTATCAAGTTAAATATACCCTTTAAACTGCTTTCTAAAACATTTTCAAACCTGCCTAGTATTTTTATGGGATTTTAGTCCAAGTTTTCTTATGTATGTTGTGGGTCCATGAACATAAGTGTTGTGTTTCCTTAACATTTATTTCATTTTGTATTATTTTCTTTAATTTTTCCATATTCATTATGTAAAATGATATTAATAAATTACATCATTATAAGTCATTTATTAGTATTGCTTAAAAATGCAAAAATAGAAAGGTCAAAACCTTACTTTTTGCACCTCATTATTGAATGAGGATAAATTCACATTAATGCTTTGACCATATTAATATGGTGGTTGGACCAATTTTCAAACACTTAGAGAAGATTTTGGTATTGGAGAGAATATAACATGAGGTGATTTTTGAACTTTCTAGAGTAGTTAGAGGGTATTCATAGTCAGTTGGAGTATCTTGAGGGTCATTTTTAATAAGTCATAGGGTCACTTATGACTTAGTTGAGCTATGGATGGTTTGGAATTGATGTTGGAAGTTTTGGGTCCTCTTTTAGTGTTTATTTTACTGCATTCAACCCAAGTGGTTGGAGGTCTTACTTATTGATTTTTTTTTCTCACTTTTTTTCTTAGTTTAGAATAGTTAAGTTGGAGATAGAGTTTTTAGAGATCCTTTGTCTTACTTTTAATAATTCTATAACTCAATGTTTATTAGAAACTAAATAAATTATAGGTCTTATTCTTTTTTACAGAGCATGTTTAACCCTACTTATTATTATAGTTTAGTGTATGTCATGTGATTGATGAAGTTGAATGTGAAGTTTTGTCAAAACCTTTCCTTGTAGCTTATGTTGTGCAACTTTATAGCTTTCTACAAATCATCATCTATGCAAGTTAAAACTATGTTGTCTAAATGAGAAAATACCAATTTGAGGATTTTTTTTGTTTTCCTTCTTGGCAATTGTGTCATTTAACTAGTTAATGAAATATTTATGCATGAATTGTTTTCAATAAGTTGTTTTCTTTATTTCCTCTATATCTAAGCTAAGTATCATTCATTTTTGTTCATGTTTTTCAATTAAAGTTGGTAAATCACTTGAGTTAGTGTTTTTAGTCTTTCATTTTCATTTTATTTCTCCCTTTTCCTAAGAGATTAGTGGTTTAGTGTGATAACCAACTAGGAGTTGTCATTGTAAATAAATTCTCTCCAAATATTAAGTTACCCATGACTTAGGAGTGATTATATGTTACTTTGAAATATCAAGTTTTGTTCAATTTGATAGGGGTACAATTTCAAGAGATAAGAAAAATGTTATTTCCATATGCTAGTTATAAGAATTTTTAAGTCTTTCAAAGGGATGACAACTGTTCTTTTCTAAATGTTTTGTTTGAAGAAGAGGTACACATTAAACAACTAGATGGGTTTTCTTTACCAGAAGATGAAGATATGGTCCATAATTCAAAAAATACTTGGTATGGTTTGAAGCAAGCTCTAAAAGCATGGTATAAGATGTTACAATAATGTTTAGTTAAGATTATTTTCAGAAGAACAAGTGAAGATAGCAATGCATTTTTTAAGTTGGAAGGTGATAAATCATTGATTGCTGAAGTATTTTTGGATGATGCTATCTTTCGAGGAGATGATAATATGAGTATGGATTTTGCTGACAAGATGAAGAAAGAATTTGAAATGATCATGACTGGTGAGTTTAAATTCTTTATTGGGGTGCAAGTGATGAAATGGAAGTTGTAATTTTTATATGTCAGTACAAATATGTCAAGAAAGTGTCAAATACTTTTTGTATGGAAGATTCAAAACTAGTAGAGTAAGTTATCTAAGGATGGAAGTTTAATTTTAGTTAATGAAATGTTTTATAGATCCTTATTTGGAAATTTGAAATACATTGTACACAAAAGACCTAATAATGCTCATGAAGTTCAAATAGTTTTTATATTCTAGTCAAATCCAAAGGAAGCACATATGGTGGTACTAAATGGGATTTTAGATATCTTAAAAGAATAAATAATTTTGGTATTTATTATCCTCACAGTGATGACTTTATTTTGAAAGTTCTTTCTAATGGATATTGAGCATGAAAATTTTATGACTTGAAGATCACAAGTGGTGGAATGCTATTTCTAGGAGGTAGACCTATTTCTTGGATCAATAAGAAAAAAAATTGTATATCTCAATCAACAATTAAAACTAAATTGTCACAATAGATGGAGAGAGGGAGAGGGAGAGGTTGGCAAACAGGAAGCATCTATTCAAAATTCAAACCTGGTTTCAGGTGGGAGTCCTCAGGGAGGAGGATCTCAGAAACTAGGTACGAAGGAGGGTTTTTAGGTAGAGTGTGGAGAGGTAGAAAATGGGGATGGGGACCCACGTGCTGATGCTGAAGTCCATATTAAGCCAAAAATACAACCCAATGTGTCCAGGCTAGGGAATCTTCCAGTGAAATAGGCCTTGCTCTTTGATGTCAAACCACCTAGAAAAGGGATCGTGCACAATTTCTATTCCAGACGAATTATTTGATCATAGCATAGCTTCGATGGCATCCATGCTAGTTGGAAATTTTATCGGTCAGAGACCAAACATTGATGTGGTGCAATCCTTCACCTTGAAGAAATGACATCTTAAAGGTCAGGTCAGTGTTACTATGATGGCTAAATGAGGACATGACTAATATTCTATGTGAAGGGCCCTGGAGTATACGACGAGAAACTCTCGTGTTGCAGAAATGGTCTTCAAAATTGGACGTAAATGAATTTTTTTTCAGCAAGCTCCAGTATGGGTTAGACACCTTGAGCTGCCCTTGGAATTTTGGAATGAGGATGTTTTAATGGGTGTGGCTAGTTCCTTTGGAGAACTATTATCAATTGATCCTATTACTACTTCTAAGAGCAGACTTACCTATGTGAGGATATGTATAGGAGTAAGGGAAGGGGATGATATGCCAGAAGTGGTGTGCTTCAAGTCTAAGCTTGGCACTCACATACAGTAGTTGGACTATGAGAGCATACCTTTTGGTTTCTATCATTGTTTTAAGATTGGACATAAGGCTTTTCAATGTCCAAAATTGAAGATGGACAAGAAGAAGAAGTCTCTCCCTTCCTCTTATCTCAATAGGGACAAGAAAATTTGGCAGAAGAAGACCACCAACATAGGCCACAAGGCTGATCCTATTATGGTTGGTCAAAAGGCTAGAGAAGTTAAGAAGGACATTACACATAAGCCAACACCTTCTGCTGCAATAGCTTAGACCAAAGATAAGAAGGACTTTCCCCATTCTGAAGAGCATGCCCAAAAAACTTCAAATGGTGAAGTATTTGCAAATCTAAAGGAAAAGCCAGAGGCAAATGCCCTAGAAGGAAACCAAGTTGATCATGAGTTAGAAGACTCTTAGATTGTGGAAGGGGTAGAAGATTTGCAATAGGAAAAGCTTGTGGTTAAAGATTACAAGGGAGCTCCTCAACAGATTATGAAGGAAGTAGATTTGGAAGGGATCCCTGAGTCTAAAGGGAGAAGTGTTTTGGTTGCCAAAGACAAAGAAAATGATAGAGTCAATAAGGATATAATTATCTATCAAGGCCCAGAGGATAATTTTATTTCCTCTAGAGCAGGAGCTAAATGTGTTGTGGAGAATGAGAAAGAAGTTTTGGTGAGGGTGCTCAATGATTGGGAGGATCCTCCTAGAACTCCAAAGAAAGCTCAAATAGTATCTAGGTCTTTGGAATCTATTTTGGAAAGAGAAGATTTTCTTTCCCCTGAGCCCAGGAAGAATTTTTTTAGAGAACCCTCTTTGGCCTCTCTAGTGGAGACGAGAAGCAACTGCAAACTAGATGTGGGAACAATGGCTAGAAAAGGTAGAAAAATAGAAAAGCAAACCAGAGAGGAGGAGACTAGAAGATGCTTGGCGAATGGGCACCAGAGAACTCTTCAGGAGTGTTCCAAGAATGGAAAATGAAGATTATATCATGGAATATAAGGGGCTGAAACAGAGCCCACAAAAAATAAATTATTAGGAATTTGATCAGAGAGCAAAGACTTGATATTTTGATGATCCAAGAAACTAAGATGAAAAAGGAATCTCTAAGGAAAATTAAGTTTAGTAACATGATGAGTGGGGAGGCTTAAGATGTAGAGGGTGCCTCTGGTGATCTACTGGCCCTATTTCATACCAAGCATTTCAGAGTTGAAGTAGTGTTTAATGAGGGTAATATTCTTCTCTGTCATGTTCATCATATTCAATCCAATGAAAATTGGTTTTTGCTGAATTTATATGTTCCTAACAATAAAAGAGATAGAAAAAATCACTGGACTAAAGTAGGAGACCTGGTGCAAAGTAGTAACTTAAAGAAAGGCATCATTATGGGAGATTTCAACACTCCTCTAGTGGATGGGGAGAAGATGGGTGGTCTGATCCCGGACTAGGAAAGTAAACAAGACCTCTCTAGCTTCATCAATGGTTTGGCTTTTATGGATCTAGATCTTATGGGAGGTGCCTTTACTTGGTCAAACAAATGCTTGTGAAAGGACTACATCCATATCAAATTGGATAGAGCTTTAATCTCCCCTAATTAGTTGAAGTCTTTCTCTTGTAGGTTAGCTCTCCTGCCTAGAGTGGGATCTGATCATTCTCCTATCTCCCTCTCGGTTGCTCCTATAGAACCTAGAAGGAACACCCCCTTTAGATTTGAAAAAATGTGGACTTCTCATCCTAATCTTTTGGATAAAGTCAAATTTTGGTGGAGTTTAGAAGTGGAAGGCACTGCTATGTTTAGAGTTGCCAGGAAATTGAGTAATGTTAAGAGAATGGTTAAAGTTTGGAATAAGACTAATTTTAGCCATATCTTTCATGAGAAAGATGTCTTGTCTGATAAATTATTTCTGTTCAAGCCTCTATTTAGTAGGACGGGTATGATGAGCTTAGTAGGGAGGTTGAGTTGTCTATTCTTACAGACTTACATAATATCATCAACAAAGAGGAGAAGTTCTAGAGGCAAAGATCTAGGGTCAACTGGCTTAAAGATGGTGATCAAAATTCAAAGTTCTTTCATCTAACCACCCTCAAGCATAGAGAAAACAACATAATTGTTGGCATCATGAAAGGGCAAGATCTGATGACTAAGGAAAAGGAAATATCAACTGAAGTTGTCTCCTTCTTCTCTTCTCTCTTGTCTTGGGATCCTCTTCTGTTAAAAGTGAACTAGGAAGACTTGGTTGTTTCTATTCCTCAGATAATCCAACCTCATCATAACTTAATGCTTTGAGCCATTCCTTCTACTATTGAAGTTTGTGAAGCTCAAATCTCTTGGTCTTGATGGGTTCCCTACCTTCTTTTTTCATATGTATTAACAGGTGGTGATGGATGATGTGGTGAAGGCAGTTTAGGAATTCTTTGGAGCCAGGAGCATTCTTAAGGAGATTAACTCCACTTTTTTGGTCCTCATCCCTAAGGTGCTCATGGCTAACTCTTTGGACAAGTTCAAACCTATTAGCTTGTGAAATTCCTTTTACAAGATTATCTCAAAGGTTCTTACCTCTAGGTTGCTCAAGCTCCTCCCTTTGATTATATCCCAGCAACAAACGGGTTTTGTCTCGGGCAGAAAGATTTTAGACTTGATCATGATGGTGCATGAAGTGATCCGCTCTTTGGAAGCTGGAAAATGAGAAGGGATACTACTTAAAATGGACCTATCTAAATCCTATGACCATGTTGACTGGACTTTTCTTGATATGGTGCTCAAGGCTTTTGGGTTTTATTTAAAAGTTTGCAAACTGATATCTCAGCTTGTCTCTACTTCCTCTCTTGCTGTGTTGGTTAATGGAGCTCCTTCAGATTTTTTCAAACCCTCAAGAGGTCTATGGTAGGGGGATCCTCTCTCACCAATACTCTGCATTATCCTGGCTGAATGTATGGGAAGGCTTATTGAGAGAAAGAAGAAAGAAGGCAGAATCAAAGGGATAAAATCGTCCTCTAAAAGTGATCCTTTCTCACATCAACATTTCATTGATGATACTACCATGGGGGGGAGGCTTCTATGAAGAAGGAAAAAACTATGAAGGATGTCTTGGATATCTACTCTAGAGGGTCGGGCCAACAAATTAACTAGGAAAAGAGCTCTTTATATTTTATCAATACCCCAGAAGACAGACAAAGGAAAATTTCTAGGATTCTGGGTTGTAATGTGGGAAAGTTTCCCTCTACCTACCTTGGGCTTCCTTTGGGTCTAATTCCTCCTGACTCCTTCTGGAATGGTATTATGGATAGGTTTAGCAAAAAGCTTGTTGGCTGGAAATGAGCTATTCTCAGTCAAGTTGGAAAATGTCAGCTGGATAAATCCACCCTTCAGAATTTGCCATTGTACGCTTTAAGCCTCTTTGTGATTCTAGTTAAATTCACAGAGAGGATGGATAAAATTTAGAGGGATTTCTTATGGACATGTTTTGAAGGGAAAAAAAGATATCCACTAGTTGCCTGGGAGAAAGTTTGTCTACTTAAGAATTATGGAGGTCTTGGCATAAGGAAGCTTACCCAATAGAAAAATTCTTGTCACAGATGAACTTATCATGCCATTTCTTTTGCTACTATTGAATTATCTTAGTATTATGTAGGGAAGATTTATAGTATTCATCAAGGGCATTCAACTGAAATAACCTATCTTCTTGAGCCTTTGAAAGATCAACATTCAATTTCAACGCAATTTTTAAAGTCTTGTGCTGAAATTCTATAGGCATGGAAGTAGATTTACCATAAAGTAATTCAAATGGGGTAAATCCAGTGATGCTCTTCCATGTAGTCCTATAATCCCCAATTGCTTTAAAAAGCTGGGTAAACTAGTCCTATTTATGAATAGCAACTATCTTGGTGAGGATTGCTTCTATCTCTCTATTTGTGATTTCTACCTAACCATTAGCTTGAGGATGGTATGGGGAAGATGTACCCTGATGGATCATGTACTTCTTCATGAATTTTGCAATTAGGTTGGATGTGAATTGAGCTCCTTAATTTTTGACAATTTCTCTAGGTACTCCAAATCTAGTGAATATGCATTCATATAGAAAATTTTCTACTTTGTGATCTATGGCATGTGTCATAGCTTGTGCTTCAACCCATTTAGTTGCATAATTAGTACATACTAAGATACATGATTTTCCATGAGAAGAGGGTTCTATTAGATTGACAAAGTCAATACCCCACTTGTTAAAGATGTGACCACCACTTGTGGCTATAGAGGTATTTTATTAGATTTAGTGGGTCTTCCCATGCATTGACATTGATCACATTACCTTGCATATTTTGCTACATCTTTGTGGAGAGTAGGCAAGTAGTATATAGTTGTTAAAATCTTGTAGGCTATTCCATTTGTTGCAAAATGACCCCCACATGGTTCATCATGACATGCCTGTAGGATGTCATAGGTTTCATCTTCCCCCACACATTGGTGAGTTACTTGATTTGGCCTAGTGTCAAACATCAACCCAACTATCCATGAGAAATTAAAACTCTTTTCCACCAAGAGATGATGCTGGTTGGGTGAAAATTGTGGTAGTGTTCTTCTTGGAGCAAGGTAATTTTCTATATCTGTGAAACATGGGTTATAAATTTCTATTGAAAATAGATGCTCATTAGGGAAGCTATCATCTATGGCTATAGGATCTTTAGGTACATAAAGTAATGATAGAAAATTTTCTACTACATTGGCTTGGCCTGGTTTATCTATTATCTTCACATGAAACTCCTGCATGAGGACTAACCAATGTGCTAATCTACTAGAAATAGTAGGTTTGTTCATCAAATATTTTATAGAAAAGTGATTAGTGTAGACAAAAACCTCATAGCTTGTGATATAATGAAAAAAATTATTAAGTGCATAGACAAAATCAAGAAATTCTTTTTTAGTGACAATATAATTCAGCTCAACATCCTACAAATTCTTACTAATATAGTAAATGACATGCTCAACAATACCTTCTTTTTGTCCTAGAACTACTCCTAAATTAGTATCAAATGTATTAGTGTGAATTTGAAAAGGTAGCTTCCAATTAGGTCCTCTAAGAATAGGTGTTGTAGTCAAAACATCCTTTAATTGTTGGAATGTTGCTTCACAGTCTTCTGTCCACTCAAATTTAGCTGTCTTCTTGAGTAAGTTGTACAAAGGGGTAGCAAGCTTACTAAAGTTTTTGATGAACCTCCTATAGTAACTAGCATGTCCAAGAAAGATTTTGACATCTATTTTCTTGGTTGGCATTGGTAGATTAGTAATTACAAAAATCTTTGTAGGGTCCACTTGAATTCCACAAGAGGAAAGGTAGTGGCCAAGAAAAACTCCTTCCATCATGAAATAACATTTCTCACTATTAAGAGAAAGGTTGTATTCTTGACACCTTTTTAACACCTTCTCCAAGTTGGCATGAGCTTGTTCAAATGTGTCACCATAACTGGTGAAATCATCCATATAGATTTCAATACAGTTATTAGCTATGTTAGAAAATATGTTAAGTACCTCTCGTTGAAAAGTTGCAGGTGCATTACATAATCCAAATGATAAGACAGAGTAAGCAAATGTTCCCCATGGATAGGTGAATGTTGTCTTACCCTGATCTTCTAGAGAGATCTAGATTTGATTATATCCACTAAAACCATCTAAAAATGAAAAATATCTCCTTCCTACTAGGTTATCCAATACTTGATCGATAAATGGCAGAGGAAAGTGATCCTTTTTAGTGGCTTTATTAAGCTCCCCGTAGTCTACTACTCTCCATTTTCCTCCCTTATTTGGAACAATAACTAGAGGTGACACCCACTCGCTATCAGAAATAAGATAGATAAATCTAGCACTAAGAAGTTTTTGTTGAGATAATGGGTGTTGCACACATTGCATAATATTGTTATATTGTATTATTTTATTTTATTATGTAATGTTGCATTTAGATGGATGTGCAACATGTAAAGATTCCCATGGGATATATTTGATGAGTTGTATTGCAAAATTGTAATAATATTTGATGTAATTATTTAATATTGGGGAAAATAATTAATGCCCAATATTAAATGTGGGGTCAGTGGGTTAGGTAGCACATGGTTTTAGCACTTGGTTTATGTAATACCACTTGGTGGTTTTCTAAAACTTGCTACTATATAAGTAGCCATAAGGGTAGTTGTTGGTAGGAGAAAGTGAGAAGGAGAAGGCAAGAGTCAAGCCAGACAAGGCTTGACAGGTTAGCCAAGGGAGCATTTGTAAAGGTTGGAAGCATGGCATGGGATGTGTGGATTCATGCTTGTTCACATAGTTTACTCATTTGTGGCTATGGCTTTGAAAGCTTCCATGGTTGAATTGCAATGGTATTTTTTGCTGATTAATACATGGTGATGGATGCTTTTGGAGGCTGGGTTTTTCCCTCAATGAGGGTTTCCTAGGGTATATCTTGTGTCACAATTTTGTGGGTATGTTATCTATTCTCTTGCATGTGAATTTTTAATTTCGTGTTTATTTCAAACCTATTATGGGTTATGTGAAAATGGTTATATTATTTTTTGCATGTTTCCTTATAAGTGGTATTAGAGCTATGTTTTTATTATTGTAACCCTGGATTGAATCCATGGGAATGCATGAGAGGATAAAAGAAAGGGCAAGATATATGAGTTATTTGTTGCAGATCTGAGAGTTTTGGGTTTTTTGTTATGATGGGATGTTGGTAGATTTTTTGGGCATGTGAAATTGTTGGACAAAAAGATTTTTTTGGATGCATCATTTAAATGAGGGTTTTAGGGGGTAGCTTGCAGAAATGACCTCTTGGGTAAAAATAGACCTCACCATTGGATCTGGGTCAATATTTTTCATAAATTTTGATATATAATATGCCCTAGTTTGGCCATGTTTAGAGGAAATGAAATATTTTTTTAGTTTCAACCCATGATAGCTGTCAAATTAAATCCTGTCAAAATTTTTGTCACAACAAAATGAAAAATCATAGTGAAAATGGCAAAAAAGACTGTCTTAGTAAAACGGCCATAACTTTCTCTCCAGATATCAGATTTTAGAGTTCTTATAGGCATTGAAAAGCTAATTTAGAGCACTACATCTTGGTGTAGGTTTGGCTCTATGAATTTTATATTTTTTTAGGTTTTAAGAGCCTACAAGTTGGATGCTATTTATCTAGAGCACAAATTAGGGCATAACTTGGGCATATAGAGTCAAAATTTAGACTTCGAGTAGTTAATAGAAAGCTCTTTGAGAGCTCTACACATTGGTTCAAATATGGTGTAGGTTTGGCATGGTTTATTTTGTGATATATTAATCTAAATGGTTTATAGTATATATTGAATATGGTAACATTGTGAGTCTATGACATTGTATATTTTGGAGATTTAAGATTTGATGTCATTGTATACTCAGTTTACATTTCAGATTGGTCTCATGATGATATGAATATTAGTATTTGGTTTGGATATGTATGATGACTTGTTGGGTCTACAAGTTTTATAGTGTTGTAAGTGGTCTATACTTATAGGTTATATTTATGGCTTGGTTATGGGTTGTCTTTGCCTATTGATCTTTCATTATTGATGCATATTCAGATTGGTGGCTTAAATCTGGGTTGTCTATGCCCTAAGTCACATAATTTGCAAATTTTTGTCTTCATGTAGAAGGGATGAGATGTTGTTACCAAGTAAAAACATGGTAGAGGATTGTGGTTGACTATTTTATGTTGACAAGTTGGACATATTGAGAGTTAGTTGCTTGGTTCTAGATATGATCCTAGTGCCATGGGTTTTGGCATGACATGATTGGATATACAGGTACATCCTTAATGTTCATTATTTTGGAATTATAATTTGATTATGGTGGTATATCTTCTTGGTTGAGGATCATGGTTATTTGGTTTCTTTTGAGGAGCTCATGATGTGCACTTTGAGTTCTTTGATGGTTTGATGCCTTGATTGATTCTCATAGTTAGAGGATGGTTTTTCATCATGATGTCATGGATAGCTTAAATACATAGTTTAGTGGGATCTTGTGATAGTGATGGGGTGATAGTGCAAGGTTATTTCTTCATTTGGTTTATATCTTCTTAGTTTGGAGATCTTGGTTTCACTTGGTACTAACACTTTGGTTATGTGAGTGTAGACCTGGAGGATCTTCATGTAGGAGATGGATTGTATGATGCCATAGGTGACTTGGTACCATAGTTAAGTGGGAGTTTTTGCACATGTTGGAGGTTTGTCTTAGATACTATTACTGTAGAAGCATCTTTGACATTTGTATGATGCACTTGGTTATCTTCATAGTGTGTGAAGATGGTTAGATCTTGAGGACTCATGGAGTTCATAGTTATCTTCATGGTATGTGGATATGGTTTTCTTCATGGTGTATGGAGATGGTTACATCTTAAGGACTCATAGGGTTCTTGGTAAAGGTGTGGTTTATGCTTTCATTTGGCATGTTAACCTTGGTGTAAGGATGGTTTCATTATTATGTCATGATATACTCTTGATACATGTTTAGAGTTTTGACATGTTATAGTATGTTCATATGGAGCATGTTATCTCTTAGGTTGAGATGGTAAGATCATTTTTTCATGTTTATGTTCCTAAGGCCATGGTTGGAACTTTGACATTGATCTTGGTTTAGTTTCTTAGTATTGAGTACAATGATCATAAGCTAGATACTTCATGATATTTCTATGTTGAATTTGGAGGTGGCGTGGATTGATTGGTTACAAGTGCTCATGGATACTTAGAGATGGTGATGATGCTGATTTCTCTTGGATTAGAGAAGTTTTTATTGGGACAATTGTTTAGTTTCAACAGGAAGTCTCAGGGGCAATCACCTAATATAGACTTGAGAGGAGATTGTTCTTAGTTGAGTCTTAGTTAGGAGAATTGGATAGCTTTATGAGCATTCTCATTCCCCACTCTCGGTCTACTTGGTGGTTTGCTACTTGAGAGGTATAGCCTATTGTTTCTCTTAGTTGCATAATGTTTATGTAGTCTTTCATGGATATGGATCTTGAGCTATGGTACATGAGTTAGTTTTGGAGGGTTCATTTAAGAGATGGTTTAACATTGGTTATCTCCATTTGTATATGTTGTTATGCTAGTTGAGTTTGGGAGATGGCTTTATATTGGGCATATTCCTTGGATTAGAAATGGTTTATGAGTTTGATCTTCTTGTGAGAGGATTATATCCATGATTAGTTATATGGTATGGTTTGGGTGTTGTTGTGGCTTCTTGGTTGGGGTTTTATGGAGGAGATCATACTTGCACAATTTACATCTAGAGGTGTATGTAGAAGGAAATGATACAAGTTATGATTTGCATGGTTTCTCTTTGGTCTTGGTTATCTTCCTAGATGTTTGGTTTCACTTACATTGGATTTGAGAATGGTTAGAGATTGTGATCACTACTTTGTGCTCATGTGAGAGATGACATGGTTATTCCTTTATCTCTTTCCTCTATTGGTTGTGGAGAACTTAGGAGACTACTAGAGATTTGTTATGAGAGTTTTTCTTGTAATTTATTGGTTTATGTATTGTGGATGTCCTTGAGACGACATGGATTCACTTCTTTGAGATGTTGTGAGTGGATTGGTTAAAGATTTGACATTATCTTTTGCAGTAGGAGCTTCTTGGTATATATGTGGTAGATATTGCTCTTAAGGCTTATGATTGTAGGTTATAGATTGGATATGTTAGTGATGTGAGATTCACTTGGTACACCTTTGGAGCTATGGATAGTTGTATGGGTTTGGCACTTGTTGTGGGTGCTATTTCAACCATGGATATTTTGACAACTATGGATACATGTGATTACCTTTGGATTAGGTTTTTGTTCTTGGAATTTGAGTTGGTACAAGATTTTATGATCTTCTAACGTGACATGTTGGGTGGTTTTCTCTTTGGATGGCTTCTATTTATGTCTAGTGGTAGTGGCATAATAGGAGGTGGCATCATTCGTGTTTGAGGTGCTGGATACTTTGATTTTGTTGTGGGTACCAGGATGGAGCACATGGTTTACTTTGATCCATGATGGTGGATGTGTTGGGAGGGATTGTTCCCTTGTTCATTTATATGGCTACAGATTGACCCTGCAATGTATACAACAAGTGGGAGATTGTTGAGATAATGGGTGTTGCACACATTGCATAATATTGTTATATTGTATTATTTTATTTTATTATGTAATGTTGCATCTAGATGGACATGCAACATGGAAAGATTCCCATGGGATATACTCGATGAGTTGTATTGTAACATTGTGATAATATTTAATGTAATTATTTAATATTGGGGAAAATAATTAAATGCCTAGTATTAAATGTGGGGTCAGTGGGTTAGGTAGCACATGGTTTATGTAATACTACTTAGTGGTTTTGTGGGACTTACTACTATATAAGTAGCCACAAGGGTAGTTGTTGGTAGGAGAAAGTGAGAAGGAGAAGACAAGAGTCGAGCCGAACAAGGCTTGAAAAGTTAGCCAAGGGAGCATTTGTGAAGGTTGAAAGCATGGCCTGGGATGTGTGGATTCATGCTTGTTCATATAGTGTACTTAGTTGTGGCTATGGATTTGAAGGCTTCCATGGTTGAATTGCAATGATAGTTTTTGCTGATTAATACATGGTGATGGATGCTTTTGGAGGCTAGGTTTTTCACTCAATGAAGGTTTCCTAGGGTATATCTTGTATCACAATTTTGTGGGTATGTTGTCTATTCTCTTGCATGTGGATTTTCAATTTTGTGTTTATTTTAGATTTATTATGGGTTATGTGGAAATGATTATATTATTTTTTGCATGTTTCCTTACAATTTTTGTAACTCTACTTTGACTATATCTTTTAATGTTGGGTTTACTCTCCTCTGGGGTTGTCTCACTAGCTTACATTCTGAGTTAATAAATATTCTATGAGTACAAAGACTAGGATCTAAGCCCTTCATGTCAATATAGTTTCATGCAAAGGCTTGCTGACTATCTTGCAATAGTTTAATTAGACTTGTCATCTAAGATGTAGTAAGGTTATTATTGACATTCAACTTTTTTTGTCTAGCAATGTTAGCTCTCTTTACCTTACCCATCTTTAAAAACTCTACTATTGATGGAGATTTAATTTCATGGGGTAATAATGTATGAATGTAATCAGGTGCTATAGGAGATTGAGATGCATCATATTTAGGCAATACAATTTGTAGGGATCTAGCAAGATTTGCAAAAGTAGACTCCTCAAAATCATATTGATTAGAAAGGATTGCAGCCAATACATCATCTTCTTCTTGGGATACAAAAAATGAGTTTTTGCCAAGAAACTTGGTCAAGATCTAGTTGTGGTTGTGCATGAGAGTACAAAGTTAACTTTTTAGTCTTGGCACAATCTAATATTGTCATTTTTCCTGCTTGACATGCAATACATGCATTTGCACTAGCCAAACAAGGTCTTCCTACGATTAATGGATATCCTCCAAGTGTACTTCTAGGTGACAACACAAATTTTTTTGAAGGAAAATCTAGGGAATCCAAGGTTACAATGATACCTTCTATCATACCATCAGGCTTGATAGTTGAGTTGTCTGCTAACTAAAGTATTGTAGGAGTGTCCCTTAATCTAATAATGCTAAGTCTTAACAAGACTTCTCTAGTAATGAAATTAATTGATGCTCCTAGATTAATCAAAACATTCTAAATTTGGATGCCATTTATCTGTATGGTGACCATAGGACTTCCTGAGTCAGAATACTTAGGTGTTAGGGCTTTGCTCAACATTAAATTAGAAAGTTGTCCCAACACATGGACAGTAGGGGGATTCTTTTTCTTTCTACCAGATTGATTGACACATGCTTCTTTTAAAGCTTTATTGTAAAGGGGAATCTCCTTAAGTGCATACAATAAGGGAATCTAGGTAGTCATTTGTTTAAGCTAGTCTAGGAGATCAGTTGCTACAAGATTTACTTTAGATGGAGCTACAGGAACTAACCTTTGTAGATATGGGCGAGTAGATGCTTATGGGAGAATTAACACATTAGTTGGTTGATTTGTTGGAATATCTTTAGTATCAAAAATCTTAGTTATTATAGGTCCTTTAGGTGGAGGAAACTTAGTTCTGGACCTCAAATGAATATCATTTATCTACAAAGAATAAGCCTGTTGCTTATTGTTGGGATTTGGTGCTAGTTGAGAAGGAAGTTGTGGTTGCTTCTGTGGCTAATATTGGCTACATGAGGTGGAGGCATCGAGACTTGCTACTGAGGTGGAGACATGAAGGCCTGCAACTGAGGTGGTTGGTTAGGCCCCCACTAAGGTGGTTGTTGGTAGGCTTAGTTATACTATGGTCTTCCAAGGTTTCACCCTCCTTTTGTGACATTTAAAAAATTTCATCCCCCTTCATATCTTGACCTCTGCAATATTTTTATATTTTTGAAGAAATAAATTACTCATTTCATTCTAGTTTGCTACAACATTTTCACCCAACCCCATGATCAATCTTAGAGAATCCTCCTTCAGAGTAGAGGGAAACAATTTCAACTTACATGCATCAGTTGTGTAGTCATAGCTCCTACAGAGAATGTCAAACTCAAAGAGAAAGGTTTTAGGGTCTTTTGTAATAAGGCCATAGAATTTTGGAAGGGTAGAAATAGGTATATTCTTTAAATTTTGATTCCCTTGTTGAGCTAGAATAGGGAAAGAAAAGATAGGCATAGCCATTCCTAGAGGAAAAGGTGGTGCTTGATATATAAGAATGACTAGTGGATTATCTTGATATGTAGACTCAGCAAAAAGTTCATTCAAGTGGACTAATTCTTCTAAAGATGAAGAAGGTATTTCAGCTTGAATATCAGCAAATAAATTTTCAAAAGGTTTGTCTTCGTCATTCTCTCTTTGGGGTTTATCTAGTTCAAGATGAAAATCATTGGATGGTTCTTCTTGATTATCATGAGGAAGGAATCTCCCAAGGTGGTCTTTTCTTCTATGCATAATGTGCTTCTTTAATACTGAATTCTATTCTATAGGAAATAAAAGTGCAACTACAAAGATTGGTTTGAATTAACACCTTCCCTGGCAATCGTTAGGATTAACTCATAGACCAAAATAACAATTACATGCAAATATAACCAATAACAGAAAATTATAGATCACACAGAAAAAAACATAGGGCACCAAGATTTAACATGGTTCACTAAATCCTTGGGTTACATCCACCAAACAACAAGTCTAATATTATTACGATCCAATGATTATAACCTAATTACAATTTACAGCTCAATACTGTTGCAAGAACCAATTTTGCATCACAACTATGAAACAATCCCTAACCCTAAGTTCCTTTATATAAGTATGTTTACTAATTTAGGGTTATAATTAATAATTACATGTTGGCCAAAATCCTGATAAAATAGGGCCCAAATTTTTTTTTGGGGCGATGCCTCGAGCCCCAAAGAATTTATGAAGTATGCAAATTACTTTTCTGATCAGTCACCACAAACTAATAGCAATGGCACCAAAAATTCTTGGCCAAAGAAAGGGATCAAAATACTACAACAATGGACTACTTAATCTAGGATTGGACATCCCAAGTGCTTCTAAGAGAACTCATTTGGACTCATTTAATTTATCAACCAAGGATGTAAACTTGAAATGGTGTCTGCAAAGTATATGCTTCAAAATTTTCTCAACTTAAGAATTATTCTATGGAAATTCAAATGATATGCTACAGGAAATCTATGCCAAAGCTGAGAATTAAATCTATTTTAACAAAGCATGACAATACAGCTAAGAACTACTTCAACTGCCTATGCTGCAGGAACAATCCACTGATTCTACTATCAATGGATACAAGCACAACATAGTCTATTCTAGTTATATGAACTAGAAGGTAAATCCTATGCTAATTAATTAGTTCACTTCCTATGTGGGCCCCCATAGAGAAGTGAAGTAGAACTAGTCAAAGATGGAAACTTGAAATGATCTTTTTATTCATAACAAGAGTAAAAATACATACTGATAAACAACAAGATTACATTCAGTACTCAAACTTAGAAAACTTCTTCCTTTAGTACTCAAACTTATTAAACTTCCTCCTTCTACTAAAAACTACTAATTAAATTCCTTCTTCTAGAACACAAACTTCTAGTTATTTAAGCACAAACTAGGAACAAAAATCCTAGATTTTAGACTTCATCAATTATAGAAACAATGGACAACATTGAATATTAAAAGAGATGTATTAACTTTGGTGCCAAATAGAACATGAATTTAGGAGCTCACAACCCCTGGATTTTCCACTTTGACTCCTACTTTCTTGAAAATGGGTAGTGGTTGTTATGGATGAAATGGTTGGTGATGTGGAAGGTTATTAATGAAATTTACCACCATTTGCTTGGATTGCTAACTCTGCTTAGCTAAGTTGACTTTACCTTTGAATTTGTAAAATATTAGTGCCTCCAAAGTAATAACATACATCAAGAGTAATTCAAAATATGTCACCTAAATTAGTTTACCCTATGTCACATTGTTGCAGAAGAACTACCCAACCTAGCTAAGGAAGAAAAACATCATTCTCACTATTTTGTAATGAAATGACATATCATTTAATAGCATATTCATTTTAGTCCTGGAAAGTAAGTATACACACATTTGTTTAAAATGATCATAAACATCATGTTCTTAAACATCAAAGTTTTTAGAAAGTTAGCAAATTCAGTTGAAAATGAAATGATAAAATAGACCATATTTTGGTCTCATCAATTATCAATTAGGATTGCACCTATAGCTAGATGTTGAATCTAGCTATCCTATTGAAACATGGAAACTCTCTCAGGGGCTGGGTTGTCTTAAAATGAGGGATGAAACTCTAGATCAGGCCAGTTTATAAATATTGATCACCTAAAAACTTAACTTTAATGTAGGAATGAAAACTAAACCTAAATGAGATGATACACCAATAATCTGTATGAAACTTTAATTAAATCAACATTAATTTCCCACAATATGAATGATTCCCAATACCCAAATAAGCATGCAATTACAAAAGTGTTTCTATGCAAGGACCCAAAAACTTTTTCTTTGAAAGGAAAACTTAGAATTTACCAATTTTATGCTAAAAGAATAAGGACAAAAAGAAAGACCTACAATTACAAGTATCAAGATTCAAACACACAATAAGGAATATAGCTAAAGTGCAAGAAAACACAACATAAAAGAAAGAAATTATGAATACTTCAATGAGAATAAATGAGAAGGAACTGATGTATCTGTATAACCAATGCTGAAAAAATATCTATTACAAAGTGATCCCACAAATCAACTCACAAGTGTGTAATATGCAAAAATTATAAGTAAAAAAGAAGATAGCTCATAATGAGGTGAAAATACAATACGTAGAGCTTAAAAGCCTAACTCAGATATGAGAAAAATGCTTGAAATTAAATAAGGCTAAAAAATCCTCCAAACTATGAAGAAACCAATCCAATATGCCTTCAAATACATGTGTAACTAATAGCTAACTAAAGCCCACCTCCATCTACAAGGAAATCAATGCAAAACCTTAGGTTGGATATAAAAAATAACCCACAAAAATCGTATGTCAATGTGCTCATCTCCATGTAAAATATGCCTAAAAGGGCCTCCAAAGTGATCTGGAAGTGTAAACATGCCCTAACTATTAAAGATATGTCCAATATTGATAAATAAACTATTAATTTTTTATAAATAATTCATAAATGTTAAGTTTCAAATGATATATACTTCTCTAACATATATAAATTATTTATAAAGTTTCATACTTATAAAAAAAATGGATCATGAGATCAAACCCAAAATGTCCATAAAGTGGATTTTATAAACTTTTAGAGCTCTAGGGATGAATTTAGGAAAATGACTTAAGAACATTTCAATTTTTCTTTGTACAATTTTTTGGAGAGTTTAACGATTGCTCCTAGGGTTTGAACTGAGACTAAAGCTCTCCATGAACAAATTTACTACAATAGGAAACTCAAACTTCTTTCATGTTTCTATTGATAATTACCTATATTTTCTGTTAGCTAAACATTTTCATGTTATTTCTTTTTTACTATAATAGTCCATTTTTCTTGCTATGGCTATTATTGTGGCTCTAATGAAAATAGGGATCTCATTTTGAATAGGACTTACTCCAAATTCTGGTAGTACTATGTAAGTTATATTGGACTTTGTTCCTCCTTGGTACTGGCTTGAAAAATATTTCTTGTCCTTGCATATCTTTAAAGACATTTTTTCTCCTTTCATATGATCCCCTCTCTGTAAACATTAGCTACGCCATGATGTATAATGAAAACATAACTCTTGCTAACTTTTTAGGAAATTTGCATTTTTTGTAAAATATAAATCTGAGTTTTTCTTGAAATGCTAAAGTTCACCTTTGTTGGGAATGTTGTTGTAACTTTAAGCTTTATACTTTATGTCAATACAAGATTTAGCATCATATCACTACAAATACACACACACACACACACACACATACATATATATATATACATACATATATACATACATACATATATATATATATATATATATATATATATATATATATATATATATATATATGTATATATATATATATATATATGTATATATATATATCTATATATATATAATATTATACGTATATATATATATTATAAATAAATATATAATATGTATATATATATATATATATATATATATATATATATCACTACAATAATATGCACACACACACACACACACACACACATATATATATATATGTATACATACAGATATATATATATATGTATACATACAGATATATATATATATATGTATACATACATATATATATATATACATACATATATATATTTATATATGTATACATGTTATATATATATAATATAATATATATATATTTATAATATATTATACATATATATATCTATATATATATATATGTACATATATATATCTATGTATATATATGTATACATATATACATATATGTATGTATACATACATACATACATACATACATATATACATATATATATATATATATATATATATATGTATATGTATATGTATACATACATCTATGTATACATATATGTATACATATATATATATATATATATATAGATGTATACATATATGTATGTATACATATAGATATAGATATATGTATACATATATATGTGTGTGTGTGTGTGTGTATACATATATCTATATCTATATGTATACATATATATATGTATACATACATATATGTATACATCTATATATATATATATATATATATATATATATATATATATATATATATATATATATATATATATATATATATATATATATATATATTTGTTTTTGCATGTGATAGAGAAACACTCTCTTGGTATACTTTTTTTATATCATGTTTGGGCATTCTAAACAACTACTTTGCACAACTATTTTTTATCTGCTATTAAATATCAAGCTCTGCTATTTTTTTTTATTTGGCATACTTTTCATAAATAAAGCTGAAAATTGTGAGTAGATAGAACATATTTCTTTATATGTTGTATGCTATTGAAAAACTAAACTATAATTTGAATGTTTTTAGGAACATTATAGCTACTTACTACTGAACAAAATACTTATGGGTACATTTTTCCCCACTTTTTTTTTGAAAAAAATATTGTCTCTTGACATTTTTATTTATGGTCGATGCTAAGTGGAATGGACGAGGGTTGTCCATCACAAATATTCTTAACCCATTGATCAAATTTGCAGTGAGAATTATTACTCACAAATTTTATCAATCTAGCAGATTGAATAGGTGTCATGTATGGCAATGGATCAAGCATGGAAGATAGTCATGAAAGATCTTGAATATGATCTTGTTGAGTTGCATAAGTTACAACTAGCAGAAAACCTGACAATTATTAGGAAGGAAAATAAGTGAATGTGTAAGTTTGGTTCACTTGTTATATGTATTTTCTATTAAATTCAAAAGTATTTTTCTAGTATTGGAAATATTATTTGGGAACAAGGAAAACTTGTAACAGGACAAATCAATCAGTATATAACTTAGTTAGGAGAGAATTTTGAGAATGCGATGGATACATATTGTGAAGAATTTGGATAGAGAATGAGATTAAGGATGAGAATACTAGAGGAATTGGTAATGAAACATTATAATGATGTATGTTTCTTGGTAAACCTAGATAACACATATGTGTAGGCAGTTAAGCCAAGAAAGGCATGGCTAATAACACTTGACTATGAAATTAACAATGAGACTATGAATACAAACATTGTTACATTATTGAAAGAAGACATTGACTATGAAGCATAACCTTTTGGGAGGTATGAAGAAGCTAAGGCTAGAATTACTATATAAATCAAAATAGTTTCCAAGGAAAAGAAAAGGAAGAAAATGATAGAAGACTTAGAGGTAAAGCTAGGCACCCAAGGCAACAGCAAGGAACCTCTACGAAGAACACAAGGTCTTGGAGAAGATGAAGAGGGTAGTGGTGGTGAGGAAGAGGAAGAAGAAGGAGTCAAGGGAAAGGCCTTAGTGGTTGTCACACCACCTAGCAATAAGGATAAAAGAACTATAAAGAAGCCAGTGGTGACACCCATCTCTCCCCCACCACCTACCAAACCAAGGACAGGGCAACAACTATTACAAAGAAAACTAAAAAATAAAAGGTAGTAGAGACCACTGATCCCAGTGGATCAAAAGCAAAGAGAAGAAGATTTATCAAGGGACTACCCACAAGGAAACCAAAATCTATTGATGAAGTATGTACCAATCTTAGAAAATCTTTAATAATTAATCAATTTTAGATTTGTGAAATATGACACATTGGATAATACTGATAGAACTAAAGTTGAGGAGGCTATGATAGAAATGATTGAAAATAAAAATCTAGCTCCAAGAGAAGTAGAGAAGAAGATACCTATAGATTTTATATGATAGACTTGAAAGAAGGTGGCAATAGGTAGAAGTAGAAGAGAAAAACATAAGAACTAACACTTTAGTCAAGGTTATGCTTAATATGTCACAAGATTAGAAGTAAAGATTTTTGGATAAATACAAGAACATATTTTTTCCTAAGTACATAATTTTTATGTTGCAAAATAAAACTGATGATGTAATTCAAAAGAATGACTTACTCTAGAAGAGTATTTTTGGCATCACTCCAAAAGAAGAAGACAATGAGATAGTTACTATTCTAGATAATGAAAGTGATGAGATGATTTGAGGTGTTCCAATTCTACAAGGAAGAATGGCACTAGTTCATCTTGATACTCCTAACACTCTAGAGGGGCCCTCAAATGAAGATAAGGAGGAGCAAGAGGTAGGAGAACCTAATAAAGACACTAGTGTAGATATTCATACCACAGGTCAAGAAGGACCAAAAGTGTCAGAAACTCACCTTGAGGTAAATGAGGAGGAAAGTAAAATAGATCCAAGTACTACTATTGTTGTCTCTAGCAGTGATACACATACATGATCACCCCTTCACTATCTCCCAAAGTAATGTTAAGAAACAACATTTCAAATCCTTGAGCAAAGCAAGCAATAAAGAACCTCTCTCTAGATATTGAATTTAGTCTGGATGAATTCATTGAGATGCCACCATTAGATTTGGAAAATCTCACTCTTGAGAAAATAATTTATCTAAAAGAAGTTTTGGAAAAGAAGAAGAGATAGGAAGAATTGAGGCGTGAACATCAACATAGGCTAGTTTTGCATGATGTTAAAGATATTTTAGTGAGGCATTTGATACTCAAAATTTTGATGAGAAAGCCCCAATAATTTCCTAGCTTGTAAGTATTATTGAGAAAATAAATGTCACTCACATAGAATCCAATGAAATGATGGTGGATTGGTTTGCAAAGAAATTTGAAAATAAGATTGTAGATAAAGTTTCTACAACAATTTTTGAGCAAAAAGTGCAACTACAAGAACATGTGCAAAATTCAACTAAACTACTTCAAAGAGTATAACATTGGTACACTATTTTGTGTGATGTACCAAGATTCAAAAGAAATATTTAGGTCAACATCCAATAAATTTAGACTTACATAAAGATGGAAAGAGACACCATTTTTGCAGCCAACTGAATCCAGTAACCACACCTATAATAAGCTATTGAATGCTCAAGGGAAATTGGTCGAGCTACAGGTAGCTGATAGCATCATGAGATCATAGTTGATCTCTATCTAGACAAAGTTGATACCTCATTTGGAGGTTATGCAAAGGGAAATCAAATCATCCCAAGATCTTACCATTGAGGATCATAATATTTCAATGACTAACAGTTTAATTGATTTATCAACTAGGCTCCAATTGTAAAATCACACTATGGAATCAGCAAGAACCATTTGGGATCATTCATTTTCTATGATCACCTAAATACACAAACCTTTTCTTGAAAAATATGGTTTGGTCCCATTCATTCAACCCTAGTAAAAACCATAAGTGAAAAAAGTAAGGGGGAATGTAATGATGATTACATGTCTTGTAGGGATAAGAGATGAACAAAACAAGAGGAATATAATTAGAGTTCAGAGTTAAGAAGGCAATTAGAGAAATAAAAATATAAAAGAAAGTCAAGGTATAACATTGAAGTAATCAGACTATTTATAGTCATGTGTATATATTGTTCATTATTTGTTTATTCAACATAAGTTAAAGTTTTGAAGTTCTAATTTTGAGCTAAGTCATAGGCTTAGGGGGAGTACTCATATTAGCATTGTAATGATGTAATCGTGACAAAGTGTTTTTTCCACTAATGTCAAAGGGGTAGAGTCTTGATCTCTTTAACTATTGTTCTCTATTAGTGTCAAATACTTAGTCATTTACTAGGCAGATTCAGATGGTCATCACTATGATTGAGCTACTCTATATAGGTCGAGTCATGTATATGAACTTGTATATATCAATTTATATACTTCTATAAAAAATTATGCAATCATTGAGTATTTTTAATGTATGCTAAGTGTAATGTTAACCAAGTAGTTCAAGTATGTTGAAGTTGAGTTATATAGAAGGTACTGCACATAATAGAGATCGAGTGATAGAAACATAAACAATGAGTGTCGAGTATTAGAAACAGTATGTGTTGAGCAACGTAAAATTTGCATTTGAGTCAACAATGATGCAAACTTTGAGGTAAACCATTTCAAGCTAACATGAACATGATATTTAATACTTATAGAGTTTTTTTTTAAGGATGTGGATCATAGATCCCTATGCTCTGGGATGAACGAATCAGATGAAGAGGCAAAATATGGAATCATGTAGAAAACTCTTTATGGAATATTTAAATAGGGTAGAACTTGACCTATTTTGATATTGTTTTATGGTATGATGAAGAAGTATGACACAAAGGAGTGAAAAATCTATTCATGCAATCTAAGTATGAATGTGCAAGCATTATAGAAGATGCAAAGTGTTTTGTTATTTTAGAATAGAGCAAGTGACTTAGTCAAGTAGTAAAGGACATAAAAGCTTTATCATATTAGAGAAAATGATTAGATTGGAAAGAGGAGATCTAATATCAACTTATTAGAGAAAGTCAAGGATCACATACTGAATTAGTTTTAACATATTGAGTCTAGGTAAATCTCTTAACAAAGTGGTCTTAACATATCTTTGTAAATATCCTAATAGAGTCCTTATTTTGTTGTAAGTGTGAAATCTTCTAACAAGGTGAGATCTAACAGTCTCAAAAGATTTTAATAGGGTAGATTACTCACAAGAGAGATCAATGGATATGGTCAAATATTTTAATCCTAATAGGCTGAATTTATTACTACAGTAGTGAAGATTTTGGGTGTCATCCCCACCATGATTTTACCTTCATTCTAAAGTGTTTCTAGGTAACCAAAATTATTGTGTCATGTGATTACTTTTCATGCATGTGATTGATAGATTAGATCTATATGTTATTAAAATTTGATTATAATTTATGTATACATAATCAATATGATATGAGATGGTAAATGTGGTTAATACTTTTTAAAAATTGTTGAAAAGGTTAAAGTGTTATCGATCTTGATTGACCCCCCTCTTAGGATCCTAGTGTCCAATCAAGTCTTCCAACAAAACCAATATGTAAGGGGACATACCCGTTGATCATTTAGGAGTTATTATATTAGCCCATAGTGTTGATTTCAACTTCTCATGCCAAGAATGTTGATTCCCTTCCAAGTTTTTATTTATAATAAAAATTGGGTTCTTATTAATGGATTCAACTTGCCTATTACCCTGTGGGTAATAATCTATCAAAGTATTAGAAACACATATTTCTTGATAGTTCATTCTAAAATTTTTCTTCCTATAAATTTAAGTGTGTTATATAAAATATTTGAATCTAGTATGTCAAATTTTCAAACCAAATCATCATAGAAATTTAAAACAACAGTCTCATTTTCATCTTTGAGAATAACTGCTTCAATCCACTTTGTAAAATAATCAGTGGTTTCCAATACCCACTTATGACATGCACTTGAAGTTGAGTTAATGATGGAAATAAAATCTAGACCCCACTTCATAAATGGTTGGTTCACTTGAACAAGCTGCAAGGGTAGCACTGCTAATTTCTCCTTTCTAGAAAAAATTGAACATTGCTTACACTTTCTTACCCAAGACTGTATGTCCTTAAACATACTTGTCCAATAATAATTTTCCTTCATCACTTTAAGATCTTTAGCTCATGGTGAGAAGTGGCCTCCAGCTGACCCTTCATGAAACTGATATAAAATGTATTCAATCTGATCTAGTTTAATACATCTAAGCAAAATACCTTTCAAATCTTTTTAAAATAAAAAACCATTCAATAAACAAGAAGGAATATCTTGCATTCTATAATACCTTTGTTTTGACTTTTCCACACCTTTAGGACAACATCCAATTTGCAAGAAAATGATTATATCATCTACCCAATCATTCTAAATATTAGGAACAATAGGTTGTTCATCATTAGGTAAAGTTAAAACAACATCAACATCATCATTTAAATCATTATATCCATTTCCAACAAGTTGTTCACACAAACCTTTTCCTCTTGCCAACTTAGTAAAATAAATTTCAATATCATATTCTATTGCTTTAGAGATCCAACCAAATCTCTTGGTGTTCAAATCCTTGTTCAGAAAGAAATCCTTAATAGAAGGATGTACAATCATTAGTTTGATCTTATTATTTGAAAGCATGTGACTAATATTTTTCAATCTTCTTATAACAAAAAGGACATGCTTTTCCACAAATATATAATGTAGTTCATAATCTTTATGTCCTTTGACTAAAAAAATGCTAATTATTATTCAAAAGCTTCATCATTTTTTTGTACTAACATAGAAGTAGTATTATCAGTGTTCCCATAGGTGTATAAAATGAAATATTTTGAAACATAAGGATTTAATCATGTAGGAGAAATAACTAATGCTTCTTTTATCAATTCAAACCTATGTTTTCCTTCTTTAGTCCAGTTGAGTGTTATCTTTTTCCTAAGAAATGTTATTAATAGCAATAATAATTTAACAATATTTGGAATGAATCTCCTCACAAAATTAATCCTACCCAAAAAACTTTGAAGTCCTTTCTTATGATTTGGAAATGGTAGGGCAAGAATGACACGTACTCTTTTAGGTTCAATTGAAATACCATCGTTAGAAACAATAAAGGCCTACAATTCACTTTGATGTACAATAAACATAGTTTTCTTTTGATTTAAAGAAATTCCATGTTCCCTACTTCTTTCAAACATAACTCTTAAGTGTTGAAAATGATTTGATGCATTCTTTGAAAAAATAGTGATATCATCAAGATAAACAAGTACAAATATATACATCAAATTTAAGAAAGCCTTATCTAATATAACTTTTTGAAAGGTTGCACCTACATTTGGTAATACAAATGACATCTTTTGATAAACCATGGTTCCCCATTTTGTTGTAAATGTTGCTTTAAATTTGTCTTCCTTTTACCAAAATTTGGCTGTAACCAAAGAAACCATCAAGTAATGAAAATCTTTATGAACCTAAAACCACTTGTAAAATCTACTCCATTGAAGGAAAAGGATGTCTATCCTTCAATAAAGCTCTATTTAAATCATGGAAATCAACACACAATATGACTTCTCCATTCTTTTTCCAAATTGGAACCAAATTAGATACCCAAGAGGTATGTTTGATTAGGAATATTATGTTGCTTGAGAAATGAGCTTAGTCAACACTTTGATCATAAAAGGCTCTAATTTAGGATTTACTAGCCTCTATTTTTGTCAAACTAGTTTTGCACTTAGTTCTAACTCAATGATGTGCTAAGACATACTAGTATCAAATCATTTTAAATAAAAATATTTTAAAGCAATAATATCATGGAATTTACTACATAAATTAACAAAATTTTGACACTCTTCAAGGGTACATATCTTTCCAAGTTTCAACATTTTATCTTTTGCAACTTCAATTTCTTCATAATGTTCTTTAATCTACAAGTTGGATTTATCCTTCTTTAGCCAATCATCAATGTTGAAAATTGATTCTAAGGTAACTAAACCTTTGGGTAGCTTATTTGTGCTTAATTGAATAATCTAATCCTCATAGTGGTCCTATAATTTTTGCTAGTTTGGCTGAGAAAATTTAGCTTCTTCTCTTAAAACTTAATAATATAATGATCTAATTCAAAAACTTGCCAACTTTCAACATTATTTGGCACAACATTTCTAAAAATCACTCTTACATAATGCTTTCCTTTATCTTTGATGATTTCAACTAGAATATCATTTTGTCCACCAATTACAACAAGTCTATCAACATGTTTATTCTGATTTTGAGGAACAAAGTGCACATTAAAAGCTTTAAATCCTTCAATTAAATCCCATACAACATGTTTATAACTTTTTAGTAACTCATTCTTTGTAGTGTGAACATCTCTAACTTGATTAATAATCAATTCAGAATCACCAAAAACTTGCAAACAACTCATACCTCTCTTTATGGCCCCATTTTAATCCATGCACAAGTTCTCCATATTCAACAACTTTATTAGTACAATTAAATATAAATTTAGTCAAAGATGCATAATACCTTTCATTTACTGGTGAAATCAGCATACAACCTCCTCTTATACCTATTTTGTTGTGTGACCCATCAAAACATCATTTTCAAACAACATTATCTTATTGTTCTAAACTTAAATATGCACCTTTGATGACATTTGGAATGAAATCAATAGTTTCATGAATAACATAATCGTGTGAACTTGGTTTCTCAACCTGATCCTCTATAATTTCAACATTTTAAGTAGCCCATGCATCCAATAATATATCAAAAACATTTTCTATCTGTGTTTGTAACTCATGAATGATAATAATTTCCTTTTGATTAAACAAAACAACTGTTGTTTCATTTTCAATGTTAACAATATGTTGTTCAATGCAATTCTTTTCAATAGGTTCAGATGGAATAGTGACCTTAATATTATACCTAGTGTGGAAAAGCATATGGGACCAATTTGTAGATAAATATCCTCTTATTTTGGTAGTAAAATCTCATGATAAGCATATAAAAAAATAGGGAGGCAAGTCAATAATATAGTTATCCATAAGCACTAAAAATATAGGACAAGAGTGCAAGGATAAATCTAGGTTTCTTATAATGCCAATAGTCTTAATCGTTATCCCATCTAATTGAACTACCCCTTTCTTAAGTGGTTTGTATTTGAGGCCGAGTTGATCCACAATTTTCTTTGGAATAATTGAGCTACTAACACCTAAATATATCATGCAAATATGAATAAGGTTCTTTCCTATTATAAAAGTAACATAAAAAAATGGTAGTTTAACTAGCTTGGATGGTTGTTGGGTTATATTGGCATTTGCATGCATTAGGACTTTAGGGGTTTGCTATGCCAAAGAATCATCAGACAAGGTGAGAGACTGTAATGCTTCCTATAGCATATCTTTTTGACCTAGGAGTGCTAAAACATCCAACATCAAAATAAGAAAAGAAGTCATTTTTAAATGTTCAACTATATTAATTTTTTTTGTACTAACCTTAGGCTAGTGTTTTGGAACATCAAGCTCCTTTGTTGGTTGTGATGGTTGTATTTTCACCTTTTGAGCTTGTACTTGTTGTCTAGCTTGTCCTTTAGGCACATATTACATCTTTTGTGCATTTGAAGGTCCTAATTGAATACTTACAACTTTGACTTGCTATTATTTGCCTCCATCATCTTATTTTTGTGGCTTAATGATAGGTTGTTGTACCTTATCAATCTAATGTTGATCATCTGCAACCTTGGTTTTTGACCTAGTACTTTCTGCTACATGTATCCAAACTTGGTTCAGATCAAATTTTTTTGCTATAATAGCCTCATCCTCATTAAAATTCATTAAATTAGCACTAGGGTTACCTTGTTGTATTTGATCATCTTGAACTTCTCCTTGAACAACTAATGTTTATCCCTTGAGAACATCTTGATTTCTTGCTTCAAGTGCATGTGGATGACTGGGCTACAAGTATTGCACCACTCCTCATCTTGTGCTTAGTTTTTTTGAAGAAAAACCACTAGCTCTTTAGAAGTAATAGAAGTTTTATAATTGTAAGGTTGACTAGCTCTTTGACCATAATTTCTTTGTTGTCCTTGAACTTTCCTTGATTGGTCTAAACTTGAAGGTTGATTTGATTTCCTGTTCTATTGATAAAGAAATTGGGCCTATTGTATTGGCCTTGTTGCCTCTTTAGGTTTATTATTTCATCACCATAAATTTTTAGATTTTGCATCATACTATCACTTTTTTTCATTCAACTCCTAAAATTTCTCTTTTATACCTCTAATAGGAGTCATTGCAGTGTGTTCCTCTGCTACAACTTGAATATTAAATATTGGTAATGCTAGAAAAGATGGAAAAAAAACTTGTTGTATTTCTACAAAATAAGGCATTGGTGGCCTAGGAGGTAACTTACCATCTTGAATCAAGTTATTTTAAGCTCTAAAAGCTATATCAAATACACCAAGAAAAGTATATCCTGCCATGGATTATATCATAACTAAAATATCATTGTTAAAATCCTTTAAATAAAATAAAAGTGCATCATCATTAGAAGATTTAAAAGATGTTGGAATTTTGTCCCAAGTTCACTAAAAACTAAAATCATAAATCATAAATCATAAATCATAAATCTGCTCATTAGGATTCCTTTTAAAAGTATTCATCTACTCAACTAATGAAAGATTATCTAATTCTTCCTCAAACTTATTGACAAATATGGTTCCCAACTCATCCCATGTGGCAATAGAATTTATTGCTAAACCTTAGAACCCAATTAATGCTTTACCTTTGAAAAAAGCTACCAACAACTTTAATGCTACATCCTCATGAGTAACTTGATGTAATCTATTGGAATTACAAGGGCAAAGAGGGGGGTGAATTAGAAGTTTAAACTTGGACCCATAAAACTTCCACCATTCATTCATCATATGCATTCAATATGTAAACTGAAATAGCATATAAAGCATATGCATCTAAATCATGTAAATATGTAAGAAATCACACAAATAACACTAGATATGATTACCCAAAAAACCTCCAAGTGAGAAGGTAAAACTGGGGTGGGGACGACACCCACAAATCTTCAGTACTGCAGTAATAAAGTGTATACAATGAAGGTTACCATGACTTGACCATGAATCATGGTCTACCCTATGAAAGGTCTACCCTATTAAAGGCTTACACAAACTGTTAGGTCTCACCTTGTTAGAGGATTTCAACACTCTATTAGAAGTGTGCCTAGTTAGAGGACTTCAACTTACAACTAAGTAAGCACCCTATTAAAGGATTTCATACAACCCATTAGGACTACTCTGTTAAGAGATTTAACTAAAATCACCTATCAAAATGTCTCAACATAGATCCTATAATTGGCACTTTCTTTCCTAATAAAAAAATCACCTCTACACAATGTCTAATTGATCCTTCATGATTAGATGTCTCAATGTTGTGTCCTTTCTTCTATCCTCTATTCTTCACTAATTGATTCTACAATTCACTTTCAATTCTAAGTCACCTTGAATGCTCTACAAACTATCTTGTTCACTTCTCCAATTTGATTATTCACCCATTATTATTGTTTAGGTCTTCATCCCCCTTAAGAAGACTTTGGTGGCTTAGGGTTAGGTATGAATCTACAATTGAGATTCATCCATTTTTCTACTTAAACCTTCCCTTTTTTTGATTGGCTGCATGCAATTTAATAGGGAATCCAATAATAGATTTGTCCTTATCTTCAAAAGATCATAATCCATCCTTAATTTAGCTAAGAAATGGTTTACATTAATTTTTGTGCCATTATAAACAAATATGTCAAAATTGTGTCACTTGGCATATGAAGTCTTTGATGCTCGACATGCACTATTCTATATACTATGACTTGACACATGCATTACTTGACATCCACTGTTTATTCAGCTCTTGAATCACTCGGCATGGTCTATCTGCTAAGCACCTGAGTGACTCAACACTTATTGGAGGTTGGCATGGTCTATCTTCTCGGCACTTGAGTGACTCGACACATGAGTGACTCAAAACTCATTGGAGCTTGACATGGTCTAATATTTACATGTTGTGCTCAACATGTATTTCTAGTTTGATATGAACTGAGTAAATAGCTTAAGTATGTTAACACTCACTTGTCAAAACCAATCTAAGATCAACAATCTCCCCCTTTGACATGAGTGTCAAAAAAACTTGAATATATATAATCAACCTTAATCCTCTCAAGAATAACATATCCATGACTTGACTTATATACAAAAATTTAAAATTTCAAAGTTTTTGCACTAACTTGTATACCTCAAAATTTTATAACTCCCCTTGAGTTAATGTGTTTGATTTGTATCCAAAATCTATGCTCCATTTGACTTCAATGCACTATATCTAATACTCTTTCATTTTATATGCTCTGTCTTAGCTGATATCTGTATTTGTGTGCTACTTTCTCTCCAGAAATATATATCACCCCCATTATATAATTTTGCTACTATGCTTCCCCTTTGTATATCACCTCTCTTTTATTCATATTCCATCATATCATTTTTCTCATATTATATCTTTTCCTTTCTTTTATTCTCCCTCTTTATTATATTCTCCCTTATATCTTTAAAATCACCCCCTTTATTATATCTCCCCCTTTTTGATACTTATGTCAAATGGGTTATACATCTATGGTGTGTTTTTCCAAAAAGGATTTGTGGACATCCATTATTATCCTTAGAGCTACATCACAGTTGTCACATGCAACATCCAATGACTTAATTTGTATTGCAAGCTCAACAACAAGGTGCATAGATCATCTAGAGTAGAAAGATTGGGGTCTTTTTTTAGTAAAGTCTCAGCATACCCTAGCTCCTTATGCATTATCTCCATATGATGGTTAAGGGTAGCCTAAATTCTTGTCAGTTTGGCTCTAATATTAGCCTCATTTGTTGTTAACATAGCTAACTAACTCTATGCTTGAAACAATTTTCTAAAATGATTCTCACTCTAAGCTGGAGTTGATGGTAGTCTTACACCTGATGTAGACATTTGACTTTCCAGAATCAAAATATGACTTTGAGTCTCTTGGGTAAAGAGTATAGGATTGCACAATTTTGTGTATAGTGAGAATATATTCTCAAGTACCTTCTTCACATCCTCAACCTTTTTTGCCAATGAAACTTGTTGTAGTGCTATCTCACTAAATATTTTCTCATTTACCTTTCCTTGAAACTTCTTCTCAGACCATTCTAAAAGTTTTGCATTTGTATCAAGGTCTTCATTTGTGACCTTTTCCACTATATTAGCCAATTGTTTTATAACTGGCTTGGTCTCTTCAAGAGTAGGTAGACTAAATGCATCTAAAAAGATGTGCTTGATATCTTGGAGTGCTTTCTTCTGCTTGTATTCTCTCCTAAGCATTCCTTGATGCTTTTTCTTCTCTAAGGCTTGTTGCAAAATGCCTATTTGTTCCAATGTCATGGTGTCATAGTCATATTTTGGAATCACAATTTCTTCATCAAGGATTATGTCTCCATAATGGATTACCTTTTCTACCTTTGATGAGCTGGGGCTTGGCATTAAAATCTGCAATGCAATGACTTCTATGCCTTGCTTTTGAAGAGTTTGTGTAGAAGGAGTGCTAGATACTGGTAAGGCTACCAGTGCTTGAATGGCTTCTTGTTCCTTCACCTTAGATGTTAACTTATGATCTTTAGGCTTGCCCTAATCTATCACTATGACTTAAATATCACCTTGTTCTTGTGTTGTAGGTATAGATGAATCTATTTGTCCTATTTCTTGTTGTCCTATAATATCATTCTCTTATGCTTTCTTCTCTGCAATAGTATCAATTTTAACACTTGTATCAACCTTGGTAGATGTATCTATTATTGTTTGAACTTAAGGTTTTACATTAGTAATTGAAGGGATGACAAAAGGTGGTTCTTATGGATTCACCTTTTCCCTTGTGACCTTAGTTATTTCCTTTTGCAATTCTTCTACACTGACCAAAATTAGATTTTTATAGAGTTTAGATTGGAGTGTAGATTGGTTTAGAATATTCTTCAAGTCTTCTAAAGTAAGTGGATTGATGTTCTAAGTTGATGCATTAGAAACATCCTTAACAATTATGGTTTCATTGGTCTTGGTTGTGTCATGGGGAGGATTAATACTTGGCAATTGTGTGTCCTACACACTCTATTCATCTTGCTGTTATTCAGTTGTTGCCTTGTCATCATTTTGATTTTCTATCTCTTCCCCAACTGTATTATCTTCCTTATCATCTTCCTTGTCATCATTTTTTTCATCATCCTTATCATCATCTTTATCATCAATTTTACCCTCTAAAGGGTCAACTACTCCTTATTTCACAGTGGTCAACCCATAGATAAGTTTCCATATTTGAGTTGATTTCTTAACCACATCCTCAATATTATTTTGAAGAATGCTAAAGGCTCTATATTTAGGTGTAAACCTAACTGCATATCTCTTGATAACCTTACCAATCTATCCCCTTGTTAGCTATGGCATCACTTGAGATAATGTTGTTTCCCTTATTTCTTTTTCCAAATTCAAACAATAATGCCATTTTTTCTTAGCAATATCATATAAACCTTTTGGTATTGAGTTGACAAATTCTAGTGGAGTGTTCTTAAACTTTGACATCATAACATATAATGCCTTTTCCACTTGATTTTTCTCTTCATTTCCAAGTTTATCAAAATCAATATGTTTCAAACTAAATAAATCTGCATTATTCTTCACATTTTCACACAAGTTCTCAAGATCAAATAGAGGATTGTGACTTACCACTTTAAATTGGTTAAATTCATCTGATTCTATCCTTTCTTCATCAGAATTTGGTTGTGTCACATATTTTTTCCTTTATCTTTTCTACTCTTGGCCTCTTTGCTCAGTCTTCTTGGTCTTTTCTTTTCCCTTTTGAGTGGTTGCACAAGTGCTAGCTCTGGTGGTAGGTGTGGTAGGCTTGGCTTGGCTAGGTTTGATAATCTTCTATGCCTTTGCCACTAGTTGTGCCGTAGCATTCCTCTTCTTTGGCTCAACATGAGTAGGTTCTTCCTTGGCTTCTTTTCCCTCAACACCTTCAATTTTCTCCTCTTCCTTGTCTTCTCCTATGCCTTGGGTCAATGCAAGAAGTGCTTGAGTTTTTTTTTCTTCTTCCTCTTCATCCTCTTCTTCTTCTTCCTCTTCCTCTTTTGCACCTTCTTCAAAGTTGGCTTTTAATTTCTTCACTATCTTATCTTTCTTCTTAATGGATGATGAAGTTTTAAACTCCATGGTAATCTTTGACTTTACCATCTCATAGTTGCCAAATATCTTTGCACTTTTATCTATTTCCCCTCCTAGTAGTGCAGTGATGGTTGTTGAGGCTACATCAACATTAATTTCATACCCAAGTAGCCTTAGCCATATTACCCTTGGTATGGCAGCTTGAACAAAAGTGTAGTTAGCATCGATAAGAAAACATATGTCATTATAGTGTTGTTCAACCAAAGAAACTGGTATCCTCATTCTTTCCTTCATTGATTTCTTAAAATCTTCAAAGTAACTTGTCATAAAGGTTTCAAAATTTTCTCCCATCTTCTCAATGTACTCATTGATCTGCACTGCAATTGATCGATTTGTTTTCCATCCTATAGTACCAAAAGAAGAAAATATATTCTATACATAAAATAATATACAAACTAGTAATGAACCAAATTTTCACTATGCACTCTTGGTTTTTCTTATGTCTCCAAGGTTCTCCATTAGTTATTGTAATTGTAGCTCTACTAGATCATATGTATGATCTTTCTTGACAACTTTGTAACCAACATCCATAGCTATGTAGGGTACACTATTCAATCTACTAGATTGATAGAACTTATGTGAGATTACCCTTATAGAAAAGTTCAATAATAGATCAGCAACAATATCTATTGTCTTGCCTCTCTTATTCTATTTTGCACCAGTGTTCTTCTCAATCACTTCCTTGGAATCACTTCTGAGTGCCTTTGGCCGATCTAGGGTTGGGTAACTAGTAACCTATGAATTATTCTTTTGTTAATTTTGATCGGTTCTTCCTCTAGCCACAAGTAACCATCGTGAATTATGCTTAGAACAATTTGGAAAATCTAGGGCTCATGTTAAACCCTTTTTCTAAATGATTTTGAATTCTTCCTTTGAGACACCATTTTCACACAATTTTTTATATGCATCTCTTATCTCCATGTCTCCTATACTTCCTATCTTACAATTGTAGGACTTCCTCACATCTTGCACCATAATTACGTTTGGTGGAATCATTGACAATGTGCCAAAAGGATCTTGTTTATAGGTGATGTCAAGAATGGCTTTAAATATGGGTTGCTTAACTTCATTACTGACAAGTTGAACATTCAAAACCTCTTTCCCTTCAACATTTTTTGATCTAGATGCCATTTTGTCAAACTAGAGTTTATGCAAAAGTAAACTACATAGTTCAACTTGTGTTAAATACCTTGGAAATCTATCAATTTGGTGATGAATCTCTACATCTTTTGTAATCACTCTTGACAAATTTGAGGTCACTATTGGCTCTTCTCACTCTTTCTCAATTTCAAAATGATGAAGAAATGAGCTCAAATTGATCATATACCCTTCGAAAACCTTTCATTTAATGCTGAGTGCTTACACATCTGTAAGCTTGGCAATAACCATTTTCAGGTTCACCCAACATCCATTAGATGTTTCCATCACTCGATAGCTACTATGATTTTGGCATCAACTAGATATTCTGGTAGCTCAACATCAACTAACATTCCACTCAACATTTATAGAACACTTTTCATACTCGGCAACAACACAAAAAATTTAAAGATTTAACTTGAATCTTCAACAACGTCTTGCATCTTTATTCATGCTAATGTAGTTCTTTTAGTACTATCTCCTTTGGAACTGATGTATGATATAACACTTGAATATCAGTCCCACATACTTCTTGTTTCCCTAATTTGATGAGGTGTGATCACCTAACACATTGGGTGAAGTGATCCCTTTTACATTTGATGTGTTGCAAGCATCTTTCTTTTTCCATGTCTTGTTCATCTCATCTCTGATGTGTTCAACATCTACCTTCCCTTTGCCTTTATCAAATTCACAACTTGGTGCCTTTGACCTAGTTGGACAATGTTTGCTGATGTGACTAGTCTTCAAATAGTTAAAACATGTAGTTTGACTCAACCACTTTTTGTAGTTACAATTGAAGTGTGTCCTAATACAATTCTTAGGAACATGTCCATATTCATAACAATAATGATAGCTATATCTTGTATTATAATCCCAATTGTAGGATTTCCCGTTGCTTCTTACCTTTGTTGGCTTGTTTGATGACCACATAGATTTGGATATGCATTCAAAGGCTCTTTGTCCATACTTCTGATAATTGTAGCAATATCCTTCAAACATTTGTTTATGCATGGTCCTAGTTCTGCATTCATGTGCCTGATGACCTTGTTGTAGTTATGACAATGAGTCATGTTCTTAGGCTTAACATTCTGGTTTGTATTATTTCTCCTACACACATTAGCAGTATATCCTTTCTTACCACAATCATGACAAGTAGGTTTGGAGTTCTTACCTTTGATGTTCCCTTCTTCAATAACTTGGGATGATTCTCCTTCTTTAGTGCTTGTGTAGCCCAGTCCTAATGTATCATTGTCGAATCTAGGGAATTTTAGTAATTGATCAAAGTATTTGATGGCTTCATTTGGCATATTAAAACTTTTAGCAAATTCATTTTCTATTTTTAGGTCACTCTACAATTTTTCATTTTTCCACTTCAATGTAGTTATCTCAATGTCCTTGACATTTAGTTCATAGTTGGCATTCATCATTTGACTTAGAGTATCCAATTGTATGTTGGAGATCTTGGTTAACTTCGTTGACTTCTCTTCCAATCTATTTGCTAGAACTCTTTCGTCTTCATCAATCATGGCTTTTTCTTCCATGGCTTTCTTCTTCTATTCAGTCACCTCACATAGTAGTATAGCTTGTGATTCTTGCTCTAGCTTGAGATTTCTAATTTCCTTAGCTTGGATTATGTTCTTTGCCATTAGATCTACAACTAATGCATCAAATTCATTAGGGTCACCATCTGCAAATAGCTTGGTAGTATCTATCTCTTTGTATAGTGTGTCATTCTCTGCAATAGAAATCTCTTTCCTTCTCTTCAAGGATTTCTTTCATTCCTCTTGCCTCATTCAGTTGATGTAGTATGAGATGTATTTTGTAGTGCCTGCCCTCATTCACATCTTTTCTGGACATTGTTGTTGTTATTAT